>BLKR01000777.1:0-404978 GCA_011170035.1 Teleogryllus occipitalis | reverse complement strand
CAGTGGCGTAGCTTCCATTAAGGCTGCAAGGCGGAGCCTACCCAAATATTTTATGAAAAGCAAAGAATGCATTTCATTTAAAAAAACAAACAAAATTTATAATGTTTTTATTGATAATTTTCGAAAGAACAATCACATGACTCGTCTGGCTTCGTACGTTTGTACGTTTGTACGATCTTGTACTTCCCGCTCAATTGCGAACGTACGCGAGAGAGAACGAAGGCTGTGGCCGTTCGGAGCCTTCAACGCATGCGCAGAACGTGCGCCCGCAGTTGCAGATATTCTGTTCCACACGGGCTGCATGGTTCCTCCGAAGGCCCGCCTAGGGAGCTTTCGGCAATCCTCGGATCAGTCGTGGGCAGTGGCGGGCCCTCTCACGCCAAGACACAGACAGTGGGCCGCTTGCGGTACGATTTATGACAATCGGTATTGTTCACACGCAATTCGTTTAATTTACATTTTTGAAGAGAAATGCCTTGTAGATGGTGAGGCAAATTGATTCTTAGTATTTTCCTTATACACAAAAATAAATACTATATTATTAATAATACAATTTAAAATGTTTTAACGACTCTTGAAAGTGACAGGGGCAAAAAACAGCGAAATAAATCAATTGGTAATTATAATAAACATGTTTCCCACCCATTTGGTTCTATCATTTTTAAATTATTTTTGTGGACGTTGGATAAATGTTTGCGGATAGTGAAATAAAATGTTTTTCCAACACGAATGCGGACCACTGTCCGGGCCCTAAGTGCGGTAAGGCGAGGTCGCCGAGCGCCCCTCGCCGTTCGCCCTTCGCCCGGGTGCGCTGGTAATGGTGTCCAGATGTGCGGGTAAACCGCTCGCCACCCCCGCACCCCTGGGTGTGCAAGCACGGTCAGAGAATAAGACCTCAGTTGAGTTCTTGCAGTACGGACGAACACACTGAAATATTGTACTCAAAATATATTATTGTGAGACGACCTTACATGTTATAGTGAAACGAGCCACATCAAGAATTTAAGAAGATTTCACTACTTCGTATTTCGCAGGTGAGAAATTAATTTTAGTTCATCGCGTTTAGTTCATATCAATACCTGATGAATAATACAAGTGTTATTGTTTACTATAGGAAATATGGATTTACCAGACGACAATATCATAGATACTTTGTTACAATCTCCAACATTCTTCAATAATTTAAGTTATGAGGAGAAACTAGAAGTTAAGACAAAACGACCTACACCAAATCTTTCTTTAAAAAAGGCAGATGGGAAAAATACTCGCCATTTTCATAAACAGTGGTATGACACGAAGCTGTGGTTGACTGGTAGTGTTAAAAGAAATAGACTCTATTGCTTTCATTGCCTCTTATTTTCAAGAAATGAAAACGAGTGGTGTGATGCAGGAATAGGGGACGAAAGTTTAAAAAATTTCTTGGCAAAGGCTAAAAAGCACGAGTGTTCAATGAAACATATAACGGCTACAGTAAAATTTAATGAATTTGGCACAACACGAATTGACTATGCTTTATCGGAAGCTGCACGCATTGCTGCTATAAAGCATAATGAGAAAGTGGATCAAAATAGATTAATTCTGAAACGCTTAATTTCCACAGTATGTTTTTTTGGCGAAACAAGAGTTAAGTTTTCGAGGACATGATGAATCAGAAAGTTCTCAGAATAAAGGAAACTATCTAGAAATGCTCGACTTTTTATCTGATCAAGAACCTCATTTAAAAGATCATCTCATTCATAGCAGTGTGTTTACAGGTACTTCGCCAGACATACAAAATTATCTAATGAGTTGTGTTACGGAAGTAATAAATGAACAAATTTTTCATGAAATTAGTAATAGCCCATTTGTTTCTGTACAAGCTGACGAGACATTAGACATAACAAAATCTCAACGTAGTGTAATTTTGAGATATGCGAGTAGTTTATCTGGAGACATAGAGGAAAGATTCGTAGGCTTTTACGACATTGGTTCTTCCAAAACTGCTGAGAGTGTGGCTCAAGTGCTCTTAAAGGTGTTGGATACATGGAAGATTTCTAAGGAAAAATTGATATGTCAAACTTATGATGGGTGTAGTGTGATGGCAGGAAAAAACAGTGGAGTTAATGTTATTATAAAACAACATTTTCCGCGAGCGATGTTCATTCATTGTTATGCGCATAGATTAAATTTAGTATTCCTCCATTGTTGTAAAATAACCCAAGTGAAGCTTTTTGTTGCCAGACTTACAGGCTTTAACAGCTTCTTTAGTCGCTCTAGCAAACGGAGTGAATTGTTGATAGAGCGTGGTTTCAAATTGCCTAGTCCAAGCGAAACTAGATGGAACTATCATTCAAGAAGTGTAGTTACTATTCTTATCCATTATGAACAAATACGTCTGGCTCTAAACGATGTTGTGGAAAATGATGGATGGGATGCTCGACTTTTTTCCATCCAATCCAACAGGCTGAAGGACTGGTTAATATTCTGTGCAATTCCTTTTTTTATTCCTATTTAATTTGTATAACAGAATATTTGTTTTTACTGATGTACTGTTTAACATCCTGCAAAATAAAACTTCAGATATCAACTTCTGCAATAAAGAAATTAAAAACTTTTTGACATAATTGAAAAACTTGCGAAATGAAGATATAGTGAATGAGTGCCTCCTGAAATCAAAAGCCATGTTAAAGCACCATTTGACAGAAAATGAAATTAAAAATAAATTTAATGAAAATGTTTGTAATCAACTGAAAAGAGTGTCATATGAAGTATTGGACACTGTAATCGTGAACTTCGAATCACGATTTAAGGATTTCGGGAATAAAGAATTTTTTAAACTCATGGATGAAGCTAAATTTGAACATTATAACCAAGAATCACATTTTCCGGAAGGCAAGATCGATGCATTATGTGCTGTTTTTCCGTGCTTTGATACAGAGAAATTAAAAGGAGAACTAATATTCATTTATGGAAGCCAGGATAAACGATTGCCAGCTAAACATTTGTTTAAGTATCTCAGCAACTACAGCTTCGTGTGAAAGAAGTATGAGCACTCTAAAACGGGTGAAGACTTACTTGAGAAATTCAATGAGTAACGAAAGACTGTCCAATCTTTCCACACTTGCCATCGAAAAAGCGAGCCTTAAAATAAATTCTAAACGTCTGATAGAGTCATTGATGTCTTTGCTTCAAAGAAAGATAGGAAAATCGAGCTGACCTACAAGAAAATTTAAGGTGAGTATTTTAGTTCTGCATATATTTAAAGCCATAGATTTTCAAATTTTCAAAATTTCTGGAATTAATGTAAAAATGTTATTTAACTCATTTTTGTCACATTGTGCTAAGTTTGTCATATTCCTGTTGCAAATACGCCGTAATAAGTAATAGCATTGTTTTCGTTTATTGTATTGGCACAAATTTCTAAAGAACTATTTTTTCTCCTTAAAGTTATAATAACATAGCAAACTTCGCTGACCATTCTTCTAGTATCCTTCGGGTAAACGAGCGATTAACATCTCTTCGTGAATGGCGGCAGGAGAGTGTTAATTAATACGTTAATCTGCTTTGGAGCCTACCCAGGAAAAACGATCACGCTACGCTACTGGTCAGAAACTGGCAACCTTAAAAACATTACTTGCCGCCGGATTTACATGACCATTCTGTCTTCAAAGCCCGTTTAAGAGAATATGTTTATAGTTCATTAGTCGATGATTCATCCATCGAGAGTATTACATGTATGATGCATCATTTGAAGAATCCTGACGGTGGCAGTAATTACAAGCACTTATCTTTAACAATGTTTTATTTCACTGCATTTCCGAATGATATGCATCTATTCCTTAAAGGAAACTCTACTTTTAATAATATCCTGTTTGGCAGGTAAGTTGGGTTATTTTTCTTCCTCTCTTTCTTTCTTCCTTTTTTTGAATATGAATATTTCATACGCCAGGACGCAACGCCAATATACTATCGCTATTTTTCAGTTTATTTCATGCATTCTCTTATGATCGGCAGTAGACACCGTCAATGAGCACACTCACGATATATCTAATCGTTAAAAATATTTATCGGAAGATACGTACAAAAGGAATGCCGCAACTAGTTCTAGAAGGCGAGTACACGATTTACACAACTAGTTCGCACCGGTGACCTACTTGTCACGGGCTTGTTTACGCGAAACAGGAAGCATGTTGAAATTTCATAAATTACGAGAACACCTGTGATATTTGTCACATACCATTGCTGGGTATTTTTCCACGCTTCACGACTGCACTATCATCTTTTACACCACAATTCAGAAAATGTTAATTCAGCATTCACGAGCATTTTAATTAAAAGACTACAGCTCATATTCAACCGATGTTTAATTTCGTAGTCATGCCTCGTTATAAGGACGAAGAGACTTCTACAGGTTTCGTCCATGATTAATTGAAGTAGAATTAAAAATGCAATATAAGAAGAGACTTTTTACCTTGCTCCCAAAAGGCAACATTGTAAGACTTCATCTTAACGTTGAAACTCAACCGATTATTTCGTTTCGGAAAGCGTCAACTACTATAGTCATTAGTCCCATTGGTCTAATGGCTTTTATTACAGGAGATGACGGTATTACTACCCGAAAGGAACGTGAGATCGGCGCCGACATACGCGTCGACGTACGGGTTTCCTCCTCGAGTATCTCCTCCAGCGGGGCACCTCCCCACACAGGAGAAGCTCTAAGCTCTCGTTTCCCGACGTGTTGTAATGTACAGCTCTTGTCTGTATGAGGAAAGGAGTTGTGGAGATGAAGGAAATATCGTGCACGGTCATTGGCCGTTTCTGATTCGATATTAACCTGGTATTGATCGGAGAAACCAGGGAAAAATACGGACCAGAGTAGCCGGCCAGTAGAATTTCCCGGCGGCTGTGAAGCTAGTGTCGAAAATTCGCCACCGTCGCGACTCGTCAAAACTCGCCAATATAACCAACGGTCCGAAAAACACTGAAGAGCTATAGCACGGATATCCAGACATACTAACATCGTTCTCCTGCCAGCAAGTTCAACGCACCTGCGGGCGCGGAGAGTGCGACATTCCAGGAAGCGGCTCCTCGGGCGGCGCTTTCATACAAAACCAGATTTCCCCGAAACCTCGCGGCGGATGCGTGCTCCAATTAAACCGTGGGCGGCGGCGCCAGCGGTGGACACGCGCACGCGCGCATTCCCCGGGCGTTCGGTGCGCGAGTGGAAGCGGCGAAGCGCACGCACGCGCCAGCCACCAAGCGTCACGCGTCCACGCGCCAGCACTGCCGGCACACAGTGGGCCCTCCGGAATACCCCACGCGTTTGTTATGTCAAAGCCAGAGCTAAACAGGGAAATGTGTAACTTGTGCAAACTAAAATTAAACATGAAATTATGTTTCGCTTTTTATTAGCATCCTACGAGGTTCCTCTTTTCAAGCTGATTATCAAGATGAGAGATTTCCAAATGGTGGTTGTGCCAACCTTTTCAAAACCAGAATGCCGAGTTACACAAAAGGTTTTTCTCGGATTTTAAGATGTTCCTTTTTATGTCCAAAAGGAACTTTTCCATTTAGAAATTTAACGTGGCTTTTATAACATCGTTCGAAAAACTGGAAAAACAAATTGAGAAATTTCAACATTCTCTAAAACATGCATTATCTTTTCCTAGATCTCCAAAATGTTAGGTCACTGTTAGACGTTAATCGTAATAATTTACTCAAAGATTGGATTTTTCTATGTTCTCGAAATTAATTTTGACTCCACCGTGCGGGGCCGTTGTCGGCACTGTTTGCGGCGCTCCGCTGCGGCGCGGAGAAAGTGCCCCCGCAGCAGAGCGACGCCGCGCCGCCACTTCAAAGGCACACAGCCACGAAGCGAACGCAGTGGGACACGGACGGAGAGATTTGCGCTGCTGGCCGCGCAGGGAGGGGTATGGAGGTGGCACTGGCGCACACACAAAGATGACATTTGTAACACAAAGGTAAATCTGGGCAGGGGTAATTTGTAGGTAATGGGAAAGGAACGACACACACGACAAGATACGATTTTCTGTTAGGGAAAGCATACTCCTGCAACCTACTAAAAAAGTTTTAAAAAGTGAAGAATTTACTCTTCTTATCCTTTCCCCAGGGAAATTGCTTCTGCTAAAACCTAGGGTTATAAAATAACCATATGATTCAGAAATAAAATGAAGACTAGGTAAGCAATTCAGCAACAAGGAGCGGTTACGGCCTTCAAGTTAACAGGTTAAACGACTGTTGTAAAAATTCGAATGACAGCGTTTCAACGGTAGAAAGAAGCTGCACAGAACTTGTAAAACAATCGAAAAGAAGTGAAAAGGTACTATAGGAATTTTATAGCCAACGACGAAGCAGAATATACAACTGTCGGAGGCTGGTGGGTTTGGTGGGGCGTGGTGGAGCATGATGTACAGCATTTTCTACATATAATTGCCGCACAGATGAAGATATGGTCTGGCGGAGGTTTTCCGCAGGAGAACTGGATATGGCATAAGAAGTGGAGGCGATACGTCGGAGTTAGTGCAGATTGTGACAGGGTTGGTGATAAAATACAAAGTGGTTCTGCAGGTAATGCTGCGACTCTCGGGCGGGAGATGGGACGTGGATGAAGCGGGGATGGTGAGTACTGCGGGGCGTGTGGCCGCGCGGCGCCTGCCGGTGACTCATCGACTGCGCTCCAATCGCCGCGCGCCGCCCCGCACTCTCCGCTGCTGCGCCAGCGGCGGCGCCCGCCTCGCTGCCGCCTGGCTGCTGCCTCCGCGCCGCCCCGCGCCGCCCCGCGCCGCCCGGCCTCGTGCTCGCTTTTCTTGGCCAACGACGCGTGCCCTGCACGGCACACTGACCGCCTCCACAGAACTTAAGAAGCTATCACGCTCTTCTCAACTACATGTGAAATCTAAAGGATGAAACTACCAAGTTGCTAAAGCAAACGTGATAAATAATGCCATATTATACCATATTCAGTGAAAACCTAATTTGTTTAATATCAGGCGACCAATGTTAGAAGTTTCACGATTTTCGGTTAACAACAGTTTTTTTTAGTTGGGTACCAGCCAGTTCAATTTCACGACATGTGTGAAGGACTAATTGTTTCTAAAAGTATAATCGCAACACGTTAAATGTTCAAACAAAATGCTCATCCCCATTTTTCATATGCCAAGGTGAATCGGGGCAATGACGCGGAGCTCCTGCTATACATGTGAAGAGCTTCCCTTGTTTAACCGAGTACCTAATATTAGAAAGCAAATCAAGTTTATACCATCGGTCGCCAATCCGCCCTGTCGCAAAACCCGAAGTGCCGGTCGCGAGCAGCGGGGTGGAGCGGCGCGTCGTGGCGTGGCGTGGCGCGGAGAGGGAAAGTGAGGGCGGCCAGGCGACGCAGCGAGTGGAGCGTCTCGCCCGGAAGCAGCCCGACGCAGCGCGGGGCGGGGTGGGGCGGCGCGCGAGAGCAAAGCGTCGGGGTTTCCGGGAACGCCCGGGGGCCTTAGAGCAAGCGAGCCAGCGCCGCGGGGGCAAGGAGGCAGGCAGGCAGACGCCGCGCCGCGTCGGCCGCCGGGCGTCGGGCTGGGCCGCGGGGCGCTGTGGCCGCGCGCCAACTCCGCGAGACGGCGTCGTGCCGCCGCGCCGCGCCGCCGGCCGGGGTCGACGAACGCCCGCCCCACCGCCTAGGCGCCCCGGCCGGTCGGGTCAGGGGCGATGCAGTGCCAAAGCCATGCGTCTTAGTACGTGCTATTCTTGAAAGAACTTACTCACAAAATTCATAAATTTGAAAACAACGAATTAGTATATTAAAATTAACACATTAAAATTGACTAAACTGCCTACTAATAAAATCAATTACAACAACAACAACAACAACACTGAAGTACTAAAGGAAAAGGTGTATAATTTTTTTTTCTTGAACGTTTATTTAGTGTAAATTTCAGATAACAGATCTGCAAACGACGTCTTTAACGTTGTTCGAAAGTGACAGTTACGTCCTGAGAGAGGAAAGTGTTTTGATGCGACGTATGTGTAATTGAAGATGCGAGAGTAAAGATACAAACATATTGAGGACATCAAATGTGAATACGTGAGTAAATAAATGAGTATATTGGCATAAAACTAAAATCAGAAATAACAGTATCAACCCGTAATGCTGAAAGACAAGCTAACATTTTTTGCGGTGATAAAGAGCATTTTCTCAAATAAATTTCGCCCCAAGTACGATTGCCAGTAAATAGTTTGCCTTTGTTTATTGCCCTCTAGAAACTTATTTCTTTTCCTCTGAGTGAGCACACGTGAGGTAATACTGACCTACAATCGCCTCGGGAACGCTCTGGCGAGTGTTGCTTTAAGTTACGGTTTCCAAGCCACTTGTTTGAGAAACGGGTCGAACGAATGCCGAAGTCAATCGAGTGTAACGGCGAGATCGAAGTGTGAAGACAAACCGACGACAATGAGATATAGCAGTTTAAAGTAACAGACGATAGCACTCTCAAGTTTAAGATCTTTGAAAGATGAAGTTACTTCGAACTCTGACAACGCAAGTCATCCGCATCAATGATTTCTCTGCTGTTCGAAACAAACACAGCACGGCTTGCACAGCCCTTCTCCTCCATAGCTAGAGGTCGAACAGGAGCTAGGATCAGAGGGATATTGGTTCAGTGGGTGCCAAGCAAGAACGCATGGATTTCTCGCGGCGACACAAATGTGAAATGTAGTTTCCACAACAAACGCTTAAAACTTGCCACACTTCTCATTCGTTACTTTCCTTCTGCAAGGAAAGATCTCTTCAGTGACATTCGCTATATTTCTATCACAAATAAACCTTGGTGCAAGCCTAGTCGTTATAGCAGCTGTAGTCATTAACTACGTCGCCCATATCCCTTCCCTAGGTTGGGATAATTTTCCACCTACGAGTACAACTTTCTGATATTAAGTGACAATAATATTGAATGGAGCTTTGGAAATCAAATCGCTTAAGATATATCTCTTTACCAAGGGAAGCCGAGTGACCTCACAAAACGCTTTCAACCCCTTCTTTCCAAATTTATATTTTGTCGAAATGGTACAAATCTAAGGTGGTTTAATAAAACTACTGCTTATGAGTAAACTAAACCGGGAAGCGAAATGAAAAAAGAAAAAAATATTGAAACAAACTCTTTTTCATTCGGATCAACGACCGTAACCAATTCTTGGATTTTCGCCAAACTTCCTCTATTGTAAGCATTTCTACCTCCAAATTTCCACCCTGCATTCGAACCCTCTCGTTCTCCACCTCTATGCGAAGCAGGTGCAGGTGCAGGTCGCCTTGCGCCTGGCGAACCTTCGGGATCCCTTGGAGAGTCCCACTTAATTTACGACCCTCCCGGCGGCTTCTGAATGCAGAGCCCAGGACCGGCGCATTTCCCCGCCACAAAGAACGGGCGAAATGCTCTCAATAGACCGCAATCAAAATGAATCGGGCCGGCCACCGCTCACATATTTCAGGCGCCGGCCGCGCGGGGGCGGCAGCGACGTGTTGACGTGGCGGGCGAGCGGGCGGGCGGGGAGCATAGGCGAGAGAGAATGGGTGTGGAATGGGGTGGCCGGGGGAGAGGGGGCGTGCCGGAGCAGGAAGCGCGCGCCGGGGCGCCAGCCGGCGCAGATCCTGCGCATTGTGCGCGCGCGCGGCTCCGCGGCCGCTGCGGGGCGGGGGCGCCTGAGGCAACGTGCAGGCAGGGGCTCGCGGGAAACTGGCGTGCCGACCATGTGAACGTTCCGTGAGATTCAGTTATGTTAGGTTCGAATTCTGGGTCAATGAGGTGAGATAACCTCGCTTTCATAGAGCTGTTGAGAAAACTTTCGATATCTTAATACTTGCTTCGCCTCTTCCTTCCTTGCGTATTAAACTTCTTGCGAGTAGGAGGTGATAGTTGTACATCCAGATCTAATCCATGTGAGAATGTCATCATTAGCAAATTGGAGATAAAATCGCACAGGCGATAAAAATGCAAGGAAGTCAGGAAGACGCGTCCCTGTCGAAAATCACGAGATCACTGATCAGCCTGATTAGAGCCAAACATTATTTTATTCGACAACACATTACCGTCCATATATGAGGGAATTGAACCACTATTATAAATTCCTGTGAATTTGTAGCGATTCAACGAGAAGACCATAAATTGAGATATTTCCGAAAAACGTATAGCGTCATGTCTAACTAACCGAGATTGTGATCGTAACGCAGTCGTATTATCACAAAAGGAGAAGTACTACACAATCAGAGTGATGTATGGAAAAGGCAGGGCGATACAAAGGGCGAGGGTAGGTAAATCAGTCATACAAGTGATGTGAGCAGATCGACGTGGAGTCAGTCTAATGGAAGGGCTAGTGCGCTCAAAAATGTTCCGAACGCTGAACCACAGCGATCATCAGATTGTTACACTGTCGGTCAATATGAATGAGAAGGTTCGCAGACAGGAATGCTAATGGCGTTTCCGCCGCCCAGCGAGTAGAGTGCATTCACAAAGTGCTAAGCGTTACTTGTCAATGACAGTGACGAGGAAGCTTTACGCATTTTTATGACCTGGACCAAAGCAGTGAACTATGGTTGTGGACGGAATATTAACAGTCACAGTTTTACTCTCAGAGGTCGCCTACTTTGCGATACAAAAGCATTGCGTTCAGAAACTACTGTCCTGAAAACGTTCGCATTTGCTAGGCACGTTCGAACCTTTATGAAGACGTGGAACATATTATGTATGCTCGATGTCCTCGGCACACACACACCCGCGCGCGGTGCTGTATGCACGAGGTTAAATCATGAATACTTTACTTTCTAATTAGATCGCATATTTCCATTACCCCTTAATAAAACAGTTCTATGAAAAACAGAACTCAATTTCACGTCTACATAGCTGTTTTACGATAAAGGAAAACTGAGGAGGAAAGTTGCGAGAAAATATATTTCGCCTTTTCCTAGAAAATATTTTCGCTTAGTAATTCTGATTACACAATATACTTTCCGCTGCTATAAATTTTGGATCTCATGTTCTACACATGGGGTGTCTACAATGCTTCCTTGCATGCAACTACATTTTCATCACTTCTAAAAATGACACGTTAGGTGACAGCATGCGCGAAAGCAGTAACATTTATTTTACTGGGCGCCTCAACGTCACGTACCCGTGGTGAATCTGAACAAACGCGAGGAGCGTGGGCGATGAAACGACATTCAGACCGGCGCGGCGGTGGGTACACGGTATGTGGGGGGGGGGGGTCTAGAGAGGGAGAGGGGAGCGCAGTCCGCCCGGGGCTCAGGTGCGTGGCGGCTCCTCGGCGGCAATTTCCGCGGCGCCACGCCGGCGGGTTTGTAGGAGGAGGCGCGGCTAGAGGCGAGGGCGGGGCGGGGGCCGCTGACATTTCTACGGAAGTGCAGCGGGGAGGCGAGCACGCTTTTGCTGCCTGCGCAAGTGCCTTTCCCTCCGCCGCCCTCGGGCCAACTGGAGTATATGGCCCGGCAGAATGGGACCAGAATTACGACTAGGGATGGAATCGGGGGAGTGTTGTTCATGAGATAATTATTAACCAGTTGAAGTTCTCTACATCCGCGACAGTCAAGTTTCCATTTGAATCAAAGACGACTTCGAATTTCACTGGTACCTTCGACGATTGTGCCGTCGAGAAATTAGCTTCGAATGGTGAAGATTTTTCTCTTGTACAAGCGAAATTTTCCTTCCAGATTAAGTCATTTCACCAGATCATGGTGGCCGTAATAACGGGCTGGCAGAACTGTTCTAGCTTTCTGACGACACCGACGGACGAACGCGTGACACACATATTCCTCATTACGTTTATAATACCAAAAACAGTTGAGTTCGAATTAATTAATGACGTTTTCTCAATAGATTGTCAAAATGATTCTGCAAGTCTAATTAGTTGATATTTTTGCTGTAAGTTCACATTACTGCTTCATTTGATTTTTCTATTCGTTGGTGTACACCAACTTTCTCAAGGTTTTATACTGGTGACAGCAGCACGGTTCGCACCACCGTGGCATGCAGCGAGCTTATCAGCGAAACTAATATCGTAAAAGGAAACTATTAGAACACGATTTCCTATTAGGATGGCGCTTTCGAACCTGAAGTATTGTGTACGTCAATAGATAATGATTTTATTCCTATAAAAGAGAGTATTGCAACAAAAATATAAGTAAAATATACACACAAATGTTCATACTTAGCAACAAACTTCTTCGATTGTTCTAACCTACACGCAATCATATCACGCTGAAGTTTCAGGGGCACTTCCATCATCGCTCTGTTCTTGCGAAGTAATAAACCGGCCGAAGCGAAGATTTCATTGACACTGTTTGCCAGGTGGCAAGTTGGTATCCCTGTTGTAAACCCTGAAGGAGCTCGCGCTGCCCTTGTTTGAGACACGGCACAGTGTGCGTGCGCGCGGAGGCCCTCCCCAACGCGCCGCCGAACGCCAGGCCAAGGGCCCTCCGCTGGCAGACGGATCGAAGCGCCGGCCGCGCCGCAAGGCTGCGACCACGGAAGCCCACGTAGGCAAGCCAACTTTACCATTTCCGATTGGCCATAACCCGCACGTTTTGCTCCTTGAGATTCTTAGCTCGGCTACTTACTGGAAAATGGGAGAGGACGAGAAAATAGCGCTAAAAACCAGCCAATCAAATTCCTTCAAAGACACAAAGCACGCAACAGACCAAGAAAAGAGAAGACTACTATTATTGAAAAGGTCGGTTTACACGCCTTATGAGATCTTACCTGATGTGACCTAATATTTCCCCCCCTTCATTCTTATTTCATTAAGCCATCACTTAACAATATGAGTCACCATCATGAACAATTTCAATGTCGTGGAACATTTGCTGTGGGATGTTTAGTACGATGTTTTCTCTTTTGTTAATTTCTAAAAATTTAATCAAAATGTAAGTTTCATATGTTAATCATTCTTAGATCAGTACAAACTAGTTATTATTTTCTGCGATCTAACTTCGCCATAGATTCTTTTTTCTTAGTGATACAAGTCAACATTAGGCTACGTAAGCATTAGACATATACTTGTGAGAATGTAATTAAGCATTTCGGATGTACTGGCTGCATTTCGAAACGTATGCAAAACAACTAATCTCTTTGCAAACGATGATTCCACGAAAAGAGGAAAACACTACAGGGAATATTCAGCAAAATGTTGAGAAATTGTGTACTCCTTTCTGTTTTATTTATGGGCACTCATTACTTAGAATTTCCAATAATTAATATACGACGATAATGAATACTACAGGTGAGAGCATTTCCAATTTCAAACACCGTAGCAGTGAGCCTGCAGACAACCTACACGCGGTAACGTTTCCCAATTCCAGGACGCTACGCCGCCTGTACTCTCACTTCCCACCTGGCTACGACGCATTCTCGCGTGGCGGCGGAGTTAATGAACGACTAGGACGCGTAAATAATCCCGTGACGCGGCGGCGGGGAGGGCGCGGAAGGGAGGGGGCCGAGGAAATGGAGGCGTGGCGGGGCGGGGCGCCCTGGGAGCGCGAGCGTGCGCGGACGGCCGGCGCCGCCGGGCACCAAGGCCGCCGCCCGACGCCATTCCGCGCCGATAGCGAGGCCCGCGTGGTCGAGAGGGTTGCCTATGCCCTTGCGCTCAGGGGCGCACCCGGCACGGCACACGTCGGAGCAACACGCTCGGGCGGGGAAACTGCGTCAACGACACGGCAGCATTACATCTGGTTAGCGGACAGTTCGTGCTTGGGACGAAGGAAGCAGCTTTTCATAAAGAAATTACAAGATAGTTTACATGTGGTGTGCAAAGTAACCTTCAACACATGATTAACAAAGCATATTTGCAGATTGTCCTAACAGTAAGAAAATTCGATTTTAGGGTATATTACAAAGTGACATAACACCTATCAATAACTACATCTTAATATGAATTCTTGAAATGATGTTTGTATAACTTTGGCTTTGTCTAAATGAATACGGAATGACATGGTAGGAGATTTTCTTAAAACAGCCACATTCATTGTAATTTAAAACGGAAAACATTTCTTATCAATATCTATTGGCACATCTTCATTGTAGAGAGTTCAATATTAATCAATGTTAATATACATATCGGCCAATTAAAAACAAAACAGGTGTAATTGGTGTGAAATAAAATTTAAAAATATCATGGTAATAACTAGAACAGAGATACTCCAAATGGAGCAAATATGCAAATATTTACCAAATGAGTATCGCGTAGAATACTGTAGCCATTGAGAAAATTATTCTCGAGTGGCAAGATAGACTTTCGTGAAAACAAAATCCCATGTTATCTGCTGGGGTGGAATCCAGTCCTTAAAACTAACTCCCTTCCCTAGCTGCGCTGGCACACGTGCAATTTGCGCGTCTCCCGTTGCGCTTTATCCAGTGCCGGCCTCCCTCCTGCGCATATAAAACGCACTCCCCTCCCAACGCTTTAAAGGGAGCAGGGCGGCCACCGCGGGACCCTCGCTGCGCTCACATACCCGTTACGCGCCCAGCGGCGTTATCTTCCCTTACCTGCGCTGCGTTTAAACTTGAAAAGAATTATTTAACACTAGGCAAGAACTCTCAGAAAATCTATGCTAAGGGCGAAATTTCCATATCGTACGATTGAAACTTTTAATTTATAAATTTCCATCTTCATTTTTGTACGTGAATTAATATTGTTTCATGGCACGTCAACTGCTATAGTCATTAGTCCCGTTAATGTACTGAATGCTTTTATGTCTGGAGATGGCGGTGTTCCTCCCTAGCTAGAATCGGCACCGACCAACACGCCAACTTACGGGATATTTCCCAACCTATCACTCAGTGGGATACCACCCCAGTCGGAAAAAGCTCTGAGCTTCCTACTGGACTAACGACATATGTGAAGTGCAGTGCATGCAAGTGTAAGTGTTTAAGGGGAGAGGAAAGGGAAGGAAATATTGCGCTCAGTTCGTGGGTCGTTTGGTAATTCCTGTTCATTGTGTGTGGAGCATTCTATTATTAATACGAGAAATACGAAGGGGGAAGAGAAAATAAATCTTCCAACTCTGCTAGCACATTCATAACTTACAAATATAATTTTTCAACGGAATATTTCCCTAATAGTTAAAAAATTAAAGAAATTACTTCAAATATAAAATTATGCGTGGGTTATGGCTATAAATATGAACTGTTCCACAAGCTTACAAAATGGTTTCTTTCGTCTGAATCGCGGCATTTTCCTGGCTCGAGGGTAGGAGGCTGGAAACGGGCGCTTTCGTTTGTTGCTCCTCCTTATGGAGATCCCGGCCAAATACGTCCCACCCCTCGGCCGGCCTCTCTGTCTATCCCTCTCACACGAGAGAGTCCTAGGGTGTCGGATAGCATCCCCCCCCCCCAAGAAAGCACGTGGGCAGACCTAGGGCGTCGGGTAACAGTGAGATGTGTCATCTGGTACGAGCAAAATTAGAGGTTCTTTGCAGAATGAAACCTTCCGAGACTTGGTTTAGGGAGTAACTAAATGCCTCCAAGAAAGCCGAATATTTCTTCTTTTGGTCGGAAAATTAACATTTGTTTTACTCCCATCCGGTTTCTTTCAATATAGGGGGTATTATTATTATTATTATTATTATTATTATTATTATTATTATATTGTTAATACTGTTATTATATTGTTAATATTGTTATTAAAGAAAATGGTTTGATAAAGAAATAATAATGAAATACCAAGGAAAAACTTATTTTAGAAAACAGATTTATGAAGTCACAGTAGAGATGACATACAAATTGTAATCAAGTGCAATGTCTCAAGTGCTCAATGCCGTAAGTGCAAAGCATTTACACAGGCTCTCCTTTTGGATTTCTTTGGGCTTTGGATAAATAACAGAGCAACTACCATTTCATTTTCACTCAACGTTCTACCACTCTTTGGCGCATTACAGATAGATCCAGTGTGATCAAATTTGTTGCGCAACCTATAAAATTATAGTTTCTTGATGGAGATGTGCTGAATTCCCTAATATATTATTTAACTAACAATGACCAGTCAATTATTCTATCAGTGGAAATGATATTTGAATCTTGTGTACTTGTCCTGTTCATATCATTATTAGTTCAACTTTATTTAAAATCGTTTAAATATCTAGTTTCCTAATATGGGATATTATTTAATATTACTTATGTAAAAATTATATTATCTAATTAACCAACGTTTTTTCTTCGATATCATTTGTAATCACTGAATAAGTTGGAAAAGAATTATTTGAAAAACTCACCTGCTCTCGTCGACTGGCGTATTTTCTCACGGCCTTGGATTTAATAGTCAGTAACTTGTAACCATTCAGGAATTCCTGTAAAAACAAGGGAACTTATTAAGCAGGTATAGCAACGTTTAAAAATGTGAAGTTCTATTAATCTAGCAGTATAGTCTAAGTTTTGCCAAGGTGCAGGCATAAGAAATAATAGATTTTTTTTGTAGATGGCATCTCCTAAAAAGATTCTTGGACAGGCGCTCTAATATTTACATATGCGTACAAGAACGCTCTTTTTTAGAATAGTGCGAATGTTTATACAGAGACCTGGTGCGCTCAAATCAACGTAGTTTCGTGAACGAGTTAGAGTTGTGATTTAAAAAAATAATCATTTATGCGAAACAAAAACATTGTATTGAATCCGAAGTACGGATAGCATCTACCAACCTCCTGCATTCAATTTGAAAAGATGAATCAAAAATAAAGTTTCTCATATCAATGAACGTTTCTAGGATTTGCAAATACACTTCTCTTTCAGATAAAACGCAGATTTTTTTTTTACTATACAAAAAAAAAAAACATTTCCTTCTAATATTTTCAGCAAGTAATCATTCTTGGAAAACGATCGAAACAGCATTGAAATCGCAATCAGCTTCCCTACAGAAGAGAACTACAATCTGAGGGTCTACCTCCGGTGCACGATTTCATCTTTGACATCTTCAACCAATTTCAGTCACATCAAGGCTCACAATCCATCCGTTATTTTGATCTTCAACCTCTCTCACCCCTAGCGCACGCTCTTCGCTATCCGAGTCTTAGCCACTCCTGCCCCCACCAAGCCTCCAACGACCAAAATTCGATCATCGCGGCGCGCGCTCCGAGGCGAGGCGGCGGCGGCGGCGGAAATGAACGGAGGCAGCGGCGGGGGCGGGGCGGGAGCGAGTGGGTTCCGCCGATAGGCTCGCTTGACGGTATCGCGCGGCGCCGGCACCGGCCTGGCACGGGCGGGCGACGCACCGCCGCGCGCGATACCGCTCCGAATCAACTCGCCCCGCCACCGCGCCCGCCGCCCGGCCGGCGACGGGGGTGGAGGCGACGCGTCCGTGTACGCGCGTCAATACCCGATACGCCTCCCCCCCCCACGCACGTCGGAGGCTCAGGCGTCGAGC
Organism: Teleogryllus occipitalis; assembly: GCA_011170035.1. Classification (NCBI taxonomy): domain Eukaryota; kingdom Metazoa; phylum Arthropoda; class Insecta; order Orthoptera; family Gryllidae; genus Teleogryllus; species Teleogryllus occipitalis. Next base: position 387,572 of record BLKR01000777.1, on the reverse strand, counting down.
GGCGTCGGCCGCAAGCCACGCCCATCCAGCCTCTCCCGAATTTGGAGCCGGCAAAAGTGGACCCCAGGGCGTGGTTTAAGAACTTGTATTTTAAGGTACCCGAATATATAATCGTCTACTTAAAATCTCAGTCGCGACAGACAGTTCTCTTTTCAAAATAACAATTTGACAGTCCAGTAATACTATTTTTATCGAAACACAACCCTTCTATTTTTAATACAACTTCATTAGCTCTGTGGATATTATCGTGATGCAACAAAAAATGTACAATGTGCACAAAAGGTTTTAATAATATTTTTTCTTCCAAAAGAACAAGACAATGATTTCCAAATGTCCTGCAAATAGAGCCTTCTTGATCCATGGCTTCCCAAAATGTTGTCCAATATCAATATCTATCAAACCTACATTACAAACAATTCATTTTTATTTTATATCTTTTCCCAAAAATGTGTGTAAGGAATGCACATAGAAATATAATGGGCGAGGGTGCAAAATACTACATTCTCATCGCATCACCTTGGCAAGTTCCTCGTCTTATTCGTACGATTGCTTGATTTCCGGTGTTTGTCCGGAAACGCCTAGCAACGCCTACAAACTCTCCTTCGCCAGGAAGTGACAATCGCGCCGATAAGCCACGCCTTGAGATAGCTCGGCAGGAACTGGGGCACATAAGATGGCGACGGCGTCTCACAACTGCGTTTCTACTTACACGTCTCCGGAAAAGAAGACGCATCCGTCAGCTCCACACTGGCACGATAAACAAACATCTTTCTGGAAAGAATGTGCTTATAGTGGCCAGAAATGCCACATCTGACTTTCCACAAAAGGAGATAAACTAGTAATTCTCAAACACACATACGTAAAATGAAAACTCTTAATAGGCACATAAATTCTCATATTCCTCTATACACTTCAGGCTGTGGTCCAGAATTACTGCTGTTTGATCATCTGTTGTCTTCACTAAATCCCAACTCTTATATAAAAGATAAATTGATACAGAAATTATATCTCGTTAAGTCGTGAGGCGTTCATGCTAACACAAATAATACTAATCCCATTTGCATTATAGTCGAAGTTAAGTAACATTTCATGTTAGTATTTTCACATGACGAAAGCACGTAAGTTTCTATCTCTACTAACATATTGGATAGTTGACGCAGTGTTTCCGATTCATGACCCTACATTACCAAGATAACCTCAAAATCATCATTAAAGTTCTCTCTCTGATCCCTCTAGAAGGTAATTCAGTAATTCCTTTATAGTGACAATATTCGTGATAATGTGAAAGCTTAACATTTATTTACAAGTCGATGCGATTAAATTCAAGAGGTTGTAACGATTTCAAGCTTATCAACAAATCACAAAACTGAGATGCAATTTTATCAACATTCCTGAGAGTATGACTCTTGGTGAAAACAGATAAGGTATGTTGTGTAACTACATTATTACTAAGTTTATACTATATGCTTGAATTCATATCGAGTAATTTTCTACCGATTGCAGATCAACGTACAACAGTTCATTTGTTCATCCCCATAAATAACTAAATATTCTGAAAGAACACAAATACTTTATAGCGACAATCTTCAAACAAAATTCTAACAGAAAAACGTAACTTAGCGCAAAAAATTTGAAAATATATATTTTTTCGATTCACAGGAATTTTATTTTCATACTACAGAACATCACTACTTTATCTTTATTTGTTTACTTTTTTTTTTAAAAAAAAAAATCGAAAGTATATTTCAAACACATTCCAACCGGCGGCTCAGGGTGGCTCAGGGCATCCACTGATGTCACTGCATCGTCTCTGACCAGGAGGTCCTATAGTATAATAGAGTTCAAGTCTTGACGGTTGCAAGATTTTCGATACTATTCGAATCGATATGGGTCGAAGTCAGTCGCAATCAGGAAGATTTTAGAGGCCGCCTTCTCTAATCAGTAGTTTTTCGTGGTTTCACCGATCAACACCAGGCGAATGACGGAACAAAACCCTAACAAACGGGTCACGAACCGCGCGCGATCTTTCTTCCCTCTTCTTGCCCTTTCATATCCTCTTACACACACACACACACACACACACGCACGCACACACACACACACACACACACACACACACACACACACACACTTACTACACATGTGGGGAGCTCAGAGCCCGGCTGTCGCGGTGTCCCGCTGGTGGGATACATGGTTGGCGAAAACCCCGCAAGCCGACGAAGGTCGGCACCCGATCTCGCTATAGTGGTGGGAAGATCACCATCACCCCCGCGATTAATGCATGCACTACACTTACGGGTCTAAAGAACTTAGCAGTTGACGCGCCCGGAATTACTAATCAATATCACAATTTTATGCAAGTACGTAAAATCTTCATCATGGACAGTGCATGCTGCACAAAGTATAGTAAAATCCCAGCGAGGAAAGCCTTGCACATCCTGGTATGTTTACCCCGTCCCGCAGCCGGTGCTCGTCTGGCGGAGGCGTCACACTGCGGGCGAGGTTTCCCGGCGGCGTCAGCGATAAGCTGAGGAGGCTGCGGCCGCGACAGCGCACGAGAAAGACTGCAAGCGCGTGACGGCAGCAATGCCATCGCTCACCCGCGGTCAGTCACTTCCTACGCGCTAACGTAAATAGCGCTCGCGGAAGGACTACGAGGGTACTGTGCCAGAGAGAGAATTTCCTTGTTACTTGATGCGGGATACAACCTGCGCGGGATTCACAGCACGATTCGCTATCATTTTATGAGATGCGATAATGCTTAAGGCAAATATATCAAATCGCGAGAGGGGGAGCATGTTTGCCAATAAAGCAGAATGAATGGATATTTCTCGGGAGGCAATTTGCGGCGGACAATAATTCCTTGTTAAAACAACCCAGCACGATTCCAGAAGATTCGAGATTATTTTAAGGAGAATTAGCAAAGTAATCGAGTTTCAGAGACGTAATAGATAGGGAAAACATACGACAGTGTTTGATAATCGAACCCTATTACTAGATAAAAGCTCTAGACGATCATCATAGCTCGAAATTACAAGTAATTTAAATGCACAATAGCGCTGTGTTACAGATTGTGTTAGTTAAACACCTCGTATTTTAGCCTGCGTAACTCTGCGAACAAAAGCGTTAGATATTCAGAGACGAGGAAACATAAGGAGGCTCTACAATTTTTTCGTCACAAGGTAAATTACCACAAACGCTTCTTTAACATAGAAATGCCCATCATTTCTTTCTTTTTTCGTTACAGCAACTATAACTAACATGGAGATACTAGTGGCGCACGCTTCCTCGCGCCCGGGCAATCCAGTAGAAGTGCCCAATGCGTGCACTGGGCAATCCATGCGGAAACACGTCCCATAGGGCGCTGTTGCTCGCCGACTCGACGCTGTTTATCCCCGAGCCGTCGGGAGCGGTTGGGGGCGGTTGGTGGCGGGGGAGGGGTGGGGAGACGAGAGGAGGGGCTTCCCAGAAGCGGGCGCGCTTTTCCAGGCGCCAGATGTTGCGCCGGAGGGGAAGAGCGCGCGCGCGGCCGCTGGGCGCCACGAGGCGGCGACTTCCGTGCGGGGCGCGGACCGGAGGGAAATTACATTCACTCCTGCCCACGGCTGGCACTCAATTCAAAACCGTCCTACTAATTTGCATTCCTACTTAAGAGAAGGGAAGATAGGTAAATGAAAATCGCTACAAAGACTTGGAATACAAATTGACTGGTATGTTAATGATTTACAAACAACTATGATAATTACCTAACCATCGTGATATTGGTCGACAGATGATGAATTTAAACAAAATAGACTAAGATAAAGTTATTAATATTGTTATCGATTTTCATTAATTGTAAGATCTCTCCAATTCATTTTGCCAACAATCTTTTTTATTCACAAACGAAAATTGCTAATTGTAGCTCTCGTCAGCAAGCACCACCATGGCATGTGCCACCTTGGATGCAATGCTGATGCCACTCCCACACGGGTTTAAGAGGGTAATGTAACCAATGCAATGCAATCCCTACAGTAATTTACATGTTATTCAACCCGTTAAGACCTCTTTATCGGGATAAACTAAAACCATTTAGCAGCAGAGAATCAAAGACGTAAAATACCGTAATGAGACACATGTACCTTTCCAAGCTTCAAATGAAAAGGGGTTCGTTGCGAAAGAACATTACAAACTTACTTTGTTTCGCCCTTTAATATATATGAATAAGAACGAAATGAATGTGTGTATACATACATACATACACACACACACACAGACACACACACACACCAACACTATCTCGTTTATAAATATTACATCAGGTCAAGAAAACAATCAAGGGTAAATATATACTACCGAAATGTCAACATACACAACAGCAGGGCATTTGTCATTAATAATTATTTTTCTATCGTTTCGTACGGCAAACCTCCTTTACGATAAATTTGGAAGAAACTAATTCCTGTAAAGAACATCTTTAACATTACTCAACAATTTTTTTCTTCACCAGCAATTAGTATATTAAACATTCCTCTTCTAATAATCCACTTCATTTAATTGATTTTCAAGAAAACTCTCAGGTTAACATTATCTGACGGTTTTACGGCCTTTCAAATGTCAAATGATATGATATACAGTAATCTTTGTTCTAACTTACAAAAGAAAAGGAGAGAAACGCCGACAATGGCACGTGCTCCACTGAGAACTGAACAAAAGTCTGTGGTGGGCGGGTATCCTGAATGATAAGGTGTTGCATGCGCACGAAATATCATTAACCTCCGCCACGTTTGTGTTTTCCTTTGAACTCTATACTGCGTTTTGTCATTCGTCTCAACGTATCCATTTGCATTCTTGAGCTTTTGTTTATTTTTTGGTCAGAATGCAGATGTAACTACCTAACCTTCTTTAATGTATTCAACCTCGCGATATAAATAGCGGCCACTGTAAGTCCATTTGGATGTAGAACATCCTGATTGTGTCTGAGAATTTCACCTATTAAGATTGCAAATTTATATTCATGTTTTAAATCTAGCTGAAGGATGATCGCTTAAAAGATATGTTTATAGTCCTAACGAATCCGTCATAACGTCCCCAAACTACACCAACGAATGCAGAGAATATTTCAATTAAATGTTTCCCCACATGAAATAAACTCAACTAATTCAACATAGATCCTTGAATGAGCTATTAGTAACCAATAAGCCAAGATAACTAGTCATGGAAATTCACCTGCGTGATCTGAACCTTGGAATCCTCTTCTCTTTGGGCCAAGTATCACCTTACAACCCAGTTGCTCCCACCTCGTGTTCGTCTTGCCCCTTCTGATCCTCACTTCTCCCGCTCTTCGTTCGTCCCCTGTCGGAAGCGAGACAGCGAACACGCTCTGCAAGTCAAATGTTGGCGCGACTAAGTTTTCGCCGGGCGCGATAAAGACCCGTGAAGCAGCAACCGGCAAAAGGCGGCAGACAGCGAACTGACTCGGCCGGAGATAGCAGGCGAAATCGCCAACTTGTCGGTCCGTTAGAACGGCACATGGCCGAACTTTACTCACGACCCTGCCTCAGGGGTGACGCCTTGCAACTTGCACAGATGAGTCCGACTGAAACTACTTGTAGAGACTTCTTGCGAGATTTCCTGTTCCCCTGACTGCTGCAAGTCCACCGAAGCAAGGCTTCTGTAGACACCGGGTGACATGTGCTCCTCGCTGAAGATCGAGATGCTTTTGAAGAACTGATGGAAATATTAAAGAAACTTGCCAACGGCATAATTTCTTAAATATAGCAATAAAATGTAAATGTTATAATCAACTTATTCGAACATTTGTAATAACCGCACTGAAAGATTCTTTTCTATACGAAAGATCAAGAAACAAATCGGTATGGAGAGTGCATCTACACGAATAGGGAGAGAAATTAATTTTTCGAACAAGCATTTTCAGACATTTAAAAAAATGTAACGTAATTCACAATAACTGCAGATCAATATGTAACTTGCAGGCACTTCACGCGTGTTAATGCCATGCACTTCTATTCTTATCACAAACATCAATCGCACAAGTGACTACAAACTGATAAAACCAATCAAGATAAGAAAAGATCTTTACTTTAGAGGTAACTGTAGTAGAAGTATGCCACACCTTACCAATAGTTTCGCTGTCGTATGAAGAAAAAAAAAAACAAGTAATTGAATAATGAACGATCGTGTCGTAATCTCATTATTTCAGAATTTAATTTTTAAAACGAGAACCGAAGAGTGGGAAAAGCGTCGAGCAGGTTTTTTAAAATACTTTAATGTGTATTATTCCAACCTTTGCAATAGAAAATACAACATCATTGTTGTTATTTTGTGACTCTTTCCTTCATTCTTCCAACATTATAATTTAAAATAAATAAGGATTTTGTTTACATAATTCAATTTTATTCTAAATATGAAAGCGAAAAAAGTAGTGGGGGGGGGGTTAACACATTCCTTCACTGCAAACGCCCTAAGTCCAGAGTGAAGAGACGCCACTGATAATTTTACGACATATTTTTTGTTTCCAAATCGTCGATGAGGTATTTCAGTTACGGAAAGTTCGAAAGATTTCGAAGAAAACTTCTACTTTTATACTGTGCATAAGTGGGGAAAATAAATTATCCTTTAAGGTCTTTTCATTAAAGAAAAATACCATATTATTATTATTATTATTATTATTATTATTACTATTATTATTATTATTATTATTATTAAGTATAGCATTTATTAGGTATGTTCCGCTAAGTCCAGAATCCGTTTCATAGTATTTTTTTTTTCGTATTAGACAATATTCCGCATAATGCAATATAATACTGCAGAATATACGTTTGGCAGGATCGCGACTCGTGTAAGCTTTAGACATTTCCGCATTATACACGTTCCGCTTTGAACATCATTTACTGCAATAAAATTCTGAAATTACACATGAACTATAAAATTCCCGCGCGCATGGAATATAACAAAGATGACCGTGTTCCGGCTACCTCACCACAACGATTTCCTCATCACAGTGCACTGCTGTGGATTTTTCTATGAAGCGCAGATGGACCGCGTCCCTCAGGATAGGGCCAACGCGCCGGTGGGGGAAGGCGCAGAGCTGTTGCGCAAGTGCGCTCGGAGGCCTCATCTCTTGGGCAGCTCCAGATAAGTGGCCGATAGAAGAGAAGAAAGTCCGTGAACAAGGCCAATGGCCCGGCCTTCGTTGAATCGGGCGCCGCTTACAGGCTGGGATTAACTTCATTTCTCTGACGGCCTTCACAAGTCGCTTCTTAGAACAAAACTAGTATGCTTCAAGTTATTATTAGCTCGTAATTTAAAAAAGGAAATTGCATTATTCATCACTTTAATGTTTAAACGGCTAGCTCATAAAATTATATAATATTTGTTTATTTTTACCTCGGTAAATTTAGGAAAGAATGTTACTATTTCGAACAATAAAACTTCACGCGTTTTATTTTCCTTATTTCCAATATATAAATGCGTATCTACTTTTCAATGCTAATGTTATGTCATCTAAATTTTATGAAATTTTCATATATGTTCATAATTTGAAAACATTCAGTTTTCCAAGAAGGAATAGATGTTCGTGACAACAATACTTGGACAAATTAAGTAAAGGACATGCCCTACATCATTTTTTTTCAATATCGTTACGGAAATAAGAGGGAGCTAGAATAATAATTTCTAGATATATTTTTGTTGCTGCCTCTCTGAGTGTTACGATGCTGCAATACGACCTCCCAGAATAATCGAGACAAACAAGCTTTCGTTAAGGAATGAGAAGGCCATTTAGTTGTAACTGCTCGGTGACCTTATTCGAGATATTGAAGGAAGCATTTGTGGCATGTTCAGAGGTCATCATTTTAACCACACGGGTCAAACTCTTCTATCTTGAGTCACTGAGATGCTGATAATCTTTTGACCATTGTTACAATGAAAAAGACGGCCCATTTGCCACCACGATTTATAGCTATTTTTATGTTACATTTCCCAGAATGGGAAGGTGTTATTTTTGAAACTTCCGATAAATCTAGACATACGTACAAACGATATCTTTATTTCTAATTTCGAATATTCGCATGTATTGACAGACAAGCAGGTTTTGGCTACGTCAATGGTTTCTTTAGATACTATGAAAGATTGAAAATGTACTAAAACTATGAAACTATAGATTTTGACTAAAAAATGCTAATATTTTATTATCTTAATCTGCAATTTCTTTACGTGTACAATTAGAAAGCATTTTTTTCTAGTTTCTTTTCTAAATTTTATAAAGTTATAATAATACTTATGTACTTGTATTCATAATCTTCGAGACCTTACGAATGGTAGTGAAAAAAATATACTTCCATTTAAAAATTCAAAGTTTTGTCAAAATCTCGAAAATTAAAAATAATAAAAGAAAACAAATATGAAATTTCCCCCATCATTTACAATTAGTTTGCGCAAAACACACAACGATTCCTAAAACCTTTTCGAAGATAGTATATACTGCAACTAACTTAAGTGGTCTAACCTGTATAACGTACATGTCTATAAAATGAAGTATTATTGAGTTCAGTGTACTCAATGTCTTTCTCTTGTTTCAATAACTTTTTGTAAGTATTTATTGATTTGCACGCGGACTGCAAACATGTATTGTTAGCCTTGGAACCTAGGGACCTGAAACAGGAATGTCAATTTCCATTTATTCGCAAGAAAGAGTTTTGTTTCAAGACCCAATTTTTCACACACTCGCCAGCAGCATTTTTGCTTCTGCAGGTCACTAATATTTCACTGAGATTTGGAAATGGCACATTCCAACAATTACCATCCTGAAGGAAAATTTCAATTATTAGGACATAAAACGTTTTTAAATACATCTTTATTATTATTATTATTATTATTATTATTATTATTATTATTATTATTATTATTATTATTATTATTATTATTATTATTATTATTATCATCATCATCATCATCCAAGAAAACATCTTGCAAAGTCCGACTCTCTTCCCACAAAACTGCCGATTATTACCACAAGCAAGCAACAATGTTTTCGCAAATGAGCTTACCAACACGAAGGCGGCAGCGTGGGTACACACCACCCCCGGCCCTACCCCGAGCGATCTTCCAAAACGGCGCAGGGATCCCTGGTGTCCCTGGCGGCGCCGGCGGCTCCTAATTGCCCGTCTGAACAGCAGCCGGCGGCGGCGGCGGCGACAAAGGCGAGGGCCGCGGAGGGGGCGGCCGAGAAGCCAAGGCGCGTGGGCGCCGTGCAGCTGCCCCCAGGGCCGCGCCGCGCCCCCCGCCCCAGCCCACGCTCTGCCCAATTAGTGCTGGACCGGGCAGGGCAGGGCAGGCCGGGAGGTACGGCGCTAATCCCTCTGCGCGGCCCCGACCCCGCACACGTCTTCTGACGAGATTTTCTTTACACGAGTGGAGATCGGTGAACGTACGGCAGGGCAATGACCAACGAGGGATCAATGCGTGGAAAATCATTACCTTTATTGTACAAAACACTAGGATGTATGTAGTTGAATCATTACACAATCACCATAGGAAAGCTCTCAAATTACCGTCACGAAAAATACAAAAATGAGAAGGCGGAGGTCGGCATCAATTTTCAATGTAAACAACGTAATTATTGTCATTCTTTATCTAGTTGCTGTAACACAACAAATCAAACTTGACCGTTGACACATTGCATCTATGCACTTTTTTTTACCAACCACATGAAAAGAACATCAATGTTTCGATATGGAGAGTAAAATCGGGAAAATTCAAAATCACTTATTACTCGAAAAGATATATTAGAATATTTAGCAGCTGCTTACAATGTAATAAAATCTAAACGAGTTATAACGAAGAAAAAGTAAATTTTGACAGTCAAAACACACAACCATTATGTTACATACAAGAGGATCCAATGTTAACTCAAATCTACTTTCAGTGCACAGATACTTTTCCTTGAAGTTTTGATAAAAGTACGAACAAAGATAAATAACAATATGAATTCAAATCAAATTATTTTATTAATGTTTTGTTTCTGACAAATTACATTTAATTATTAAATGGTATTATGATTCGATACTCAAATAGGGTCACAGAAAGGTCATCCATCTGCTAAAAATTGCAAAACATTTCCTTCTATTTAAACCAAATGTGTTTCAATACAAAAGTTTCTACCCACCACACTTGCTCTTAAGAAACTGATGACTTTGTGGTTAATTAGTTATCTCACTTCTGAATATTCGATTGGCTTTTCAGAACTCATCCAACTACAGTTCAAGAACACAGACTTACTGAATGAGTTTTACGGATCTACAGAATGATGGAAAACCTCCAATAATACTAGAAATGAAGTGAGAAAAGTATGTTAGAATGGAGCACTAACTCTGAAACAAGTCTGTGAGCGATAGTAGAAGCTATCAAAGATTTACAGTTCATGTTTGCTCGAAGATTGTGTTATAATGCCATTGTGAAAGGAACAATGACAAAAACGTTGTTTTGAAGATAAAGTGATAATTAGGAGCGGGAATTCTCCCATTTATAAAGGATCAGGAATCATTTGTAATCACTCATGAGAGGATGAATCCCAACAATAAAGAGAAGTGTCATCTCCACCAATCAACAAGTGGTTGGATAAGTTTGTTTTAGGTTCGTTTATTTTTCTCCCTCGAACTACCTAGTTGAAAGAGTAATATTTATGCCCAAGATATGAACGAAACGGAAGCCATAGTTATTTCCCTGAGTGTGGTCTCCCAACATCGAAATTCTGAAAAAAACGACGGAGTGTTTCCTTCGGTGTCCCCGCTGAATATTCAACCAGCCGGCTGTGGGGGCGTGGCAGCGGGTAGCAATAATCCGAGGAACGAGGTCGGCGCCTGTGGTTTGCATAGCGCCCCCCGGCGGCGGCGGTGGTCGTTGGCTCCGTCGCGAGCTGTAACGCAGCCCAATAAGAGCTCCATCTACTTCTAATTAAGTTTCCAACTGCTCCGAGTTAATTAAAGCCAACACTCTACGCGCGAACTCCGTACACCACCTCTACGCACAAGTCTAACCCTACGCGTCACTACGACCTTCAAGAAAGATCCGCGCATGACATCGCTAATGAAATGCGGAAAAATTCTCTCAGCTATTTAACGAAAAGCATGTTCATGTGCGAGTACATTTCCATACGAACGTACACAAGCACAATAAGGTAAGAATGGACATTCTTTAAGTTTAATTCACAATTATTCTATGAGTCCCAACTCAGTAAATAACATTCATCTCGAGAGAAAACAATTATTATTAAGACCTTTTTCGAATCAACTACTTCAACATCAGAATTTAAAGTTACGGATGTATGGTTAGCAGAGCAGCAATGCAGTGCCAATGCAGCAACAATGTCTGAAAGCAACGTCTCTTCTCTTCAAGTGAACAAATTTCATATTCATCCCAAACTACCTTTCTCTCAAAATTACATCCCGAGTCAAAATCTTTCCCCCACACATTCAGAATCTCGCAGTAGAATTATCGTAACATTCCCAGATACAGCAATGAAAATCAAAATATGAATGGTGACGAAAACTCGGGGTCCCGTCGGCAGAAAGAGTATTCGAAAAGCAGCGGCATTACAAGGAATTTGCATTCATTAAGTTGGAACGCTTCCCTCCCAATTAATGAATGCACCCGCGTTTAAAGCAGGCGCTCTCGCTCTCCGGCTCTTTTCACTCCCCCCCCCCACGTCACGTCCAGCGACGCGTTGCGCTGCTAATTGCGTTCTCCAGTCGCGCCGCGCCCACGCGTCACTTGCTCGCTCATTGCTCGTGTACTTCTCTGGGTGCCAGAAAAAAAAGTGTTTCTTTAATGTTCGAAATGTGCTAATGGTCATCCAAAAAGGGCTAAAAGATCTCTTCGTAGTAAAAATTCATGACCCAAAAGAAAACCGATGCAATTAAAAATTTGGAATTATATTCAACAGTAAATTTATGGAGGAAAAAAAATCAGTGTATATTCTCTACTTTTTCACAAACAATTAATAGTTGGTAATCAACCTTAGTCCTCCATCTCTTAATTTGAATTATCTCAACTCTGCTTAGCGTATACTAGCAATCGTGCGAGTAAATGTCTTTTTCTCTATGAAAAATATATATTTTTTACAACATGCATTTCTTTAATATAACAGAAAAATAATCATTTCATTAAAGTCTGTACACCCGCAGCCTCGTTCAGGAAATAGCAATATAGATGAAAGGACTATGACAAACAAAACGCATTCCGTGTATTCACTTAACGCATTATCGTCCATTAAACATCGTTTTAATTTCCATTGTTCGGAAGCATACCATGACGCTTCGTTCCCTCAGTTACATCAGGAAACTACGAAGAACAAAAGAAGCCACCATCATCTCCACCGTTAAGAACGAGGTAAGCTGAGCGCTGAGTTTTTCGACGAATTGCGTTTCCACGCAACTCGAGAGTTTAGTCACACAGCAAACTGAACACGAAGTTCCTCGATAACACGTAATGATTCAGGCCTAATTTCAACATACGACATACATACAAACAAACCTATCGTTAGCAAACACATGCAGACCTATTTTTCAGTTGTATGAGCGTATGACTTATTTATCAATTCTAAATAAAATAGTTCTTATTGTCACAGTGATGCACAGTGATGAAATATAATACAATACATGATTATTAGTGGCTTATGTTTTCGTTGTGATGCAAGTAACCATTCAAATTAACGTGAAAACAGTTCGTAATAAGGTACTTTACCAGCTACTTCTTTGTGCAACAACTAGATTCGGAATTTAATTACCGGAAAAAACCGTCCCTTTTCTAGAAGCCGCATAAATATTAATACTCCAGACACTGCATCTCCTTCAGCACTCTCACAGAATAAGGAGAAAAAATACGTTCAATGCAGCCTTCTTTGCTACTTTCCGAGCTGTTAGCTACGCGCTCATTAGAAGTCCGACCACGCTTCAGGGGCGTATAACTACTGCCGACATCGCCACGCGCTAATTTTACTCGGCATAACCAACTTTTACTCCGCCGCGCCGCGCTGGAGCGGCGTCTTGGGCCGAACCGGAATCCCCAACCTTCGGCGCCAGCGCCTCGTTCTCGGAACCCCCGCGGGCGCCGCGCCGCGCCAACGCAGAGCAGAGCATTGTTTGGGGGATGTCGCTTCGTTAGGATTACAGCCGCACTCGTAATCCCCGGGGCTCGGTTGCCAGCTGCGCTGTATAACGATTTTAAGCGCTCCATTTATTATGGAGGAGATGTACTACCAGGAGCGGGCGGCGGCAGCAGCGCGATGTTGGTCGGTCGTGGGGCGAGCGAAAGGAGCTCGCCATCTGGCGAGGAGGCCGTCGCCTCCGCGCTCTGTCCAATCGACAATTTTCCATTTTATGGGGCGCGTCCGTTCCGACTATCTTCTTCGGAGGCGGCGGAAACACGCCGCGTGCGTATATCTAATAAAATATCCGTTTGTGACTAACTACTCAGGCAGTCGCCGAACCGAGAGTCTGAAGTATAGGTTTGCACTTTTCACACATGAAACGTACACGTAAGCCGGTTATTGGGGTATGTTGCTTCTGAAACAGTTTCGTGTGCGCACTAATTACTGACACACAGAGTACGGGAATGTGAATAATATTAATACTACGGCAATATCTATGTGGATAGATGCGGCCTGGATAGAATTTTGCAAGATCACAAGAAATTCGATATGCAACACGAATATTAAGGATCTAAAAATGAAATACTTAATTCTTATTTTTTCATAATAATAATAATAATAATAATAATAATAATAATAATAATAATAATAATAATAATAATAATAATAATAATAAATTTTAAAAGTAGAAAAAAACAAGTCACGTGGATCATCAAACACACTCTGTAAGAAGAAATCATCAAAAACAGTCAAACAGAAGTAATGCAAAAATACCAATATCGCAGATTCCGGCATTGCTTTATGGATTAATATTTTTCTTTTCTGTATCAGGGATTCATAATAAACAACCATTCAAACGTACTCTGAAATTTATGAACATTTGAAATTTGTGCATTAAATACAAAAAGTTACACGATTTTTCTTTGCTTGATATATTAATTATGTTGATCGACATGAGTATATCACAGAGATATTACATTTGTTTTATCAAATGACATTCACACAACGGAACACGCAATGGGAAAACATCAAGAAAATGCACCGGAAAGCCAGATTATTTGGGTTTTCAAGAACCTAAAGATAAGCGTAACAGGCTAACTGTGCGTCAATATCCTGAGGAAACTCTTTGTCTGAGGGGAAACCCCTGCCAGTACCCGTCGAGATACTGCAATCTGAGATACAAATTCGTAACAACTACTGACATGACAGAAGTCGTTAAATTCATTTAAAACGCGATATTATTCTTTAGGCACATTAACTGAGCGTCCAAATGTGAAATCGATAACAATAATCCGCATAGTAGTTAGTACTTCTGATGTCGTGCACATGACAGCAAGAAACTCTTAAACATTATTTGCGGAGATTCGAACGAACTCATCAATAAACGTTTTCCATAATTGCAATCGGCATAACAATTAGTAATATGAAAATTATTTTCATTTGCTACTCCGCAAGTTTAATTAAGAGTTTAATTAGTTTGCAAACGCTGAAACATATATAATTATATCGTACCCAAGGATTAGGAAAAGCAGCTGAACGAAAGTGGTCCATGATCCAGATCGAGCAACAACCCGAACATTCCCATCCCTCCACCCACGGACCTTTTTCTGCGCCGCGCCGCGTCCACGTAACAGCTCAATAATTCAGGAAAGAAGTCGTAATTCCCAAGCGGTCACGGCGGGCGGGCGATGGGCGATCGACGGGAGGCTGGAAGCGGGCGAGGGAGGGCGGGAGGCGGTGGCGTCCAGACGGGACGGCGCGCCACGGCGAGGCACGGCGGCCGGTCGGCGCCGCCAGAAATAGCGGGCAGCAGGGCGTCCGGGGCCGCCGGTTCGATCGGGCGAAGACCCGAGCTCACTGCCCGCGATCAATGGACACGCAACACCCAGCTGCGGCGGCGGCGGTCGCGGCGAGGGCGAGCCAGACAGGCGGGGAAACGGCAAGGCGGAACCTTAGGCGAAGCGGGGCAAACGCGGCGGCGCAGAAGCCAGGCAGCTGAGCTGCGGTGCAGTCGAATTCGAAGGAAGATGATGAAGGCTTCTTTGGAATAGAAGCAGATGGTAGTTTTAGACTCGCGACTTCCTTCCGTCATGCTTCTCACGTGAACATACCCGGCATCTTCGATGCGGTCGGGCGTCATGAGTCATGCTCTTACGTACACGCTTCTAAAATTTCCCCTCAGATACGACATATAATTATAGATTGCTAACTTCAGACGCTTCATTTACTTACATTTGCCACGAGGAACTCTTAACCGGGAAGCGGTAACTTTCGGTGAACGATGCAAAAAGAAAATTGCCCGTCATTTTCACGAATTATTTACGAACCAAAAGGAGAGCATATTACTGAAGTGTGTATACTAGAGCAAAGACTCAGTCCCACAAATAAAGAAAACGAGACGGGCCCACCTTCTTCAAATGTTGGCCAGACATTCCATCTCTGTGGATGAGCAGCAGTAGCTGTCAAACATGTTAACATTAGAGCGCGCGTACTTTAACACGAAGCATGGTGGAGGCATGGGGGAACGCGGAAGAGGCCAGATGGAACGTTCGCCGTCGAGGAGGGGGCGGGGGCGGGGGAAGCGGAAGAGGAGGTAGTGCGTGCGCAGGCGCAAGTGAGAGGACGATGTGGGGCGGAGGGTGGTGGGAAGCGCAGACGGCGCCGATGAAAGCGGCCCGCGCCGCACCGCCACGCGCCGTCCACAAGGCCGCCTTTGAGGCGCGCCGCCCCCGCGGGCGCTAACGCTATCGCGGTTAGGCAACGGGCGGCCTTCCGCGTTGGCGCCCGCCGACCAACGTACACATTAGGCGCGCGCGCGTTCACCACGCAACCGCGTGTCGGGCCTCTCACGAACAGGAGGTGGCGAAGATCGAGCTTATGCCACTCGGGGCGGTCCTCTTGGCTCTCTCATTTCCATAATAAGAACAAGAACATGTTAGGTTATTCCCAAAAATACGTACGATGTAAAAGCGGAAGAGACGCTTTGCAAACGTTCCTTAATCGTTATGTTAACGTAATGCAAAGGCTTCATTTCATATTAAAATAAATGTATATAGAGTAATTAATCAATGAATCAAATCGAACAATGAACTTAAAGCCTTCTGAAGCATTGCGGTTGTAGATTTCACATTCGCAGGCAGAGTCATACAAGAGAGAATAGCATACTTGTTGAAATATGTCCGAAACTTTACTCTGTTTTTTTCTTTGCACAAGACAAGCTTAAAATCGTAACAGTCTACTTTCAAAATTTATTTTCCTGAGCAATAAAGGGTAATACTAGAGATTGAAAATTAGTCATACTAGAAAAGAAACCTTATGAAAAATATGGATTGCAGATTAAAATAAGCCTTCGTTTTGCGTGTATTCACTTAAATGCAATTAGATTAGAACGAAATCTTCAACGATGATTGATAATACATTATTATCTGGTGCTGTCAATTTATTCAACGCCATTACCTGTCTCCATAGCAAAGGGTTACGTTAAACAAAAGGTTTGAAGGAAAAAGGCTTAGCAGCATTTGTATGCATCGAAATTTTGAGGACCGAAGAGAAGAAATAAACTTACGCGCAAAACCGTTCAAAAGAAAACGCTGTTCCAAGCAATACAACTTCCGCAGTCACTGAGCACCCTGACTCATCCACGCTTACGACATGAAGCCCGATTAGCCAGCGTTTGAGGCGGACAACAGTACACTGTCTGTACGCGGGGGTCCGACGACCCGTCGGGCGCGACGGAATAAATAAACCCGAAAATCCACAAACCCTTCCCTGAGGGATCGGGACGCGATTTATTCCCCACAGTTTAATCCCACCCTTCCTTCTTCCGCCCCACCCCCACCCCCTGTTCGCCTGGGAGTGGGGGGGGGGGAGTCGCCAGCGGGCGCGCAGCTCCATAAATAATTCCGCGCAAAATGTTCCCGTTTGCTTCCACTTTTCGGGCGGGCGGCGGGGTGGGGGTCGGAGAGCGTCAGAGTTATGGAGGCAGGCGCGGCGCCTGCCGTTCGCGCGTGCACTCCGAGGCAACAGGGGCAAAGAGAGGGGGGAGGTGGCGGAAGTACGCGGCGTGCGGGTGCCGTTCCGGCCAGATGAACCGACGCCGGCGAGTGGGAGAAGTTTGCGTTTATTGCCCGGGCTTTTAATTCGTGATGGAATGGGGCCGAGGGGCAATCGTGTTTACCCGAGCGCGTGATTCCTCATTGCGTTCTTGTGGAGGTTTTAGTTATGTAGTCTTCCACGTGATTTAGACGCTACGTTATGTTGATTATTCACTTGCAATAAAGCAAGAGATTGCAGTTACAAGACCATTATATGAACTGAGCAGTCGTTTTTCTTCCAGATTACATTGTATGACAATTACTTATTTGTAAATAAATACTACATAAAAATAGTCTATTTTGATCAAGCAAATATGAAAATATGTCGTACCCAACGTAATAATTCTGACACGGTGCTGTCTTTATTTCAACAAGAAATAAATCGAAACATTTATGTTTTAATTAATTCGTATCATAAAGGTAAATATTGCATTATATATCAGAATGCAAGTCTCGCGAAAGTATGCGTAAAAGAGTAGAGAGAGTAGCAATGAGAAGACAATGAAAAAGTGAAAATAAGGGGGGGGGGGATGATAATAAAAGGGTACGCTACAGTGACAAGTACAATTGAAGGTTTAAGAGCGAGACCTCGTCGACTATGTCAGTGCGGCGGGTTGTGAAACGCCTTTGCTTGCCAGACGAGGAACCCTTTCACTGAACCTGTCAACAAAGGGGAATTAAATGGTTACTCTAATGAAATCTGTTTTGGCTCGAGACACTGACGACAACGACCCGCGCGAACCCAATAAATTGAAGTGAAAAGTGCGTGACAACCTGAATTAAAATTAATCAAAATCTTTCAATATCTCCCTTAAAAGAGTAGATGCCAGAGACGTTAAAGGTAAACGATTTCTCTTACAAGTTCATAAGTTACATCTAGTAATTCTCTAACTGTCCATGTGAAAGGTGAAAAGCAGTGTGAAGAATTACCCTTTAATTATTTTATAAATATTAAAATAGATTTTGCCCTTCATAATTTAGACATTCTTTCCCTACAATCCTACAGAATACAAGGAATGGCTCTGTGCATGACTTTTTCTGCAGCAGTTGATGAGTGGAGGTGCCAGCCAGTGAGATTTCCCTGCGCGAGCGCTCCACGGGCGTCCGCGGCAGGGCCTCGCAATGGCGGAGCGAATGCGCATCCTCTGACGCGAGTGGGAAAGAAGATGCGCCTTCTGTTTACGACGGGCAGAGAAGAGCTCCGGGGCGCAGACAGCCCCGGGTGAGAATGCGTAGAGGGGCGGGGCGGGGCGGGGCGGGGAGTGGCGGGGCGTGGAGGGGCGGGGCGTGGAGGGGCGGGGCGTGGAGGGGCGGGGCGTGGAGGGGAGGGGTGGGGCGTGGAGGGGAGGGGTGGGGCGTGGAGGGGCGGGGCGGGGCCTAGCCGCTTGCTGCGGAGGCGGCGCAATGAGCCCGGGCCAAATGTTAAATGACCAATGTACGACCTCTCATGGTAGAACCAACTTAGGGTTCTTTTTTCAGGAATGGAATGCAATTTGCCCTAACGGAGGTCACATGGGTCAATCCAACTTGGGATCTTTTCATTGCCATTATTAGTTGACATTTTGCTTATAATCTCCCAAGGAACACAAATATAATACTTTGGAGTATTTTTTTCAGCCTTGAAAAAACATGAGAGTATTTGATGGAGCATAATTGACAAGTAAAAAGTGCACTGCAGTCTAATATGCATTTTCCATACAAACATGAATATGAACCAATAGCAAAAATTGAAATTATGACTGAAAAAAACATTTACCATTAAAAGAGCACTCAGCTATGTCCCATCAAATGTCAGCCGGTCGTCTTTTTCCCACAACCAATAAGTTGGGGTTATCACCACCCCTGCCCCATCTCTCCCATATTCTTTAATCTGAGTGAAGGTACATGGTAAAGCAATTTGGCCACAACCATAACGCATTTTCACATCATGCCTATGAAACAGGAACATCCAGAACCTGAGCGAGTGAGCTTGCCCTTGCGTTCACCTCTCCACCACTTGCATGCACTCTCCCTGGAACGGGGAGGCGGCCAAGTGCGTCGTGCTTCGCGCGCCACGGGCCGCGGGCGGTGTGAGCGGCCTTCGTCGCCTGCTAATGGGCGGGCGGCGGCGCGTGCCGGCGACGCGACGTGTCCACCGTCACCGCCGCCACGCCCCCACGGCCCGCCGCTATTCCTGTCGGCCGGGCGCCCGTAATGAGCTGCGCACTGGCGGCGTTCCGAACGCCGGGCCACACACACAGGGCAGGGGCGATATGGGTGGCGATGGGCTTCGACGCGGAGGCGGTAACGGTGGCGGTCACTGTCCCGCCGCGAAATTGCATCACCACCTCCCGCACGCTCGCCCAGCCTTCGTCGCTCCGGTATAAAGCAGGCTTTCATCGGCCACTTGGACAGCTCCTGGCAGACGATATTTCCAAGCGACTTTCGAAAAAAGCACTTCATACATAATGCCAATTTAAAAAAAAATGCATTTACATGTTTACACTATCCCATGAAAGCTCTCATCGTTTCTCGTCAGTTTCCATTTTCTTCCAATTTCCTCTGGTTTCTACCATTGATTTGATTTTCCTCTGGTACAATGTCTTTCTAGACAAACGAAACATTCGTAAAAGACCTTCATCTAAAACAGTGAAGGGAAAGGACATCAAGATTTTATTTGTAAAACCCAAGTGGAACAATAATCTGTCATTTACATCAATAAACAGCTTTTGGACATGTTTGATGTCTGGCTCAAGAAAATTTAAAGTAATACAGCAGCACACGACAATCACCACCCCCTAATTACACGCACTCTCCATTATTCTGTAAGTTCACGACAATTTAGGACAAGCTTGTATAAAAAACCTGTATCTGTTGAACGCGAAAACGTTTGGAAATAAAAGTTTAAGTTGCTATTGCTTTCTTGGGCAGCGTTGAAAAAAAGCTGTTTGGGAACAAGGCAAGGTGATTGCTAGCGGTTTTGTCGTTGACGCAGTGCAGCCGCGGGGTAAGCCGGATTCCGCATGTTCCCCGCGACCTTGTTGCTGGGTGTAACTCATTTCGGTGCTCTAATCTATCCTTAGTCACCGAAATGAACACCTTAAAATCGTTTCAAAATTATGTTATATTGAGCGCGCAGCTCCTATTCGCCTCAAAGTTGGAGAAAAGATATCACAAACTACGACATATTACGTTTGCACGTGCAAATGAATTTCAATCAAAAAATGCCTGGTCAGGGACAATCTTGTTCTCTAAATTCACAAAAACTTCACTTGCTCTTCACTTCACTTGAAACAGTTCACTTGCTTTTAAAAAACGTTAGATAATATACGAGTGTTGAAAAGCCCACTTTCAATTAATGATAAGTACGTAAGAATACCTACTTCTTAGAGTAAATCTACGCGAAATGACAGACATTTAGTTAATCCTACGTTACAGTGACGACAAATAAATGAAGATGCCAATTCAACTCGCATTCAATCCGCTTTTATCGTTGAAGAAGCAGAGTTAACTGTTCATCCGTCCAATATAATTCTTGTGAAAATATAGGCAGTGAATGATCTGCTTTGACAGTTGCTTAATAATCCATTTAGTTCACCAAACAATACCAATCTGAAGCTACGGACCGGAAAATTCGCTCTTCATAGCACAAACCAGCGCCCTCAAATGTCATAAACTTTTGTGGAAGTTTCCAACAGATCCCCCATTTAGCCAACGGCCCCAATGCTGCTCTCTCAGGCGACGCGCCATCCCCCGCTCAGAGCAACGGGGGGAAAAAAGTTCCACGTTGTTAGCATAACCCCGACCTTTCGTTGGCGCTAATGCAGATGCTCCGGGAGGCTCGTCTCTCGCGCCCGGCGAGGGATTAAGGAGTGTGGTGGATACAGTGCCACAAGCTGCCACGCAATCCTCTCTACTATTGCACTAAACACGTCAGGTCGAGGATACTTGGTCGCTAAGGCTGAAGAGTCATAGGTGCCTAGTGCCTGAAGGGTCGCGAGTTCGAATCCCGCCCGGGGCAAGGACGGTTGTGTCTGTATGTTTTTCATTGTCGATGCATCCTTCATCATCATCATCATCATCATCATCATCATCATCATCATCATTATCATTTCATACCTCACCCCCCAGGGCTAACAACCTTGAGGTGTAAAAAAAGGATTCAGCATGGAAATGCTGACCCCCTCCCCCAATAAAGAAATAGTCACGTGCACTTACATGACTAGGCCTGGGTTGCATGTTGCGTTGTCGTAAGACGATCGATTCGCAATCCCTCCCAAAAGAAAATATTATTATTAATAATCCGAAGTAAGAAGAGGTGTAATGGGTAGCAGATAGCGACGACGATTATCCAGGTAGGATTTAAACGATGAAAGGAGAACAAAAAACGTTCAAAAGAGAAAGAATAATGATAAAAAAAATCGCAAAAAGGGAAAAGAGTGGGAAAGAAATTATGGGGAGAAAGAATAGGTTGCGGAGAGTCGGTAAATGGAAAATAGAGCGAAAGCAATAATAGAAAGCAGAGAGCTGGCAAGACGTCCAAGAAGCACAGAGTCCACAGAGTGAAGTCAAGAGGATCCGGGAGGATGAGAGCGGCGCAAGCGAGCAGGTGCTGGGGAGAGGTCCATGACGGCGGGACTGCCGAAACCAGAGAAAGAGGAGGGACCATGCGCGCGCGGCGAGGGCGAGGGCGAGGGCGAGGGCGAGGGCGGAGCCGGATTACCGCGGCGACGCCGAGCGCGCCGTCTCAGTCAGAGGAAGAGGCCGCGTCCGCCACCATCCTGGGGCGTTCGGCCGCGGGGCGCGCGCGTTACGAGGGCGGAAGCCATCGCACGCGCCCTATCTCCCCGACTGCGAGGGGCTTCAAAGCACGCACGCGCTCTTCCAGGAGTGCTCCAGGCTGGCAGTTGTTGGCGGCGGCAGAATCACCAGAAACGGAGGAAAACGATAGGTGCAACGTCGGAATAGAAGTTGCCGTTAATTCGCCAGGAATAATGAAGACAATCAAGCAAATAGTTATTACATTCACTGGATTTAGGGTAAATTACTTTCTCGCACGGCCGGGATTAATGGTATATTTTTGCCGGGACCGGCAAGTCGAGAAAAAAAATCGAGAGCGTGCAAAAACCAATGGTGTCGCTCACGAAATAAATATCTTTTTATAAGATCTTGCTATATTATGAAGTATTATCTGTTTCAACTACAATGTTTATGGTTATCGAAAAAGACTCCATCTTCGTGTGAATGTTTGGGCACTCTGACGAGACATGACATCAACGTGCAAAAAGTTTATTTTTTGCACGGTGACGACATGTTTTCAGAAGAGTTAAGTAATTACTAACTTCATGCACATATAGCGGTACGATACGTTAACTTTCTTGTGTTTATACGATCGTACCCAAAATATATTTCAGTAAAGCGCCATGTACAGAAGTAAACAACTTTCCAATAATTCGTAAAAAAAGTGTTGTTTGGTTAAGCGACTAATTTAATGAGAACTACAAACAACTTTGAGAAAATCGAAATCTATTGGAACCTAAGTTCACGTATGGAAGGGATAAAAAGGAATACAATTCTAAATCTACAGAAAAACGTTAAAGAGAAAAGAAAAAAATGAAACACGATGTAAAGTACAGAGACAAAAGAAATGAGATAATGGTATATGCGCAGTGATTATGGGTAACCGATAGAAGATAGTTGAAACTGAGAGGAGATAACGCAAAGTGGTCGGTATTGGGTCAGGGTTGATCTGAATACATGTTGACGTAAACACGCGCGGTAGGTCCGACTGTCACGTGGCAATGTCCTACAATGACCTTTCCCCGACCCATGAACCTTTCGGACGTACGGACAGCGGAGTGCGTTGTGGTGTCATGAGCAGGCACGAACTCAACACGTGATAAAAGTGTTGTGTGTTTTTGATAAAGACTACCTGGTCTGAGAGTTTCTTCACATCCGTTGAGGAAAGTTCGAAGGAAGCGCAAAAGACAATATTGACATGAACAGCACAACGCTTAGATCTCTTCCAAGAGCTGCGACGAAATCAGTCAAGATACGTACGAGGAACAGATTTAATGTGGTACGATGCGCAGTTTCGGAATTACTCCGGCAACTTGTAGTTACGATATAACTTTGTAGACTATAAACAGAAAGCTGTATTAGAGAAACGACATTAAAAAGTGTACTGGAGATTCGTCAAACTCAAAAAATCATAATATATATCTCGAAAGGAAAACTACCGTAAATTTCTGAAAAATTTATAGCAGATATTCAAAAATGTCTGCTACTGTGAGTACACCAGTTAACCTGACAGAAACTTAATTTCTAATCTTCATCTAACACGATTGTTAGCAAACACTAATATAATTATTTTGCTAAGAGATCATTCCATTAATCCTTTCTTCCGTTACTGAAAACAATCGTTAGAATCGCGCTCAACACAGCAACACTATCTTTTTTAGTTCAGTTTAAGAAAGTAGATATACTTGTATCATCATTGAGGCACTTAATAGGAAGGAGAGTATGGGTTGAAAGAGTCTTACAACCAGTTACTAATTGAGATTATAGATTTCTGAATCCGACTTCCATTCATTATTTCAATAAAATCAAGTAGTCGATTTTTCACGTCAGACTTACCGAACTGATTATGCCACTGCTCACATAACGGCTTACGAAGGCATTACTCAGTTGCCTCGTTCATTTAACAGCATTACGTTGTGGCGGAGAGAGCGGCATTCTTGAAGTGAGCAGTGACAGATCTAAGGAAGCACTAAGAACCTCGGTGCCTCAGCTCTCGAGAAGCCTCCTAATAACGTCACAGGCAAAGCCACTCGGAGAGCGCCGGAGGGGCTGGGAGACTGGTCGAGGGCGCGGGAACACGGGCTTAGCGCGAGCAGAGAAGAGGTGGCGAGGGGCCCTGGCGACACACAAGTGGCGCCCGAGCACACCGTTCGAGCCAGATGGTCCTAGACCGTCCAATCTCGCTGTAGGCAGATGATCGATTCCTTTATTGAAGTAGTGAACTACGGTATAGTAATTTTATACATTCGTAGGAGTCATTGATTTTCTCTGACACATTTTTTTCAGTACAGTTTTACTTGGTTTTGTAACTTTTCACCGGGCTACCGCAATATGGCACTACGACAGTATTCATGGTTTTCCTTTTCAAATTTCATAAAAAAACAAACTTAAAATAGATTGTGAGTGTTTCATCAAATTTAGTTTCAATTCACCACTCGACAGTTCACATGCGAAAGATCAAAAGCCGTAGATTTAGTATAGTCGACAGTCACGAAAAACTCTATGATACATGTGAGAATAAGTTCAAAACAATATTACAAACAAATACGTCAACCTCCATTCCTGAAGCCGTTGCCGCGAAGTCACCCCCACGAGAATTGTCCTCTCATGTCTTCGTTTTCTCGCATTCGATACCATCACCATCATCTCTCTACGGGACAAAAACAGAACGTAGCCCCCCGCCCCATGAGAGATCCGCTGAAGCATTTGCAAGTGTCGCTGCTTCCTTCCGCCTCCGCCTTCTCCCCCACCTAGGGCACTTCAACCATCCACCCACCATCTCCTCACACAGTCCGTGCTTCCTCCCGGGAGACGCGGGCGCGGCGCCGCCACAGCCCCATCCTCGCCACCGCTATCGAGCGGCGACTCCCTGGAGACGAAGCCGCGCCGCCGTTACCTCCACCGCGTACGCGTCCACCGCCGCCGAGGGTCTGTCTGTATCAGGGCTGTCCAACTGGCAGCCCGCGAAAGGTTATTACACGAACGCGAACGTCTCTCGCATCCATGTCGAGCGAGAACACAGCGCGCTTAACGCACGCGCCCTGTCCGGGGGCCCCTTAATGTAAATACAAGTTCAAATTTAGATTTAAGATTTTTTTCTTCTAATAAATTCAGAAATTCAAAATCATCCCAATGTGTTTCATTGCATTATGCACGGTACAGCCTAATATCACACATGATTTCATTCCCCACAGCGCCCGTTCCAGAGTAGCCGGGCAAACTACCGAGATCTGTTAATACGACGAAGTCGGGTGTGAATTGCCCGAGTAATGTAAATACGGCCCGCGACCATATTAAAGGTTTTGTTTCTTGGCCCTTGAGACCTTCCAAGTTGGACACCCTTGGTCTATATATAGAGCGAGATGACGGCGATGGCGATGCCGCGCGGCGGCAAATTGAGAGCGGCGTGGGCGCGGGAGGGGGTGGGGCGGGGCGGGGACGGGGACCTTCGCTGCCAATTACGCGAGCAACGCGCCCGCCGCGCCGCCAGCAGCCGCCCCCGCGCGCCGCCCAATCGCAGGCCGCCGGCGCGTCGTTACGCCACCGCCATGGTTCTTGACCTTCCCGGCACGCAGCTCCTCCGGCGTTTCCTGCAACTCTCTCCCGATTCCTTTCTCAGGCGCCGGGGGTTTCTTATTCAAACAACCGCGCGACGAGACCGTGAAATGCCACGCGCCGATTTTCGCCCCTCGCACTGGGTCAGTGTTACTCGTTGCCTTTTTCTATGATGGAGGCGAGGCTGATTTATCTCTTAATTACAAACTGGGTAAGAACAATTGTTCTCCACTTAGAAAATAATTTCATTTGAATTCTTTTT
The DNA here is from genome assembly GCA_011170035.1 of Teleogryllus occipitalis. Lineage (NCBI taxonomy): Eukaryota > Metazoa > Arthropoda > Insecta > Orthoptera > Gryllidae > Teleogryllus > Teleogryllus occipitalis. The sequence goes on along the minus strand of BLKR01000777.1, from coordinate 361,732 downwards.
ATTTTAATCTTGACGATATGTGAAATTAAGAATAATGCTAGTGTAGCATGCCAAAAACATAAATGAAACAATAATATATTTATTTTTTCAGGCTCGTCGATAAGATATCATTGATACTTCCTTAATCTTACTTTCATTACCTCCCTTTTTTCTTTCACCTCTCTAATGCTGATCTTTTAAATTTATTTGTCAGTTATATCAAGACATGTACCACATTGCAATAAATAAAGCATGTGTTCGAAATATTAAATTTCCCTGCTCAATTAGTACTTCACTTCATTGCATGATTTGACTTGTCACTTGCATCATCTCTCCTTTCAATTCACACACAGCGAAAAACGTTTAGTTCATACAATTAATCATGTAGTTGACTGAACTATACGTTACTAGTTTTGGAAGAACAAAGTGCTTAGTCACATTCTCGAAACTGCTGTTTAGTTGAACATACTAATGCACGTAATGTTCACTACACAGGTCAATATTTCACAGGTCACTACAATATTTACGTAACACATAGCAATGAAAATTACAAAACGAATAGTTGCAATTCATAAATTCCTAAACGCTGTTGGGAATGGCCTATTATAAAGAAACGGGAAAAGGAATGCTTTCTTTCCATCCCTTCGGCCAGGTAGTTTAGCAACTGGGGTTCCCCATCCAATGACTCCATGGCATCTTACTTCCTTAACCTCGGTAACCTGGCAGACCCAAGCCAAGAATAACTGTTACGGACTGTAGCTACCGACAGTACTTCTATCTTTTGTTTAGAATACAACATATATACGTTTTTTTAACGTGGTGCGTGAAGATCACGCGCGAAAGAGGTAGAGGGAAGGCAGACTCCAATAGGAAGCCGTAAAAGTCGGGGCTGTAGTGACGTTGCAGTTCCCCATTGGGAGCCTTCCCGCTCCCACTTTCGCACTACGTTAAAAAACGAAGTATAATTATTTAAAATCCATAAAATTCTACACACGCCGTTTATACAGCATATAATACTATACACAGAGTTTATTTCTCACTGTTCACATAGGCTCTATAAACATAGGAATTGGTCAGATTCCCGAAAACGCGCGCATATTAAGCAGAATTTAGTGCGACGACATGAAACTTAAATCTCACGGAATGATTTTACCTACGAAGCAAGTATAGTACCACTTACAATTCTCTTTGTTCACTTACGATTTTCAATTGTCTGATTTACTAAATGAAATTAAATGTTGTTCAGTGAATCTCACCACACGAATAATGGAGATTTACTATATGATCGCTAACTAAACGTGTTTAACACATTGTACATTTCTCTCAGCTCATCAATCAAGCGTACGCTTCATGTGTCGTTAGCTTTCTACTTTACATACGATACAGTTTAGAAGATTCAATAACACGCGGACGAACACTTTCCTTCACCCACATTTTCAATGCAGTGTGTTGCTGAAGGCTAGAACAGAAGACCGTGAGAGACGGAGACCGGCCCGGAGAGTATCGTGTCTGCGGCGGACGGACGCGCCTCGCCCGTGGGAGTCGCGGCGCGGCTGGCGCGGAGCCAAGTGGCCCTGAAGAAGTCATGTGGAGGATGTTGCTCACGACTGACGCCCTGCGTCCGGCAGACTCAATCCATTGAAAGGTTACGCGAGACGAGAGGCCACCGCCACGTCACACAGACACACCGGCATGTGCGGAGACGGCCGCGGACTTGTTCCTCCCACTGGAATGGCAGCGCTTTAGAATCAAACATCTTTTGTGTGATCCTCTTTACGCTAAAACCATTGAATCTGAGACTCAAACAATGCAAGATAGCTTATGAAATAAATTACAATAATATATTCAAATGTACGTAAAAAAGGAATTGTCACTCTCTTATATTCAGTATCAGTTGTACCTTGTGTCTTTATAACCATTATCCAGATATCTAAGAAATATATTTTAATTGAAAATTAAAAAGTCATTGCATTTGGCAATGGCTCTATATGCAAATCCATGGCTCTACATGTAGCCGAAACGTTGGCAGGAAAAATACCATAGTACATATTCATTACTAGGCTAAAACCCAAGAACCTCCCATAACATAATTCAGGGCTCAAGAACTACTTACAAATAAGGAACTTCCACAATTCTAAGTTTAGAAAAATGCAAAACTAATGCCGTAATTATGCGAAGACCAGAAATACGATTCACAACCCATTAAAGTTTACCTTTACGTTTGAAATGCTAAATGCCGATCCATACGTGCTTCATGACAACGATACATTTTCTGGTACCTTAACTTTTCACAGCGTATCGAATCCAGTCGCAATTCGAGGGAAATTACATATCATTTTCATTCATTTTTAGCCTGGTGTGTAAGAATGCGTTCGCTGGCGGAGCAACAGGCACCAGAGAACCCCGCCCAACCTCAGCAACGGAAATTAGCTGCCTTCTCCCAAAATAGCATCCTCGGCCTACGTAATACTTTTCCTCTGAAAAAATCAATATCCCGTTATCCCACTTAATTAACGTGAAATTCAGCAACGACGAAAAATTTCCGCTAACCGGCTTATCTGCGAAGCTTTGAAGCGCCTGGGCCTCCTCGGGTAATTCAATTCCGCCCCCCCGGAACGAAACAAGGCGGCGGCGCGGCGGCCGGTGGAGTCGTCCGTCTGGTGCCTACCAATGCGCAGGGCCCTCCGCCACGACTGCTGAGAGGGCACAAATTTCTCCCAAGTCGGCGAATTCCAGACGAGGAGGAGGCGGGCTGTGGGGCTCCCGCCGCCTTCCGAGATGAAATGGAGCGCGACCACGCAGAAAGCCCTCCCGGCTGCCAGCACCCCGCCTCCGGAGACAACCGCTGCCACATGCGCACAGGGGCCGGACACATTCCGCGGAGCGATGCGCACCGGGATGAAGCAAGGATTTGCAATGCTAACTGAACTGGAGGCTGTTGTATAAGCTGTAACACCCTGCGTGTGAGGGGTTTCTGGTCTGCATCACAGGGGAAAAGCCAAGAATTGGAAGAAGGAGAAAGCCTGTAGTGTGAACTACACCATCGCTCGCCCGGAAAGAAAGAAACCATTTGTCAGATGAGAAAACATTTTCTCCTGAATAAAAGATTTTGGGGGCATCATGGAAAAGAGATGCTCTTTGCAATTAAGTAATTTATAGTTACTCTTAAAGTGGATCATATTTAACAGTGATAGCCACACTCGTGGCTGACTTGCAAAATCACACAGATTACTTGCAATTTTTAGCATATCGAAAATATGAAGTTTTGAACGAAGATTCTCGAAAATGAATGAGTCATGTATCGTCTTACATTTATTAGTTCATATCAGTTATAATAAAATTGAATTTTGTGTTTATCATCAGAGCCTCCAAATGGTTTCTACACATATTTTATGAAGTATGAAAATAAATCCGTTTTTAACGTAGTGCGAAATGTTTTATACTCCCCTCGGAGATAATTTGTCCTCATTAGAGACTATTCACATATTAAGAAGCTCCCAATAGCTCCACGTCTGTTAAATGTTCTTTCATTTTTAGAAACTTTACGAATCTGTCTCATTGTGAGCACCTATATGGAACCGGGTAGTGCATATCAGAAGGTACGAATAAACAAGTTACGAGAAGCGCGTCTCTCGTCACTGGGAAAATATCGCAAAAGAGTTCGAGCTCTACAAACCAACAATGTGGCTCACGTAAAGATGTCGCACATTTTACCAGTGTACGTTCGGAGGAAGACAAGTACTCGCAAACATGGAGTGAGCGGAAAGCACTGACCGGGGAAGAATTTGTTACACGATCAGCTGTCAACGAGAATATTCGGGAGACGAGAATAGAACTGCAAAACTTCCAATTGATGTACATTTTCACACGATTTAAATTCCACGTTTTCACACGCCCGCCCGCTTATTATTTCACATTCTGAAGCGAGTAAGTGTTAGTAATCAAATCCCCAACGATTCTCACCAGTCACTCAGTGCATCTTTCCACACCTACAGCGCGCACTATGAAACGCGCCTGCATGCCAGGGCCACCGCAAACCTGCCAAGCCAAGCTCGCAAACTCCACGTCGCTCTGCGGCGCCATTCACTGGTACACATCCCATGCCGCCGCGAACGACCCAAACATTTACACTATGCTCGGCCCCGCCCACACCCACGCCCCCGCCCCCGCCCCTGCACGTGTCGGCCGGCTCGCTGAACGACAACATCCGCCACACACTGAAAGGAATCCACCAACCGACTGGACGAAAACCAATTTTCGCCTCTTTTCAGAGCAAACACGTAAACCCATTATAATAGCGTCCCTCTGCCAACCCCGCTGTTACATTATAAACGGGAAAAGATTGACTCTTGCCTCTAACCGATAATTTTCATATGGAGGCTCGGGGACGCTGCTGTTCCCTGCTCGCCATCTACGAGCACGCGTTATCGAGTAGATCAAAGAACCTGGATTTGAAGCAGCAGATTGCGAACAGATATCAAGAATAGTGGAACAGTAGAGATTTTTAACAAATATACACGTTATTAGAAATAACAAATGTTACCTTGATCAATATGTAGGATGCAGTACGTATGATGCAGGAAGACCACTTCAACTCTCCCATTCTTATGTTACACATGTTTCAGAATAAATGTTATAAACTTATAGGGCGTGTAAAAACATTGGAAATTATATTTTTGGCTATCAATACGTACCAGTACGTTTCATATAACGAAGATACACAAATGGCATTTGCCTCTGATAGTAAGGCAATTCCACAAGCACAAGTGGTCACCAGCTACATGAAATATCATCGACTGCGTCAGAATGCGACCTGCCGAACACCTGTGCGTAAACATTGTCCAAGAATCCGGGGGGTAAATTCACATCTGTAACTTTACAATTTATTTCCCAGCACACGTTCATTGACAACAAACTCTTTTCGTCCCTCTACATGCCCTAAAAATATTTAACATGTATTCTGAGACTTACAAAACTGTAAATGTACTATTGCGATAATAATTCAGAAAGTGACGACTCATAACTATAATGTATAAAATCGTGACTGAAGAAAAACCAACTTTTTACAGAACCGGAGGAATAACTGGAGAAATAAGAGGGGCTTCGAAAAGGAAACATCCACAAGTATTTTCCACTGATCAACGAAAAGCTACGTTATCATGATACAAAACATGGGCTTCCTCACATTTTAGTGCAAATTTTTGCAACTACAACATTATGATCATAATCTCTAAAAAAAATCAGCACAAATTATAATGATGTTCGTCCAGTAGGCTCAATATTCGTCCATTCGGACTCACCACAGCGCCAGCGCTCGAGCGGCTTGAGAAAAAGCCGGCAACGAGGACCTCTGCTGCCAGCTGTTACGCACCTGCGAACAGAAAGAAAGCGAGTTAGTCGAGCAGACCAGAAGCATCGCTCCGGTTTGCGCAGCCACTGCTTTACGGCAGAGCGAGCTTTCTTCGCCGCGCGTGGCTCATGGAGTCGGTAAGACGCGAGATAGACATATGCGAGCCATTCTTAAGACGCCTTATGGTTACAGACAATGGGTACAAATCTTTCGCACAAGTCGTCTACTGACATATGCCTGCCGTTAAATCGAATGTAGAAGTTTATGAGAAAATTGCTTATTGGTAATCCATCGCGTGATTTCAAATTGATAAAGAAAGACATGAAGATCACTCGGAATAATTACTCTATGTATTTCACTCACAAAAAGACTTCTCCCTGCCATGCACCTAATCTATGTGACTTATGAGCATTTGGTCGGATCACCAACATTTCTTTGTACTGAAAACATCCCATTGAGGGACCTTTCGAAAACATTACTCCTCTATCAAGGTTTTATCCCTAATATTTAAATAATCGAAGTTTCACATTCGTGGAAATGGCAAGTGAAGTTAAATAATTGTTAGAAAAGATGTAATGTTCTAAATTTTCTTGGCTGCAATTTTCCAATAGTACGACTGGCTTTTCCACATTCTTTTCAAACTTATTCAGGTCTCTAGAAATTCATGTATGCTTTCAGAGAAAATGTCAATTCTTCTTTAACACATCCTATCAACTATAATACTAGCTTTATGAAGTAGAGGTTCAAACCAAAACTTTTTCTTCTGCCTCGCCAATTAAATAAGCAATAATTTACATTAGCAAAAACAGAGAGGGACAAATTTTTCCACTTACTTGCATCCTAGGTACATTACATCACAGACAGAAACATCTCATACCACTACAGACATAGTCACCGCTGTTAACAACTATGCAACACAATGGCTTCGCTTCCATCATGTTAACTCTGACCACAACACTCAGCCCTTATATCTGGGCGCATAAGCTTCCTCGCACGTAACGCGTAGCTCCATACGCGGAAGCAAGGGAGGGAAGGAATGTTAGATAACACTTGCAATGCAGGATAAGCGGGAGCACGGCGCACACGCTACATGCTAACGAGGAATGGGGCATGTCATTGACCGCATGGCCCTGCGGCGGGACAACATAAACGCATACCAACTGCGAGCGACATGGCAAACTATGCCTAGGGAGGGGCTGTATATTTTTGTTTTTATTTTTATTTTTCGTTTGCGCTCCGGCCTCAAAGGCCCTCGGGCCTCCCAGAACGCCGATAAGCGAGGGTGCGCGCCACAGCAAACAGCCAACGCATACACGGCGCCGCCCAAACAAACTTGCGCGAGATACGTCGGGGCGGGAACAAAAGCGTTTACTCAAAAAAACCTGCTGAGATATCCACGCCCTGGTTGGTGAATGACGCACACAGACTTAAGCAGAGTTCGGCGATCGAGGGACGGTGCATGTAGGTAAATCGAGATGGAAATAGTTTCAAACGATTCGCAGGAAAATAACTAGAAGTACATTTTACAATTGATTGAGTGATGATTTGAATCCGATTCGAACTGAAAGGAAATGATGCAACCACATAATTAAACGGAAATGTAGATTGAAATGAAGTCTTTCACTCCCTAACAACGTGGTGCCAAGTGACATTTTTGAAGCAGCGAAACAGGGTAAGTTATTGGATCTGAACTGGATGATTTCCAAAGAATATGTGTTTTGGGTATTACAGCCCTCTTTAACGTCAAGAAATTGTGAAGAAACTTGTAAACATTCATGACCACGCAAACGCAGGAAACTACCTGCCCTTATGCCAACAGAAATATAGGTTAACGTCTATGACAAGGAAATGAGCGTCTTGCTTACACCATTTGTATTCTCTTTCAGTCATGGTAGTACTTTTGCGAACTGAACAAATACTCATTACGTGTGGCTCGCTATTATGTCTCAATGAGTATGGACATTTTGTGTCCTACATACTCGAAACATTGTTATGAAGGGTGGCAGTAAGGCAGTAGCACTAACCCCAATATCTTTGATAATACAACAGCTCTTCTGGGGTTCTCTGATATGAACCAATAGAATTTATTGTGCAATGTTTTGCTTATCTCAAATAGCATACTGTTCCGAAAAAACAAAAGTTGACCAAAAGGTTTCCATATATTCTTATTTTTCGTGAACTCGGAAGATCCACAGCGCCAAAATAAACACTGAGTACGATGTTGCGGACTGGTGTTGCTCAATTCTCGTTTCGAACCATCACTACTAATGTTCTGCATTAATTTCATAGCATCAGCAATAATTAACAATTTTTCTTATCAAACTACACAGCACACAACTGACACCACAAAGCAGGAAGAAAGTAGTGAGAAAGTAGAGACAACAATAACGATCCACTTACGGCGTTGTGGCAGGCCAATGTATTTTCTGTACTTCTAAATGAATTGTAAAAATAATATTGTTGGCCGTTTCATTCGGAGACTGAGCATAATCTTATTGACAACAATGTATAGAATATTAACATTTCTTCGTTTGCTTTCAAAAGATACCATTTGAAAGTGCAAAAAAGGGGACATGTGAATATCTGGCATCGTCTGCGTAAATATCTGTCATCTTCTCATTAAGACAATGACCTCATCCATTAAAAAAATAGCACGCCCCGTCTAGTGGTCTTCTCCGTGGAATAAAAGACACGGAAAATAAATCTTATCCTACACAGACGATCATTCAACAAGAATAAACCCCTTCATTCATATCGAAATGAATTGAAGGCTCATTCCACCGACGGGATGAATATCGCCTACAGCCCCAGTCATCTGCATCTGAAAAAAGGAAGTCTTGACCGCAAACTCACGACTCCAGGCAGTGGGACCAGCCTGGGGCAACGGGCCGCCGTGTGTCCTACGACGACCATGTCTGCGCGCGGGTGGACGGGCGAGAGCTGTTGCGATGGATCTGGACCCACCATCTCATTCTCCCCTCGCCTCTGCGCCTTCCTTCCTCCCGCGGCGCCCCGCCGTCGTTGGCAACCGCAGCGCGTGCCCGTGCGAGCCATAAAAACTTCCAGAGCGCTAACGAAAGCGAGAACTTTTACGACGCGGCGTCACGGCCCAGTTCGGTCGCCGCCGCCGCCGTCCAGGTGTTAAGCAAAGCCTCCGCCCCCGGCTAAGCCCCGATCTCCGCGTGGGCGAGAGAGTTCGAGAAAATCGACGGGAATCTCGAGAGGGTGGGGTAACGTTTACGATCGGTCCGGGCGTGAATGCGGGCTCCAACGGGAAGGGAGCCACTACAATGCGGGAAAGCATTTTCTTCACGTTGGATACCCACAAAAAAAATTGAAAATGTTCTTCGACCAGGTATTTCAACGTGGAAGAACAGAAATGGTTATCGCTTAGGTTGAAAATGTAATGGATCCGGATAAATGTATCCACATGGATCCAGATAAAATGTAAAGAATAATATTCTCAGTTCTCTGATTTACGCGAAAATATCAATGTAATATTTAATTGTCACTTCTCAAATCAAATGCATGGGGAATATTCAAGTCCCAAATTAATTTCATACTGATAAGCATATGTTATATCGATAGCTCAGTGGTCAGAGCATCTAAACGCAAACCAGGAGACCTGAGTTCGATTCCCAATCGAGGTAATTAACATTTTGAACAATTTTGTTCACTATTAGCACAAATGTGCGTGTATATTGAATTAAATCTTCTGTTATTATACGCTATATTATTCACGTTTAACCTATTGCGAGAACAAGATCGGAAATCATTGTCAATTTGTAATTACATAAAATAAGCAAATACTGTAAAATACTGTTTTAATTATTATATAGTGTGACAGTAGTTAGAAATTCCCAGGCTTGTTTTCCTGACGTCTACTAATAACCGCTCACGTCAGACATTATCCTTCTCGCATTTTACCAAGAAGAGCAGCTAATTCGAAGACTTTCCGGCGGAGGCGTAGGTCGTTTTATCTGCCCACGGGTGGCAGTTGGCTCGGGTGCGTCATCGTTATACGCTTTCTCGGCGGCAACCGCAGACCACGCCGAATGAAGCAGAGGGAGCTCATAGACCTTTACTTTTCCTGTGGACAAACCTTTTGCGCTCAGCTTTACAATTATCCCCGTAGGACCTCTCGTCATAGAGCGAGTCTTTTCATCATTACTTTTACAAGAAAAGCCAGTTCTTCTCGGATATATCGTCAGCTCTCGTAATAATGAACAATAACTACAATATATCATCGTAGCTACACGAAACAATTTGAAACCAAGAGGAAGAATATTTCCCGATTATCCAACATTCAAGTCCTTGAAACATGGCCTACGATGTTTACACGAATTTGAAAGTTAGCATTCGGGAAAATGAGAATATTCTTTCCAAATTATTCATGACATATGACAATGATATCAAATTCAATCACGGACATTGTCAATATCCTAATAAGTAACGTCGAGATATTCTGCCACAAAAGCTCACAGATAATTTCAAACTCTCTAAAGAAAGACTTTCTCGGAAACTGGGACAGTTACCATTAGACACAGCTATTTAGGAACTATTTGGAGACGCTCCTCCCCCGCTGGATTGAGATCCGGTGCCGACATACACGGCCTCTTGCAGAGATTTCCCTTTCTGATATATCCCCCAGCGGGGCTCCCCAGCACGCACGCGCGCGTGCGTGCGTGTGTGTGTGAGGGCGCGCGCGCGCGCGCCCCTAAATAAGTGAAGGATATAGTATGTGTGTATATGTAAGAGGTAGGTAAGAACGCGCACGGTCCGGGGCCAATGTGGCCGCGGTTTGGCTACTGCTCCGGCATTCCTCTGGTATTGATCGGAGACACCTCTGACAACAACCTATAATTATAACTGAATAGAAAATTAGAGCACACTGTACAAGTACCAGATATGACAATGAAAAAGAACATTACCTTCGGTAAAGAATAGTAATACATTTCAGCGAGTTTCCTTGAACATCGTTCCCCTTTTCTTTGCCTCCAATAACATTCAAAATTATCAGTTCTTAAATGAATAACACCAAGTATAAACAGAAAGTGCGTACATGTATGAGCCCCGATACAAACATCTATTTGTCATGGCAAGGGATCAGCTGTCTACTACTGTCTAGACTTGCACCTGCACCACCTACGTTTAGAGCACCCAGCGGCGAGCACGTTCACGCCCAAGGGGCGTAGTCCGGCGCGGCGGCCGTGCCCAACTGCCCGCCCGCTGGAGCGGTCACCGCCACCGCCGCCGCCGGTCGCCCGCCGTGAATTACGGCTTCCTGCAGGGCCGGGTGGCGTCACCGCCAGCCTTAGTGCAAGGCAACGGCTGCTACGGCCGACACGAGGCGACGGCGCGTGGAGGGTGAGCTCAGAGGCGCGCGCGTACTCCGAGAGCGGATTAGCGAAGTGCCCGCGCAAGGCGTCTGCTGGGGAAAAGGTCACGGGTTCAAAAAGAGCCGCGCCACAGATTACCATCACAGTGGCGGCAGCAGAGGCGCCTGGTGGAGAAGTGTGGTTAGGAGGGGAGGGCGGCGGAGACTGCGAGAGCGGCGGAGATGGCGAGGGCAGCGGTGACGGCTGAAGAGCGGTGGTGATAGGAGAAGGGGCGGAGGAAATAGACGGGTCGGCGAGAGCCGTAGCATCTAGTTCGACAGCGGAGACGGCGGTAACAATGTCCGGGGAGGGGGGGGGGTACGGAGCGAGACCGGCAGAAGCTGCGGAAGACCCGGCTTCCATCCCCGTCGACGCGGGGCTAATTGAACCCTGGAGATAGATCCCCGAGCCGTAATCGAGTTTGCTCCCGCCGGGGAAGCAGCGCTCGGCGCCGCCCGGCCTGCCGCAGCTCGCATGCACCATCGCGCATCACGTGGAGAGAGCAGGAAATGATAGCCGTAAAGTGTGATGGCCTCCGCAGCGAAAAAGGGTGAAATACAATAAGGGTCCCGTTTTGGGCGCGGTAGAGTCGCTTCCGCCTCGCGCTCCAATGATGCGGGGGCGCCATATTGTTCTGGGGGAAGGAGGACGAGGGGAGCGGAAGCCAGTTGGTGAGGACGGAGGTTACCACAATGGGAAGGGAAAATGAGATATCAAGAGCGGCGGCGATGATGAAATGTCACACAATAGAATACCCAAAATATTCAGGCTCAATGTTAGAGGTGAAGTCACAACAAGATAGAAGTGATCGAGATCAGTACACATTGGCCGAGAAATTGATGCAATCTAAGAAGGTCCATTTCAAAAATGAAAAAAACTTGATATATGTAAATTGGTGCCGCCTGTTTACAATGAAAAATTAACAAGTTTCCAAAATGAGAGAATTGTGAAATTAAAGAATTAAGTCAGGGAACTTAGTCAGGGAAGAAGAACTGAAAGAAATCTAGTGATGAATGTACTCTTTTTAAAGATTAATTGTTCATTGTTGTCTTTCTTTTCAACGAAGAGCTGCGCACAAAACAGAGGTTCAAATTGGAACTCTTCAATTTTGATAACTGGAAATCAACCGTATCAGTTGTATACGAATCAACCGTATCAGTTTTTTTCTTCTGAATACTACGTAATGATTTTGCCTCATTTCAATATTTATTTAATATCGTAGCGTGTTAACTATTCGTTAGAAAATGTCCCTTCGCTAAAACTATTCTTAGGTGGCCTCTCTCCACGTGCTGACGATCCAGAAGAGCGGGTATGAATCTCAAGAGATTCGGAAACCACAATTCCTCGTTTGGAGCACGAGCGCGCTGGCACCTTGGTTATCCCGACCCGGGGTGCTTCCGCGTCGCCGAGATTGTCCACGGGTTCAGAGAGCCGCATTAATATTCCCCAGCAAAGCCGAGTGGAGATCCGGCCGACTCGTGGATAATGCACGGTTATGAGGGAGTTACGTCGGAAGTACAGTAACGTACGTATACGACGTCGCTTCCGCCATGCTCTAAAGAAAGATAATATAAACTTATAAGGTATTGTGGCACGGAATAGTACAACTTTTAAAAATAATTTTCTTTTTCTAAAATAATAACTAAAATGTATGCGTCATACGCTAAAACAACCTTTGGAGGAGTCGAAAAACTCCATATTAATGCTTACTTTAGCAAACTAAAATAATAGACGTTTGAGATGAGAAGTCTAAGAATTTCGTGCTATTCCCATATCCTCAGTATTTGAAATCAGAAAACTTCTACTTACTATGATGAAAGCGGAATAACTGAAACACAGAAAATCCCCTATAACGAAGACATTCCTTCCCCCCTCGCCAACGACGAGCTATCCACGAGAGAGCGCCCCATGTTCCGTGGCGGAGTCGTCGGAAGGCGTCGGGGCGTGCTTCCGTCGCCGCGCGGGGAGGCGCGAGGCGCGGCGGGCCGCTCCAGGGTCCTTTGAGTGGCCACGCCCCGCGACGCCGCCGCCCATTGTTCGCCCGCGCACCGGAGCACGTTTCCATCGCGGCGCCCGCTTCCCTCCCACCCACGCCCGCCCGCCTGCCTGCCGCCACCGCCGCGCGCCAACAGGTAGACTAGCCGGGCAGCACGCGACTGGCGAAGCGGCGCCAGGTGCAGGGCATACATATTCGAAGAAGGGAAGAAAGCTTTCACGAAAGAAAAAGGAAAGAGGCTCGCGCAATCTTCATTACACTGCACGGTTGATGGCAAAGCACTAAAAGTATGATCATGTATGCAATAGCAGGACTCTCCTGCAAAACTAAAGTCACGGCGTATTACTTGTGATTGGTGGATAAACATACATCATGAGATAAAATTATCTCGACCACAGGTCACTACATCCTTGCTGCGAATCGTCGCCAACTTCCGTCCCTTCCATCCGTCCCTCGAGTTATTTCCTGACGGCTTTTTCATCGTGTCCAAGTCCATTCAGTAAACTATTCAACTGGCGCATCCCTTTTTTTGGGAATGTCTTTTTTTTCAAACTTCAAGAGGCGGGCGGCAATAAGCTACATCATAGCCCTCTCGGGCTCCCTGGCGCTGCCACCACCCCGCCAACAAGTAGACGACGCGGCGCGCACGCGACCGGCAGCGCGAAGCCGGGGAGCAGGTGGGCGCGCGGGCGAGCCGTGTTTACGTAACTGTGCCAATATGGCTGACTCCCCCGTTGTAGCACCTTTTTATTATCCTCGTTATGCATAATGTGTTCCTAATGGAAAGAACACAGAAAGTAATAAAGCATGAAGCGGGTAATGTGTTGTATAAATATTAGCTTAAAAGGATTCATTCAGGCTCGAGATACCCCTTCGAGGCTTCCGACTCGCTGACTTTCATAATTCAAGGACCTTTCTAATATCCGCGACATACATTAACTCCACAGAAGATGCAATTTTCATGTTAAAAAAAAAAAAACAAAAAAAAACACATACTTCCCAACTTCGATATCGCAATCAGAAATTCTCGGTTCCAATAGTTCAAACTGCGTAATCTAAGGTTAACAATTAGCATCGCATATTTTGGTCGAACAATACATCACTTGATTAATTCCACCGTATGCAAGAACACGAAATCCATTTGTATTTCTTTACACAGAATACAAGCGAACTCCTACCAGCCCTATTTTCTCTTTAGTTCACCTATACACAATGCACTTTGTTCCACAAAGGATCGATTCGACGCGCATTCAACGAAATGCAACATCACGTGGCCTTACTTCAAGCTGTACCCAAGGCATTTACTTTTTCATATTCAATGAGCCAATATACCCTCTACAGAAATCGATGCTGAATGTGTTAAGCACACGAAATGGTTTTGTGTCGCTATAATGATTTGCAGAACTTCACGTCGCTTCCAAATTATTCCCAACCGCAAGGAATTTACAATTAACTTTGCGAGCATTCTAGGGGTGGAAGCTCGGCCGTGCGCTGTGTCCCACGTTTTGCTGACTGGAGCATACGGCCCTTTGGCGGCGCGACCCCCCGCCGAGGACTGCATTATTATGTTATTCTACTTTGTATTTATGACGACCGCGCTATGCCGCGGAGGGGAGAAGTGGTATAAATAATGAGGATCGGGGGAGGAAAGAATGAAAAACGAGGAACGCGGGCGTGAGGGGGATAGAAGTCGGAAGAAATAACGGAAGCTCTGTCGGGAGGGAGTCGAAGGTAGGCGTCGCGTCGAAATACGGCTTAGAGCCACGAGCGAGACGCGCCAGGCAACGACAACGGCGCATATGGCCACGGGAAGCGAAGGTGAGAAGTTACGTATACTAGTGGCGGTGACAGCGGGAGATAACGCCCGCGCACATAAAGAACTCCAATTTAATGGGGAAGGAAACAACACACATTAACAATTGCTTATCCCCGAAAAAAAAAAAAAAATACAGCGAGAGGTATTTTAGACATACAAACAGGGCCGCGCCCATGTACTAAAACTATGTGGGTTGTAATAGATGCAATACGAGGATCCATTTACAGAATCCTTGACCCTTTAAATGTCATAACACAATGTTCAATAAACACACGAACCATGAAGCGGGAGAAGCTACGAAGTCGAATGGAAAAATAGAAACTAAAACCGGATAACGAAACAAAAAAAGGAAAACTGACTAACACGGAATATCACACGCATACGAAACAGATTTTTAAAATACAAAACGAACAGCGGGGCGATATACGATCTTCTAGACATTCAAGTCATGTAGACTCTTGCTCGCATGTTTTTATAAAAATTGAGGCGTCTGCTTTGTGTCAGACTGTTGAGAATCAGAAAGAAAACAAGGTTTCGAAGCTGTCACAGTTCATAAGCAGTGGGTATGACTATTTTCCTTTGGTTGGGGAGATGGTGTGTGAAGAATACGTGGAATTTCACGAACGACTAACTTAACGAAGGGCGAAAATAGAACAGAATTCGAGAAGTTTGCAAACAAAAAAGACGAACTGCGAGTCTTGCATACTAAACATCAGCAATGCGTCGTAGACTAAACATCAATAGCTTCAAAATACAAGAATAAATCGACAGAAAATAGGAAGAACGAAAACGAATCGACAATCGCATGAAAAAAGAGGACCATCGCCGAAATGCGGAAGAAAGGGCCGTGTACATGAGGAAATGCACGAAGGGAGCGCGGGCAAAGAGGACCGCAGCGTACGGCGGAAGTCCGCAGTGGGACGCGGTCAAGGAAGAGCACGAGGGCGCAGCGGCGGCGACCGCAAACGCGCGGAGAATTCCAAGAGCGTGGGAGGCGGGGGTGGGCGAGGACGGGGCGGGGCGGGCGGTCGTTCGGGGAAGCGTCTCCCGATCGAAGGGCGCTTCCCCTTCCCCCGCCCCCGCCCCCGCCCTCGCCTTGAGCCTGGCTCCCGCGCCCCGCCAGCGCGGCGACTCATCGCGTCCACGCTTCTCGGAAGGCGAGGCGCCCTTCCAGGAACACATTATTGGCTCCCTGGCATGCTGCACCCGTACGTTGTGGAAGCTTCGTTTCTACAGACTGATGCTTTGTTCAATTTAGAACAGTAGATATCAATTAGGGTTGAAGTTAAACGGAAGAACTCAATGATAGAATGGATAAGAAATGGAGTAAGACTTGTATCGATTACGTAATTATTTTTGGACTAACAGACGTGGAGCAAAAGGCATTATGAAACACTCAACAGGATTAAGTGATGTGCTGGCAAGTAATATAATATGAGCTTTTAGAAGAAATTCCGCAGATTTCATTTAGTAAAATGAAGTGAAGTTCAATATTTGCATCATTTACTTGCGCACGGCGCTTGGACCTATTTTGGAGATAAAAAGATAATAAATAGTAATGAATACGATCTTTACATATACAATCAATATTAATAGGCAGAATTTAATTCCGATTCCGTATATTTTTTTATTTGATTTTTAAAATCCCACAAATTTCCTCAACTATTGGGAACTAGATGTATTGTAGCTTTATTATTAGCGTCTAAGTAATATTCTACGACAGTTCACAAATTTCTGCAAAATACTATGTTGCGTGCACAGGCACAAACAATCCGGATTACACTTCTTTAGTCCACAACCATCCTCGCATTATATTTTAAAATCTCACGCTACTTGGATATACAGGGAAAAACACGTTTGTTGGTGGCAAAGGCACATCCGGCTCGACAAGACTGGTCCATTTTTTGTCCGGCGGTTGCGCCGGGGACGGCTGCCAAGGCGAGGAAGCGCCATGCGGCAGCGGCACCTGGCAGCATGCGAGGGGCGGGGCCGGTGCGCGCCTCCCGGCCAGCACAATGGGCCGGCCTGCCGCTCGCGCGGTGGACGGCCACCTGCTCGCTAAACATAGCGCCGGCGCCCGCGATGGCCCCGCTGCCCTGACGCAACGCCGCGCGGCGCGACCTGACACCAGCGCGGTGGCCCAGCGGAAAGGTTGGGAGTTACGCAGAGGGGAGAGGCGAAAGGGATAGTATTTTTAGGAACAGAAACCCGCCCCATCATCGTAAGAAACCCGGCGCTAGTCCGAATGGTCAACCATTGTCCTTCCTTCCCCGTCGCATCCCACACGGGCGACAAGATCAATTAATTAACCAAGTACCATGTTGTGACACGGAAGACAACACCTATTAATCCACGTCTCACCAGCCTTCTCTTGGCAAACCATTTTCCTCATTAACGAGTTAAGTAATTTAAGAGTACATGTTAAGTTTTTCTTGAATGACAGGCAGGAAACCATGATCATCGGATCAACATAACTACGCTTTTGGACACTAATCACCGCTCTACCACCAACGCTGCCGCGGATTAAAAAAAAAACAAAAAAACTTCCTAATCGATGGGTCGGAATGCAAGGGGATCGATTCACGTGTAAAAAAAATACGTTCTCGCCCTCATTCTAGAACTGTGAATGAATCATTCTTTGAATAATTAGCATTGAAAATGCTATTGTTTACATGTATTTCAATTTGTATTGAACATTGCCTTGTGGAAATTAATAAGAAAGAAAACTCCCCAAGAACACGATGCATAGTGTTTGTAAGTTCCTAATCTGTGCCGACGGTATTACGCATTAGGAAATTGAGTAGGTGATTCAAGACATTTTTTAAAAGATATTTAATAAATACAATAAAATAAATGACTTGATATTATTAACGACAGTGGTGTTTTAGTTTTTTCATTCGTGCTCACTCTAGTTTTATTGTAGCAGAAACATTACCTCGATGAGATATCAACTGATTTCGAAATTACGTTGTCAAAACACAAAACTACACGCATTAGTACGAATCAACGATGTAATACCATTAACGAAATGCATTCCTCCTCCTGAATTCTCGCACTGAACAGAGAGAACGGATGTACAAACTGTAAAACAACTGCATCAACCAAACTTCATCGACTTCTGTACTTTTCTCAAAACCACACAATGTCTAATTGTCCCTAATCTTTTACCACTTCCGACCAAAACAAAATCCGAATTTGAGGGAAGAGGAAGTCGTAACTTTCGGAACAACAATGCCCCAGGATTCGGCAAGGGCCGCCCATAATCCACAGAGCCAGGGCGGACGACGCAATGCGCAGGTCGAGCGCGCACCGCGTTTTGTTCTTCGGAAGGGAAAGCGAATCAAGAAGTCAATTCTTCACGCAGGACGAGCACAAAGAACGACCTCTCCGTCGGAGAGGGAGGGGCGAGGGGGAATAAAAAACGGCCAAGTCGGCAGTGCATACAAAACAAATCGCACGAGTCTTCCTGAATGAAAACGAAAGCACAATATCCGCTTGCGTGCCTAGCGCGTGCGTCGAGAAGAAGAGAGATAAACAAAAAGTGCGAACGCGAGTAGAAAGTTGTGTGCAATCTGCTGGGGACCACAACATTGCTTGCAGCGACGCGACGGCCGCTACTAGCCTACATCCGCAAGCAGAGGCGGCGGCAACTTAAAACGCTCGTCTTCTGGACGTAATTGCCACTCTCACAACGCCACCCACGTCGCCCCTCGTAATTGTCCAAGGGAAACGTTTCGTAGAACCTTCAAACCTAGAACGAAACACTTTTCGTTGGATGTCTCTCTCGTCTTTTTTGTCGTTTCTAAGAGTTTGCCATAAAAAGAGAGAAAAGATAAATGAGGCCGACAAGTCTGAAAAGAAAAGATATGCGAAAGTTCACAAAACGACACTGGACACTACGGTCATTTACGTTCTTTGCCGATTTTTGCATCGTAAAACCCAGTTAAATCTCGAGCGTGCGGATTCACTTCACCAACCTAGAAACGTCTGCAAATATGTTTAACTTTCTTGAAATGTCTCACAGAAAATGACTTGTCACAAGAGGAGTCACAAGAAGCGCGTTGATCTCAGTAAATAAAATAAAATAAAATTATATATATTACCAAATTCATCTATATACAGAGCTAACAACAATCACGTTTTCGCTTCGACATTGACAATTACTTAGCTAATCTTTTATTTCTTTACTCGCTTAAATAGTTGCGATTTACGTAAAATGTACCAGGTTTCTAGAAATAGTCATAAAGGAGGCAAATTTCAAATTAATTCTGGTCTCTTCTCCCTCTTCATTTTAAACGGTCTCATCCACTTCGTCCGGCAATGCGAATAAATACTATCGTTTACCTACTGTATGAACACACTGGGATGTTCATTGGTTCGCAACATCACCACATCTACACACTGAAGTTTTGAAAATTGTCATTGAATTTTTAAGCATTTTAAATTATTTTCAGGTCGAAATAGCATTCGATTATCTATGTTTTTATCAAGTTTATTCTGATATCTTTTGTTTCTAGAATTTAAAATTTATGATTGCACTGTATTATAAAATTGATGTGAATGACCAAATTATTAATAGTTTGCCAAATATGAACCAATTTCCTACTTTATTTTATTTATCTTTAAAAAACTATTATTTTTTACGAATGGATAGACTTGTTCTCACTCCACAACCTACTTCTGAGGGGAGGAGGGAAGGGGCCGCGCGTTGGTCGGGAGGCCAGGCGCCCACTGAGCCATCCAAACGCAGAGCGGCAAGGCTGTACCGCCCGCGGGCACCACTCGCCGGCTCCACGGTCCGCTCCTTCGCCCACGAGCGTTTTGGGCGGTTCGCGACGCCGACGCCGCCTTCCCCGCAGTTAATCGAGCGCCTCTGATCGCTTTCTTCCAAGGATGAAGGTTTGTGGGTCACGAGCTACTGGTCGCGTGGCGGAGGAGATAAACACCGAAGGGAGCCCCACGCACAAGGCACAAGGCAGAAGGCACAAGGCAAGGCGGCCGGGGGCACCGCACAGGCGAGGCCGCCCGCGGGCGCAGGCTGGCCGCTCGCGAAGGGCGTGGACGCCTCGCGGGGCAGATGGAGCGAGGACGCGCTCGGACCTCCAGGCAAATTACTTATTTTACACTTCAGAACACTGCATTCTTTAAGCAAGCGATGACTCCATTTTCATCGGGCTGTTTTCTTTCTTTCTTTTCATTTTTTTTCTCTTTTTTTTCTTTTACATCGTCTCAAGTGTTCCCCCCGCAGTCTATTAACATTGAAACATCTACCAATATAATTGATGTCTGTAGTCTGTTGAATTTCATCCACTCGGCCAGCAACGGAAACGTCAGTGTGGCCTCAACGTCTAACAATGTTTACTCCGTCTCCCACAAAAAACAGTGCAGCGGAATGTAATGGGAGCCACACCAACACGAGCTGTGTTGACGGAACCTTGACACGCTTGGGGGAGCGACTTGACGCAATGCCCCCAGTGGCGCAGACTGAGCTTGTGCCGTTTGGACCGCTCACAAGTAAATCGATCTAAAAACGAAAAAGAAAGATATAAAACAACATATAAAGTGGAGACTGGTGTCGACCTGCCCGAAAACGTTCGTGTGTCCAACACCCACATCTAACTAGCGACCACAGAAGGGTCGTAACATACGAATGGTGAAGGAGGAGCTATGGTAATGCAGTGTCATAAGAATCCCTGAATCGTAATTGGCATGTTGTGCAGCGTGGGCGGTGGCCCCCTACAAAGTGTGCCGCTGATTGCAGCGGCCTCGCGCCACGCGCATTCCGCGACGCGAAGGATGCAGCGCGGAGATCTGGCATGGAGCCGGCCGGCCGGCCGGCCGGCCGCCGCGAGACGGAGCAGGCGGAGTGCACAGGGGCGGAGGGGCGAAGGCGATCTGTCTCGCTGACCCCAAATCGGACGGGGCGAGCCCCCGGGGCGGCTGCCAGCGCCTGAAGCAAGAGCCGCCTCTCACGGGCAGGGCCCCCCCTGGAGATGGCTAATGGAGGCGAGCGAGGAAGACAGAGTGGAGAGACAAGCGGCGAAAAAGATAGCACAACTAAGGTCGCACGGCTAAACGTAAATTATTACGTGTTACAAATATCTAAGAGTATCAATGACCTTGACGTTTAATTTTCACATATATTCGAACTTTTAACGTTATTTCTCATGAATACATAATAACTGTAACTACCGAGATTGCTGCTTTGAGGATTGGCGAACGATCACCAATATTATCAAATCATCTACTGTGTGCACTTCGGGATAAAAACAGACGTTTAAAAAGCCAGTTAAAACAGGCGAATGCAGTTATGCTCAATTACGTGTGTACGAGAAATGTTCACTTTTCCATTTCATGTTTAATGTTTCAAACAGATCAATGTAATTCGACCTGGAATCTAGTTTCGATGTAAATGGAATGTCACTAGCGTGAGTTTCGTATTTCAAAAATTAAAAAAAGTCACGTAGTCAGTACTCTAAATAGTGCGCGTCTGCTACTTCTAAGCATATAAAAGAAAGTGGACGAAAAGAGGAAGAAAAGAAAATCAAACACTACAAGTATAGAACTACTAAAAAACAGAATTGTATCGGGAAAGACGGAATAAACTAAATTAATAAAGAAAAATGCCAGTAAATTTAATTTATAACCATTAAAGTTTGCAGACTTGTGTATGAGTTATAAAATGATGTTTTTTAAACATATCCAATTCCTTGAGAACTCTGAATAGCTTTATTACCACGTTATTTAAACCGACCTCAAAATTAATTTCAAAATAATAGCAAATAACAAGAGATATAACATTATTTTAATCTGCATAACTATATTTAAGTTATTTATTAACAACTTTATACCTCACAAGTCGGTAAAAACTGAAAAGTCTTTATATACGAGAAAACGTGTGTGGTCTCCACGTGCCCGTGATGTATCTCCTCGTTCCTACAGCAACCTATGAGCCCTGATCAACTTCGATGTCGACGGACTAGCGGCATGCCGGTCGGACCGCCAGCGCCGCGGTGGCGCCTGCTATTTCTGTTCGGGAATTTCGTCGTCTCGTTTGGCAAGTGCAGTGACTCATTCCGGGAGCCTGGTCCCAGCCACCTCGCCAGTGCCACTCGGTCGAGGGAGAACTAGTTTTTTGCTGTAGCGCGCTCTCGGGTTTCATTATTGGAATCATTACGCTGGATTAAACCATCGTTAGTACTCGGTCACCGCCGGAAAAACTGCCGCTTTCAATAGTGTGCGCGCATTACATCAGAAAGCCCCGTGTCCCAGAACGCGAGAAATGCAGTTGTTGCTTTCTACGCGGCTGACGTAACGTGGCAATGGTTTTCCACATGCAGGATTCAAAACTGAGTTCAGAAGAAAATAATATTTCGATATATGAGGGAATGAATCACGTACTCAAAGTTCAAAGAAATTACTAGTTTAGTTACGTAGCTGCTTGGACTAGTGGGCCAGTTCAGCAGAAATCTCTGAGATTAAATATTTGATATATGTATTTCTGGCCAGTGACTGGTTATCATGAATATGATTTTCACAACTCAAGAAATGCCACTGTAAATTATTCATATGGTAAACCACATGACAAGGAAAACATGACAAAACATTAGTTTAGGATTGTCAGGCAATATACTAGAACTGACTGTGAGGTAATGATGCTCCACACCAGACATTACTCAAAAACGTGTCATTTAATTTTTGTAAAGAGCAATTCCTAAACTGAATCAGTACAGCTGGAATCCACATCGCTGTTCACATGAAATTGACATGTTGGATACCAAATACTAGCTCATTATCTATCAAAAATTCACATCTTTTCACTTTTACGAAGTTTAAGGGGTACTTCAGAACTCCACGACGGGATACTAGTGAAAATACAGCTTATTCCCACCCAAAACGTGACTAGAACTCCGATCCATATAAAACTGCGTATGGACGAAATAACATTTTTTGATCTCTCACAAAATGACCGCAAGAGGAATGAACTGATTTTCATAGATAACTCCCCCATTGCCTCTCCTCAACATCCTTACAATTCATTATGCTGGCATCGCCGGAGATAAGCACAATAACATTAAATTAGTGAACCGTAAATTCTGAACACCTATGTTTACGTATTTTCCACTGAGTTACTGCTTCTAGGAATAATTATAATAACATTGTTGATTCAATTATTATATTAATCCCGGCAGAAATCCGCAGTCATCTTTCGAAATTTTGGGCCGCGTAATTTGCTTGCTGTCTGGGTCTCATAATTGAAAGCCTAAACGCTACTCGCTCGAAATGCTCAGAGCTAACAGAAATCGTCAAATTGCCACCGTCAACACGCTTAGGCGGGAAGTCAAGGCGTTCGCTGTGCTCACAGGCTTCCGCTCTGGCTCTAGCGCCAGAGCCGCCGCCGCCGTCGCACTGTTTGCCGAAGCGCGAGCGGTTTAACTAAACCGCACATTTCACAGTAGCGAACAAACAGCCGGTGGCGGCAGCTCACGTTCTGACTAATGCCCTCGACAGATGACAGCTTGGAAGGAACGCGAGCGCCATTGTTACGCCGCGCCGTGTGGTGTCAGTCGAGAAGCCGCTCCCTCGGGTCACGCCGCCCCACCCAGGGTGCTCGGAAAGCGCATGATAGCATTTCTTCAGAGATAGGACAGTGGAACAAAAGCTATTACGAAACATCAATACACAATTAAGACACATTTGTTCATTTTTAACTACAACTATTTCTATGATCTCTCACAAATTATTATTCTAGCTTACAGCTATTTTTTTTACCAGTAATAGATTGTGCTTGTAAAACATTAACGCTGATATTGGCAATCCAACAAAATCACTTGTTAAATGTACATCCAGAACATTAAAGAGAAGCTTCGTGAATAATCATACTCTACCGGGACGTAGAAAAAACCTTTATGAGAGCGCAGTAGTCGGAACGCCTTATGGCATAATGGAACTAGAAGTAAACAACTGAACAAACTCTACGAAGATGGTAAAGAGGAGTAATCAAATTGAAAATGTGCTTAGAGAAAACCGAGATAAGCAAATAGCAAAAAGACTAGCAATTGATTTCCTTCTAGAAAGACTTGTGAGAATTCTCTACACGTGTAGACATATATTTGAAACTGTCCGAAGTGCATTCGGAAAGGGAAGGGAAAGCTACGCGTTTCGGAGAAGGCAAAATTTACGAGGAACGACTGGGAATTAGTGAAGGGAGAATAGCATAAATCCTCCACGAGGTCCCCAGAAGAGAAGCCCACGTCAGAGGGCGCTGGCGCTGGGGGGCGGGCCGTGGGCGAGGGAAGGCCGCCAGATCTCATCAGCAGCGAGGACTCGAGACGGATTCGAGCAAGATGGAAGAGGCGCAGGGGGCGAAACCAGCAGACGCACGACGTTTCTCTCAGGGCAGGAAGAGAGAGGGGTGCTAGTATGCTAGAGAGGTGTCATGGCGCTTGGGAAATCCCCGATGCAAAAGGGCGTTGGAATGCAGAATTGGGAAATGGAAGAGCTTGAGTGAAAGCGACGTGAGATTCAAGGGAGACACGACAAGGGAGATTAGACAGAAGCGCAGGGAGTTAAACCGAGGTAGGAGAAAAGGCAGTACGAGTGATAGGTTGTAGGAAATGGCAGATGAAACTTGGAACAGAATGAAGTAACTCGGCAAGAAGGAGTGTGGTGTCAGGATAAGAATGAATGCGACACCCTGTGGTGGTGTCAGAAGTTTTGTACCAAACCAAACTATTACACACACTGCAAGAAATGGAATACTTTGATCATCAATATACTGAATCGTTAACACAATGATGTAGAATACGGAGTTTTTAAAGCAGTAGAACCGTCTACATACTCCCGTTGTTTATTGCATCTTAGTCTCCGTTGTTCGCAACGCTAATCGAGCCCATTCCAATGTGAAAAAATTCATTAGCCTATTTCAATTCCTATTTTATATTTACTTCGTGAAGGGATGTCTTTTAGCAACTTTAAAATCGACTAGTACATTCTTACCTGAGTTTACGACACAAAACCTACCGCTTTGCCACTGACAGCTATACAAATCGAGTAATTCTAGAGATGCAAATACAAAATATTATGAAGAATGACTATTACAATAACATTTGGTATTTTCTTTTATTATCAGGATACCAAACAGCACGCTGATCATGTAAATTCGAAATAATATAAAATAAACTACCAACCTGTAGCAAAAGTTCATTCATTTTCAAATTTCAAAGCGTATGGAGGCTATTTTGGCATTTCCAAGCGCGAGTACGTTTCAAAAAGAATAGGAGGAAGAGTTTAATACGTAGAAACACAGGGGAATTCAGAAGTGTGAGAAATAAATGGGCGCGGAATGAACTACGAGCCTACCACATGATACCAAAGTTCACATTTTACAATTCTTCTTGCGATTTAAATTCTTACTTTTCAACCAATAAAAACAAGATACAAAAATAAAATAAACACAAAAATATCCTCATGCATACATAAAAATAATACCATAAATGAGGTCTGTTTTTATTTATCGTTTTTTCTCTAGGTTTCTACTTACTTTGAACAAATATTTTCATTATAAGAACAGAACGAATGTCAACATTTGCTTTTAACATGATAAATGACATAACCATGTTCTTGCACTGCCCCTGTTCATGTACAACAATGCAATGTTTCTCTTACGCAATCGTATCCTACAACATCCGTCCATAAACAGTGAAGAACCGCAACTGAAAAATATTTTACTGCACCCAACTCGTAGCCTACGACGAAACAACTTAAAACCATCTCACTTCTTTTCATTCCTAGCACGCTGCACTGTTCCCAGTGCTTCCCCTGGACATGAACATTGTCGATCCGTGCGGGGCGGGATGTGGCGAGGTGGGGTGGGGTGGGGTGGGGCGGGGCGGGGCGGGGCGGGGCGGGGCGGGGTGTGGCGGGACAGGGGCGGGGTGTGGCGGTGCGGGGCGAGGCATGGCGACACAGCGCCGTGTAGTGCGAGGGCGGAGGAGACGGTGCCCGCCGCTGGCGCTGACAGTCGAGTGTGGCCTGCGTGCGCGTGACAGATGGCAAAGCAGCCGCCTCCGCCCGCTCCCGGCGCAATTACGCATTCTCCGCGTGCTTCTGCCGGTCGCATCGACCGGGCCAATGACTCGAGGCGGCTACACCCGCGCACACCCTGCACTTTTGTCCGCACTCTGCTTCACATTCCGCGACGCCGGTGCAATGGATCTCGCTCTGGACGATGCCACTTCGATTAAGAGGGCAACGGCATTCTTCATTGAACCGCTTCAGATGCGTAATAATACTTCGCAGGTAAATTTCCAAATAAACAAGGCAACCAATATTTTAAATGCTAACCTGTATTTGAGGCGACCTACGGAATAAATCACAAAACTTATGTTGAATTTGCGACAGCAAATTTCCGTTGAAAATTAACGCAAGGACAAAAAGAATCATTTTATAAGTTATTTTTAAAAATAATTAATACAAGATACAAATATATACATCACATTCATGAAGGAATTCATGAAATTTCACCCTTTCGGGCAAAAACTAAAGTTTGGGAAGAGATAACAATGTATAGTCAGAAATCTTGTTGGATCCATCTCCATATCAAAACCATCCAAATTAACTACATTCATTTCTTCTTTACTGTAACTGAAAGTTATATGTTCATAGAAAGTCTCTATTTCAATCAATTTCATTGCTTCACGACGAGAATGAAATTTGTCAATTACAGTCAATGATGTATTCAACAAATGCTTAATAACATAGCCTAATGCAACATCGTAAGCCGTTCCCATTGTCTTACAAATGCTCGCGAATTTGCCCTTTCCAGCGACTGGCATCATCTTAAGAGCGAGTGCACGACTGAGGCAGAACCCTGCGTCGCTTGTGGCGAACGAGAAGGAACGTTGCTTGGGGACTTCTCCACTGCTGTTCGTGCCCGAGGGTTTGCCCAGGTACCACACCTGCTGGGGATTGTGCTCCAACAGGAGCCCCAGAAGGCGCGGGACGTTCACGTACATATCGTCGTGCACGTGGCAGAACCACCCTTGGCCGCTTGCTACGAACTTATCGACTGCCACCCAAAGATCACAACACAAGTCTCTACCCTCGTGCGACACGGGACAGTTTGTGTTGATCAAGTGACCTCTGGTTTTCTTCACAAATTTTGGGTCGTCGGTATCTGTGAAAAACCACGTGTGTCTGCACACTAGCTGGAACCACGTTTGAAGCAACACAGGCAGGCGCTTCTCGTGGTGGCTGGCCGTAGTCTTGACGCTTACGAAGAGAGAGTCGAGGGCGGCGGTCGGCAGCAGCGCGTGAAGAGCTTCGTAGTCGTCCCACTCATTCGGGATCCTCAGCCTGTCGCCCGCAGAATAAATGATTCGGTACACTAAAAAACATGCAAACACTGTCAGAACCACTAATGTTATTGCTTGTATCAAACTCCTGACACGAATAACTCTCGTTTTAAGCGGTTTTCCATATACAAAAGGCCTGAACTGTCTGTTATACAGTCTGAATTTTGACATTGCGGTCGCGACTCTGGTCGAAGAGGTACTGTCCACAAGGTCGTAGCGTCAGTCTCCGAGGGCGACTCTAAAGATGCGTTTTCTTTTGGATTAAATATGTATTTACCTGGCAACTCTTACGTCGCTAAGCGACGCGTAAATAAACTACAGTCTTTGGGGAAAACGAGGTCAACTGGTGCTGCATTCCCATGCATTGCAGTTGTGTTTACGCACTGATTTATTTAAGAGACGGTGCGCTCGTGCTTTTGAAAGCCGCAGAAATTGACATTTTTAAAAGCAATTTACAAACCCTAAAATAACATTTTTTGTCATTTCTATCGACAGATATTTAACTTATAATTACAGATATGAAACTTTGCGCTTCTAAAAATTAAAAACTAAAGCAAAGCTGTAATAATTTAACGGCAACATCGCCCGCTTTTCGAAGAAACGATAAAAAACATTAATCGTACAAAACACATTTGGGCTGGAAACAAAAATGAAAATCTATCGGCGGCCTAACAGTGCGTAAACAACATGACATGTGTGCATGAGACTGATACGCAGCAGAAAATCTAGCGTGTACTCGGATAGCAGATGCGGTCCGACAAGAGGCAGCCCGGTCACTACCATCGTTCAACTTTCTATCGACGCGACGCCCAACGCCTTGGGTTTATTTGCCAGTCGCGGGGAAATATTACGTCTCGAAACTGCTATTTCTTCAGTGATGTTGCACCAAGAATATATCAAAATCGCCAACCAACAATCTTTCAAAAGCCAAATACTGAGAATAATACCACTATGTTACTACACAAGCTAATTTTCTTATTATCTTACAAAATTCTCTTCCAGAAATTACAAATACCACAACCGGAGCAACAGTCGGAATCTGCAAATTTTAAAAATAGTCTAAGTCGACAGTTCTAGTTTTCTTCGAGAAGACCTTACAGCGAATATTGCAACAAGCCACAATCTCTAAGAAAGTGGCACTTTAACGATTATCTTGAAGGCAGATTACTCTTTGCCTGGGAGGCAAAGGCGCCCGACACGCGCGCGGTGGCCAGGGTGCCAGGAACTGCGCCCGCAGACCGCGTGGCACCTCGTGGGGACCTCAACTGCCCCGGCACGACCACAGCTTCCTGCGCGGGAACGGCATGCCTCTGTCTCCTCCCCTGGTCGGTACAACCATTCCGCGCTCGTCATCAACATTTATGTGGTTAGCTGGAAAGTCACTGCCCCGAAAACATTCAGTAGTACCACACTTTTTACTGTTAGGTTTTGAATGAGCGCTCCTCCAGGACATTTCGAAAGTTTAATTTTATAGCGGGACTCCGATTTTTTGAATAAATATTTGGCATATGTGGCCTAATCAGAATAATTAATAGAAATACAGTAATGAAGGAATTTCAGTCAAGAACAACTTCTGCTTGAATCCATAATTATTCAAATACGTAACTATACACACGTGAAACAACGTACATGTGGCCTTGTACAAACTACTGAATTTTCATATAATCCGTGAACTGAAATGGCGTTAATATACGATGAGATAACCTTCAGAGCTGCCATGACCAGATATGGCAAGGAGTTTCCTTTTTTTAAGTTTATTGCTTACGATATATGATAATTATTCATAAGGGTTCACTTTCCATTGAGCCCATCGTTTTCTCAAACGATCAAGAATGATGGGCCAAATAGTACACGTGCGGAATCTTCTTAGTCAAGGGCTATAGTGCATCGACAGTCGCTCCTTCGCAGAATTTGCGATGTTTTCTACTTGAGCCATCATTTGAGCCATTCGTTCTATTTTGACAAGATGGGCACATTACATAATAGGCATTTCACCATTATATCGTAAATGCATTAACTCGTAATTGACATTCGCTAGTTAATGTAATTTACTAAGTAACAACCAATTACTAAATGATAACAAGGTGCAGCGTTCTGAGTGACGAGTTTTACATATTAATGGTCTGAACATTCGTGACAAGTTTACTATCTCGGGTACTAGTGCGAATGATGACGCAAATACTGATGAACATCGCATACTTCAGGAAGTTTTAAAAAAAGTATTTTTTGTTAGATAATCATGATTATATGAAAAGTAAAACAACCCATAATATTAACAAGTCCAATGAAAACAGCAAAACATCTGAAAGTGCAAAGGATAAAGAATTAACAATACGTTGATCGTAACTAAAGAGGGGAAGAGGCATTTACTAGGGAACATCGAATGTATCCGCTCACTAGATACTGAGCCACATATTTTTCCAACTACCAGTTGCACAAGTTGATCATCTCAGAACTATAATAACTTTCAATTGTGTTATGCAATGCTGAAGTACATTTACTGACATTTTTCATGTCTCTAAAATTCGGAAACTTCGCAAACATAGGTACAGTTAAGCGTTACAAAAATAAGAAACAAAGATGCGTGTTGTAATATTTCTTTCATAATTTTAAAATACTGAGTAACTTTCCACTCAAACATAGCAAACAGTATTTTAAGCAATGTCCATACTCGAGATTACTTCGAGACCGATTACGCAATCGAGTCCAGCGCAGGGGCGGGGGTCGAAAATTACGCAATTGCGTTAAATGATTCGGAAGCGGGCCAATTAACTAAAGCATAATTTATACACATACCTACGCTACATGTGTAGCTCAAAACTAAGCTCGAAGGCAGAAAATATGTGGAGCAACTCGTTTTGTTACAATGCAATAAAACATTCATTTGAAGATTTGGCTCATATCTTTTATCCTCAGAATCCCTCACGTGGAGGAACTGGCTCACTACACTGACAACGTAATGACGTCATTACCATAAGTTATCCTACAAGATACCATAATCTTTTAGGGTCCAATTGATGCTTCGTTATTTCCCTCCAAGTCATCACCGAGACTCCGTCCTTCCGCCTTTGCGATTATCATACAACAACCTTGAATATAAGTTATCCGATCTCATGGCTATCGGAGTTTATTCGTTCGGCTTCGTGGCTCATGCGGCAGAGTCAAAGGTTTTTTTTTTTTTTTTTTTTAATTAATTCGAAGAAGCGCGGGGCGGGCCGAGCGGGGAGCGAGCGCGGGGGCGGGGGGGCGGAAGCGAGGCGGGGGCGGGGGCGAGCGGGGGCGAAGGGGACCAGGGCGGGCTGTGGCAGGTCGTTTTGTGCGTACGCCGCCGCGGCAGCGTCACATCACGTCGTGACGCCCTGCGCGGCCGCCAATTGGCTTAATTCGCGCTTAAGGTCACTCGCGAGGAAGAAGCCCCAGGAAGAACCTCGCCTCAAATGGCGACCTTCCTGCTTGTGTCGCGCGGCCAAGCTCCGGCGAGGCGGAACTGGCAAATTCGTATGATTCGCCTTGACGTCGTTTTCTTCACTTCATTTCCGTTTTGATTGGTTATGAAATCATCTATCCACTGATGCCCTCGTCAAGATTTGGGAAATAACTGCTAGACGAAATTCGAATCTGACTTATTAACATCAGTTTCCATACCTATGTGAGTAGTATGTTGTTTCAATACTTGGTTAATCGTTATTAGTGTCCTTTCAGGGATTTCGGCGCGTACGCTTCTTTGCGAGTTGTTTATTTTTGTTCTCAGCATTCTACTTTCATTGTGATCTTCCTTAAAAGTCCAGTTGAGTTGTCTTTCCGGACATCACCCCACACTGTATGAACTGAATTTGATAAGGAAGAGATCTCACAAATAGACACTCTGTAAACTACTCCAGCTCATTGGAATATGTTCTTTGGGAGAAAATCAACATGGCTCTGGCACCCTGCCCCGAAGCGGACACGGTGGAGGACACGTTACGTGACAGCCCCGCAACAGTACCGTGATGCAGCGGTGTCCAGAACAGTGTCGCGAGACGGCTCTGAGTTTTGGTTGGCAGCCGCCAGAGAACGAACGTGCTATAGAGATTACCTGGTCGTCACATCTAACAGGATGAAGTCGTTTGGTTTATTTTAAGGGAGGGTATTTTAACTTTGAGGTTTCACATTATTACTAATACTATTGCATCTGGAGCTAGTGGAGATTCAAGCTCTTCTTTACAGCAATCATTAGTCCATTCTCCTTAAACAGCAATTAACTAATGAGGTGCCTTAGAAGAATATTCAAAAAGTGATTATAGAAAACAATATGTTTCCAAAACGAGCGATATTTTCAAATGATTTTATCTCCACACACATACACACACACACACACACACACACACACACACACACACACACACACACACACACACACACACAAATTTTTAAAAAATTCAATTACGCGAAAACCTGGAATAAATTCCCTAAATGTTCTTTTTCTTTTACCCCAAACGGATTTACAAATTTGGCAGAAGCAATTTGAGTATTGTGCACCAAATACCGATAACAAATATCCAGAAAATACATTTTCAATGCAAGTATTATAAGGTTTCAAGAAACGAATTAATTTTAAAGTTTTGCCTTCAACATTAAGAACAATGCGGAGTGGAATACTCTAGTGCCAGTATTAATTGGATGAAAATAGGGATTTACGTACGAGAACTATCCGAATCTTGAAAAAAAAAAAGGAAAAAAAAAGAATGATGCAAAACCAGAATATTAGAATACTTGACATTTTATGAGAAGTAACATTTTCCCAAACTTTTCTTGATTTTTATTAGTAAAGAAAATGTAAAATAAAAAAAAAAAAGCTTACAATAATTAAACGTGGTTGGTTTAAACGGGGAAAATACATCTTTTCTTCTCCAATGACTACTACACTTTTCCTATAAATAACAAATTATTTTTCAGGCAAAAATATTTCTATCTTCACATTTTGAACAAATTTACATCTCTTACCTAAAGCTCATTAATACGTAATTGCAACAATATAAATTGCTTTGTCTACACCAAATCTAGGTATATTATCATAAATAAAAATGCAATATGTGTATTGAATAAACTACACAATTATTACGCGAACTCGGCAAGCATCTCGAACTATTCCCCCCCGCTAGGCGTGAACTGTTTATCCAACTTTCAATCACGTTCTGCGCGTCGCCGTGAGTCCCGGTGACTCCTCGTGCTGTACCAAAACAAACACCGAGCGCCAAGTGGGTGCGTTCGACGGCACGCGATCCATCTGCAAACCTTACGCGACTCGCTCGAAAACAAACACTCCCGCTAACAGCATCTTCATGCGGGACGAATCGCCTGCTGGAGTCAATGACAAGTTTGTTTTGAACACGTGGACATCAACATTCCACTCCGCGACTATGGATGGCCTCACTTAACTGGCTGTACTACCACACGGAGCTGCGTAATCGGTTGCGGAGAGAAGACTTCTGGTCAAGCGTAAAAACTTCATTGCGAAAGAGGGAAAATCTTACAGATATAATAGTGCTGAAATCGTTTAGTGCGGAATAGTGTAGAAATAAGACAATTAAAAGTGTGCAACTCACCTTCGCAGAGTTCACACAAGATGTCAAGCTGAGAGATGAGAAGACAGATACCAGAAGCTTTTCGAAAGAGGAAAATTCGAAATGACGGGCGCCAACTGAGGCTAGCAAGCCACCACACAATACAGTTCCGAAGCGCGCCTTTTCTTCCTGTTGCTGCAACTAAAGTCCAGAGGCGTCAATTGACAGCTGGCGCTTGCACCAGCTAACACGCCGTTCACCACTCGAGTTCTCACCCGCTAAGTGGTGACGCATCAACATTCACACATAACACACGTGTCTTAAGTGGAAAACACGAGAAAGATCGTGTCGGCGTTCTTTTCCGCCGGCACGAACGCTGAGGGGACCTCGCCGATGACAGTGGCCTCCCGGAGCGCGACAGCAACGCTCCTCGCGGGTCTCTGCGCTGACGGCGACTGGCCCCCGCCGAGCGCGCGCCGTTCGCGGCCGCGGTAGCTCCTGGCGCTGCCAGCGCGCGCGGCGGCGATGCGCGGCGTTACGCCGCCCGCCCATCTGGCCGGCTGCACGCGGCGAGGCGAGGCGAGGCGCGGCGTGGGGTGGCGGGGCCGCCGAGTGGGCGAGGTCGGGCGAAGCGAGGCGCCGCGGAGGGCAAGGGCGGCGGGGCAGGCGTCGGAGGGCGCAAAAAGTGGCGATGCCGTGCTGGGCGGCCAGCTGAACAGACGCTATCTGCAGGGTCACTAACGCTACTGTTCATTCGTTACGATTATATAATAGTATATGCTACCAAAATATCAAACGCACCGGAAAAAATATTCTAATTTATCCAAGGTCTGTCTAGTCACAAATAGTTTATACATGAAAGGGATATTTCCTACCCTACTTCACACTCGCAGCGCAAAATATCACAAGGCCCCTGTCAAGCCCGTTGAATAAAACTCTTCTGATACAGTTCGTGACATAGTCAACTCACTTCATCATAGGTAGGAGAAGCCTTTTAACTTTTCTTCATAGTCTATGAGTATTGAGAAAGTATTGCAAATCAGACACGTACGACCTATAGAAGATGCTATGCCACAACTATTCTCACTCGAAGTCCTCATGGACATGAGAGCGTATGTTTCCCTACTTTTCCTTACGTTTTAGATTTAGACATATTTAATCTGAGATACAATTATTGACACAATACAAATAGTGGCGTAAAAATTGCAAAGAAGGTTGGAAATTGTAAAAACAATACGATCAAAGCTGACGAGCGACATCGGCGGATTCGATCACTACAATTGCGTCAACATTTTATTACATAGTTTAAAAACAAAATACAAGAAGTAAAAATATATTATTCTACAAGAAAATGAAGGGTTGAAAAAACAACAACAAAAAAACAAACCTTTTTCTGACCCGAACCAGAGAGTATCTTCGAGTTTATTTTTTAGGGGGAGGTAATTAAGAAATATTATTTAGTTCATTTAAAATAATGATTTTCATCATTCGAATAACAACATGAAATATATTCAGTACTGCTAAGTACATATGTACAGTGAGTGTTAGGAAACCCCCTCCCCGCCACTATACTTTTAAGATTTCAAATATTATATAAGCATTACGAGTAACATTGACTTTTATTTATATTGTTATATTTGGTTAATGAAGAGAGGAATTCGTAAACGTAGCAATGCTACAAAATAAGATTGCATTTTGATCTGGGCTGTCCGGGTGACGCCGCGTCGAAGGCTGGGGTGCCGACGTTGGCTGGAAATCAAATAGGGGTGCCAGCCTTCGACGCGGCGTCACCCGGACAGCCCAGATCATGACTCTGGCCGCGGAAGCCTACGATATCAAGATTGCATTTTACTCTACGTTTATTTTGTACTTGTATTGATTTGTTATGATGACACTGAAGTAGTCAATATTAGCAAATGAAATTCGTCTTTTATTGACACTTCATTTTCGTTGTAATTGTGTTGTTTTTCGCAAGTGTTTGTGGTAATTAAAATTTGTTTTAATGAATATTGCGATACATAAAATTGTTTTATTATTTTATTAAAATTTAAAAAAATCATTAAAATATTTCATTTCTTTTGGGCGATGGGGTGAAGGGTATTTCACTTTCTTTTGTGAATGTCAAAAATTACATTGTGTGTGTGGGGGGGGGTGAAGGCGGGATTTAGTCAAACGTGATTGACTAGATTTTCCTTTGGTCTTTCAATAAGGAGCACAAGGCTTTGGGAAGCTAACCAAAGAAACGATAACGTAAAGGCGAACGAAGTAAACGGAACGAGAAGGCGCCGAAGTAAAACGCTTCTTTATGTTTCTTCTTGAAAAATATTACAAGAGACAAAGGAATACTTATTTTTTCTAGAATCAAATTCTGTAAATAAAAAATTCAAATATTAGTTATTGTTATTGTAGTAATGCTAATCTTCCACCATGGCGTCTTTGCACATCTTCAATATTCTACTATCGAATGTCTTTTGCTCCGCTTTAAAAGACACAGTCAAAATTTCAAAAACATTTACTTTTTTGCAAGAAGAATTTAGCACGAAAATGTTCATAATTTGTATTTGATATTTTGAGGACTAAGTAGAAAACATTTGCAATAATTCTAAGTGTTCGATCTCCCCTGCAGGAATCTTACGTGATTCAAAACAAAGCGAGAGAACGATTATGTTCCGGAGAAATCAAATAGGGAACGTAAGGACGGCAGTCAAGTCGCCAACAAAGATGGGGAAACGAGAAGTTAAGACCACTCAGGCGCGATTAATTAATTGGATAGTCAAAGAAACCAATAACGAGAATGGCAGTTAAATGCAGGATTGTGGATAACAGAACAGCAATTAGAGAACAAAGAGATGAGAGGGACAAGTAGAAGAGAAAGATGTCAGTATGACAGTTATTGCAAAAGATAAAAATAACTTACACAAAGTAATGAGCGTAAGAGTCACGGAAGTAAAAAGGACAACGGAGAGGTATGACCAACGGCATCGCCAGAGCTGCATCTCTGATGCAATAGGTTTAAATTGTCTCGGGAGAACCTGACCACCTTGAGAAATTCGGCCCCCAAAATGTGCCGTCCTTCTTATCAATGCTACTGATCAAGAAGAATCGGGATAACAGGTGCAACGTACGATATGGGGACAATAAGTGCCGAATCGAAAAACGGGAGTGCGACAAGATGTGGATAGGAAAAGGGCAAATAAGGGCTGTGGCAGAGCGATGCGGGCAAGCAGAGCGAAGCCAACGCGTGGAGCCGGGCGTGAAAGACCGGGACTGGTTGTGGACGAGCGTCGCAGAGCGGGATAGAGCGGGACGGGGCGGGGCGGGGCAGGGCGGGGCTGGACGTGGCGGGGCGGGGAGGGGCGGGGAGGGGCGGGGAGGGGAGGGACAGAGCGGAGCGGGGCGTGACGGGGCGGGGTGTGGCGTGGCGGGGCAGCATATAGGAACATAGTGAAGAGGGGGTCTGCGCAGTGGACGTCGTCGTGGAAGGGGCACGCGATTCGGCGCACCCGGCGGCCGCCAGTTCGCCGCCCGCGGCGTCCCCTGCGCGCGCTGCCGTTACGGGCCGCGGGCAGACTCCGAACGACCTCCTATATCTTCGTAATGGCCTCGACGAATGGGCCCTCGCTGAAAATGCGCGGCTGCGGTGCCTCCTTTCGAGAGCCTGTGCAAACAATCATTGGCTGCAATCTGTTGCTGCTTTCGCTTCGAAAAAGGGACGCATTCCTCCTCACCAAACGACCGCAGTACAGTTCGCCAAAATTGGACGTTGTTCCAGTTATTACTCCTGTGTCTTATTGGTATATGCTTCACATATGTTCAAACCTTGCTCTGAAATTATAACCCCTCTCTGAAATTATACCATAAATATATGGATCTAAGTGCCTCCGTAATAATATTAAACCCAATCACATGATTACTATTGTCACGCACAGCAATATTCTTTGTCTTTGTGCTATTATTGCTGCCTTTTAGGCGGTTGTTTTTGACATGTTCTTCAGCACTCATATTTACTTGTTATTTTTGCACTTAATCACGGAGTTTCCTAGCTTGGAAGAAAAAGAGACTATAAAAAGGCGCAAATAGCGTTCGGAAATTGATATGATCTTATTGACTCTGTAATATTTATTTATTATTATTCTTTAATACAGTTATTTTTCACAATACATAGCAATATTTAACATAATTTTATAGCAGACCAAAAATATTTTAATAGAAAAAATTATTTTCATTATCCAATAAATAATTTTCTATTGAATTAGGACAGCAAGCCATATTTTTGGAATGTTATAGTAACTATCTCCTCGATTTTTCTGCATATTTCTCTCAGTCGCTCCTGGGAACCATTAGGCCTTTCAATATTCCCGATGAGAAACGACAGCATTAGGAAGAGAGGCAGGAGGACGTGGCACATTTTTATTTATAAAATGCACTTCGTGGCACGAAAAAAACGTCAATTTGGACATCATATCACAAAATTCTCTTAAAATGTATCTCTTCAAAACTCGAACATACCAGTAACGAGACACTAGATCACAGCATGCTCATATATTCAGTCATCAGCAAAGATATGCTGATGACTGAATTACCACGCTACAGCATACTGGAAGAGAAGCATGGACAATTTAAAAATTAGTTGCAAGATATCTTCGATGGCGTTCAAAATATCCTTTAGAGCCACGTCAAGACCACGACCCCGATAAAAGATATTGGTTTCCACTAACGTCTCAGTTCGGCAAATACATCGAGCATAACTCCTCCGACGGCGCACAAGTCCATTCCCACGCGCGCCGTAAAGTGCCGACGCGATGCGCATCTGGTTTATTGCGAGGCGCGGAGACGATTCAGCAGCAGCGTTTCGCCACTCGCCCGAGCACACAATGCTCGGCGCGTAGTGCAGCTCCGTGGCTGCGCATTAGCCAATAACTCCCGCCGCCGCCGCCCCACGTGCGCTGATGCCATCCAAGGTAATTGACGCCGCGTCGCGTCGCCTCACGCTGAGTCTCGTCGAGCTGCGCCGCGCCGAGAGGATGGCAAGTGCAAGGCCGTCGTCACTTGACGGACGAAAATGCCGTCCCGCGCCGTCACATGACTGCGAATTGGCCATGCGGAAGGCGGGCGGCCGGGCAGACGGACGGTCAGATTGCGCCTCCAATTCACAGCCGGAAACGGCTCGGTGGCGGCCGCGTCAGCGCCCGTTAAGTGGGAGAGGAGGTGGACGAGCGCATCTGAGACGATCTGGGGACCCGCGGAGGAAAAGTACTGGGAGAGTCAAGGCCTCGGAGCGTTGAACGAGTGACCTCAGCTAACAATATAAATTTCTTTCCTAAGTACATTTTAAAATGACGAACGTGAAAGTCACAGGTTATGGATTATTCTCAACCTGGTAACTTAATAACAATTAGTCTTATAGGTCTACGTTAACATTCAACCTCACAACTGTAAAAGTCGGAATCGTACGGGAATGACATTAAAATTATTCCAACATTCAAAATTTTCGTCTTAATACAATTAATGTTAACAAGTTAATCGCGTTAAGCGTTTGATTTGCTCGCTTACAGCGTTTATAAATTCACAATCATATTTATGTATTTCGGAAGGTACTCAACGACGTAAACATGGAAAGTTCAAACCGCAAGGAAGAATAGCGATAAGAACTAACGAGCTTACAGCTTAAGGAGCATGAAACAGATTTCATTTCTGTATTTCCCCTCCATGTTATTACCCCTTTCATTTGAAAACATTATATATTCTTCACGATGTGTATCAGTAATACTTCACACAGAATTATACCACCTAGAAAACATAAAAAATCACATCAAGAAGGCTAGTATGAGGAAGCAATAGAAGATATGTACTATAATGTGTGTGTTTAGATTGATTAATGTTTTCTGACACGTCAACTGTTGTGGTCGTTAGTCCTGTTAGTGTAATGCATGTATTTTATGCTTGAAGGTGTTCCTTCCCACAGTATGGTGAGATCCGGCGCCAACTTACACGCCCGCTTGCGGTGCTATTCCTCTCCAGGTGTCTATCCCACTGAGGCACCGCCCCAGCGTATATGTGTGCGTAAGGGACAAAAAAGACAAAAGAAAGTTCACGCTCGGTTCGTGGTCCCTTTAATACAGTACTTCCCCGGAATGCGCCTCGTACTGATCGGAGAAACCTCGGAAAACAACCGATCAGAGCAGCCGGTCGTTAGAATTCTCCTGCAGACAGCGACTTAATTCGACTTAGCAATACATCTAGTGACAAAAATCCGCCATGGGGTCTTGAACCCTGGGACCTCGTGTTTTTAAAGCTGCAGCCTCTATCCCACCCGCATGAATCGGACACAACGCGAATACAGCCCGCCTGAAACCAGCATCCGGAGCACCCACGTGTCCCACTGAAAGCAGCTGGACCAGCGCGGCGCGATGCGGCGGGAAGCTGCCGCTGCTGCAGAGGCGGCGGCGCGAGCCCACACCTGCCTCGCGCGCCACCTGCCGGACGTCAGGTGGGCGCGCGCCGCGCCACGCCACGCCGCGCTCGCTGCTCCACCTCTTCGCACACTGGGCCGAAACAGGCCAATGGTATTCACAAGAATATAATACAAGCAGTGACCACAGAAGGGGAGGAATTCAGAGGGTGTCAGCTCCCCTTCCTCGAAAACTTAGAACACCTATTCACAAAAAAGTTTTTTTGATAATTTTCTATAGTAACCAATGTCAATGAACACACCAACTGATTGTTATAAATCATAAAAATGAAATTAAACTTGAAGATAAATACCTAACAAATGAAAATAAATTTTACATTCAACATAAATTAAAACTTCTTTGTTAAAAAACAACAACAACATCAATGCGGGGTGTACACTAGACCAATGACCTTCCCCGCACACAGAAAATCCCAGTAGCATCACTGAACATAAGTAATTACTGGCTGAACCCCTGCAATTTCATTGCACAAGAGGAAGCACAGTAGTAAAGATACAGCAAAAA
This sequence comes from Teleogryllus occipitalis, assembly GCA_011170035.1. Taxonomy (NCBI): domain Eukaryota; kingdom Metazoa; phylum Arthropoda; class Insecta; order Orthoptera; family Gryllidae; genus Teleogryllus; species Teleogryllus occipitalis. Next base: position 322,337 of record BLKR01000777.1, on the reverse strand, counting down.
TAAATGCCCTATATGGAAAATAGAAAATTCGAAAAATATTGTCTCATGTCGTTCTGTACTTATTCTCCACGATTAAAGGAATGAGGGAGGTTTACAAATTCTGGAACAGTAGAATTCCTACTTAGTGTGAACACAAGAGTTAACATATTTTTATATTTACAAAGATCTGGACATGTAATACGTAGTAGCGGACTACAGCAAGAAATCTTTCTTTCCCGTTAATTTAAAAACGTAATGCATCACATGTGAATACAATTACTGACATTTGTTGTATAGGGACATATGGTTCAAGCGATTACTGTGGATTGCATTTATATACACTCAGTATTTTTTTCATTTATAATCACTTAATTTTAGAACTTCAAAAACTCGTTATCTTCTCTTCGGTAACTAGGACCTCAAACCCACACGCTTATTCCACCTACGCCTAGATCTTCTTGAAGCCTTTAATGTTTTAAATATAAAGATAAAGAAATACTTTTATATGTGTTTTATTATACTAATATAGTATATTAATGTTACACATACGACAAAAATATACCGATAACTTGGGTAATTGGAGCATTGGTCTTCTCAGTAGTTTAGAGGCAGATTTCCACAGCATTAATCATGAGACGCAAGTTTGTTTCCCGCTTTCTTGCGCAACACAGAAAGAACAAACAACTTCTGGTATATTCAAATACACGATGATAAATATATGCGGCATAAATATGTACGGGATATAGAGAATTTCAGGTTAGACAGCAAAATCCCAATTAATCTTCTTAATCTTTCAATCGCTCTCTTTAATTTCAGAAAGATCTCGGAAAGATGGTATAAAGAATATTGCGCAAAAAGAAATTGCATCCACAGTTCAAAAATTATGAAATCACATAAGAAATAACACCAATAATACAAATAAAACTTCTTACGTGTGTAAATGCACTAGAGAATTCTTAGTTGTATAATTGAAGGCGATCATCACATAAGATAAAAATGAAAGCCGAAAATAAGTAAATAAATAGGCAAGAAAAAGGGACAAACAAAACGTACATTTAGTTATTAACACATGTTATTCTTCTTTTAAAAAAATTGTCAGCTGAAATCCTCCAATTGTAACACAGACAAATATCCTTGGCGTGATTTGGGTGCACTGTGTGGCAAGCTCCCGATAGCTGCCACCTGCCGCTGCGGCCAGGCCTCGGAGGCGGGCGGCGCGGGGTTGGCGGGGCCCAGCTGCAGCCTCCCGACCCGCTGCCGCCGTCCGGGCGCCGCCGCGCCGGTCCCGCCCCCGCTCCACACTCAGACCTAGAGCCCGCCCCCTCTGCGCGGGTTCCGCTGCGCCTCCGGCCAAGGCCCCGCGCGCGCACGCCTCAGCGCGCGTGAATGCGTGCGTCGCGTCGCCTCGCGTCGCGCAGCGCCTACTACTCGCGTGGGAGGGCTCGGGAGAGATCTGGGCGGGCCTGCAGCGGCGCGCTCGCGACTCCAATTCAAGGGCTTGGGGCAGGAACAAAGACACACCGGTCACAGCAAGTCTCTTGTTTATCGCAAATGTTAATACCTCGATTTTGGTCGAAGGATGACTTATTTTGTCAAAAGCATTGTCAGAATAGTAAAAGGCTTGATGTAGTATATATGGGATACCTTCCACCGAAATTGAGTAATTCGATCAAAATCATCTATACAGTATCTCTAATAACCTCTACAGACAACTAATTGTGGTAGCCATGAAGCATCTGAAAGCAACGTGATTGAAGAATAGGATAATGACATTGAAGTTTTATTTGCTGTTACATAACTTGCTTTCAGTTTTTTACTTCTTTGAAAACCTCTATTTTCGCAGTATTTCATCAGGCTGATGTGTTATTCAGTTATAAGGATGGGATTGTCAAGAACTGAAAGATCAGCACAGAACTGTAAATCAGATCAACCAATAATGTCAGCGGAACATTAACACCAGTTGCTTGAACAATAAAATTGAAGAATATGTTTTCAACTAAAGGTGATACAATTTTATGACAGACATCAAACAAAAAACACATTACACTTATCATCAATGAGAAGTGGCTGGAATGCTCTACAATGTATATTCTAGGCCAAATAAATGCATCATCACACTAACTTTTAACAGATGGACCATTCAGACCAGTAGAGGATTTTTTGTGAGATTCTAATACAATTGAGCATCGTTGAAGATCGCATCGCTCTATGAATACATTTTCCATCAGCCATATGGATTTGAGAGGCAGCTGTTAATGCCTGGAAGTGTCTTCAGTGAGGGGGCGGATTTTAATGATTTTTTTTTTACTTTAGAACAATGCCGTTTAGCATAGAAATTCATTTTATGTTATGACAAAAGGAAATGACTCATTTTTATACCTCATTATTTTGCTTTTTTTAAAATCGGTTTCGGCTAATAAGTCATTTTTTAAACGTTTTCCGTAATTTTTAATGCATTTGCGCTGATTTCATCGATTTAATGCCATTTTAATGGTACTTGCTTCAAATAATATTTACGAGATGTAGCAAATTTTCTCCACAGAATTCCTAAGTACCTATACCTGGTAGCCTATTCGATTTCTTCGCTCACAAGTTGTCAGCCAGTGTGAGTATGCAATCTAAGGTTCCTGCGACGCCTGACAGCGTCATTGGCGGTTGAGCCGATTTCGGGGTAACTGAAGACAGATTTTTCTGATAAAGAACAGTCCTAACCAAAAGTTAGAAAGCTGAGCTCACTTGAACGAATAGAAGAGGCCTCGATTGCGTCAGTGACATATCCAACAGCTCAAGTTGTTCATCTGAACTGGTTTTGATCACATTTTTACGTCATTTTTCTTTGATTTCAGGGTATTTTGAAAACATTTTAAGAGCATTTTATTGATAATTTTTGGCGATGTTTTAGTTCATCAAAATCAGCCCCCGAGTCATCAGTTTAGTAACTGTGGGAGGAAAAGAGGAACTTAAGGAACAGTTTTCACGAGTGATTGGGATTGTTTCAATATCGTCACTAAAAAGTATTGTAATAATTGATACCATTCATGTCAAAACGCAGATGAGGATATGTGTGCGTGTGATTTAAAGCATCAAACGTACGTACATGAACAGGACATAAATAGTAAATTTCAAATGGCCCTTGTTGTTTACTTCCATCATGCTTTTAATTAAATGTGCAATAAATTAAATTTTAAACATTGAATTATGAATGCAAAAAAACTGTTAAAACGCGTTTTACCATTCCGAGAATATACTTCATTTAACAAAAAGAACAACCGGTACATAACAGAAACTTTAGTCACATAAAGGATGCTACTAAATAACATTACGTACGATTACACAAAGGAAGTTTTAAAGAATACTTTTCTTGCCTTGTAGGTACGTAAATACATTGATATCATTCAAAGATTCTCTAGTTCGCGGAATGAAAAAACTAATAGAAACTAACCCGGCTCTAGCACAAGTTAGCAAACGTTTGTACAATGAATGCAGATCATTTTTATGTGCGAAATGAATGCGAAACATTTCTACATCGACCATGCCCCCAATTTGGTTCGGCATCAATGCGTTTCTAAAAAAGCGTTCTCTTTACTGAATAGAGCAACTGCAGAGGCACACGGAGGAAATACGCCCGTCGGGGCCGCAAAACCTCTCAGCAACAGGAGCGTCCGTTGCCGTCTGCCGAGGCCGCCCCCGCAGCGAACGGCCCCGCACGCCTGTCGCGCTCCACTGGAGCTACCAGCCCGACAAACAGAGCGGCAGCGAAGCGGGCCACCCGGCCACCCGCCAGCCCGCTCGAGGGCGAAACCCGATAGCCGCTGGCGAATTTCTACCCTCCCCCCTCTTTTTTCTGTCATAGGAGCTCCTCCGAGGAGAGGCAGTGGCGGAGGAGGAGGGCGAATTGAAAGGACCCTCGCAGCGGGCATCGCACGGTCTCTTATTGCGACCGCGTCCCGCGTCTCGCCAGGTGGCCGCGGGTTTCTCAAGCGATGGATAAACGCGAGGCGATGAGCTCTGACAATGTGCCGCGCTGCTTCGTTTTGGTGAAGTTTGGTGAAATAACCGCTACCCGCACACAGGATACAATGAGAAAGGTAACGCTTCGAGAAGTTTTCCACAACCGCGCCCCGAGCTTTAATTCGACACTCCAATAACAATCCACACACTACCTCATTGCAAATAAAAAACTACTTAAAAATAATTAATTCCATTCAATGTGAAGACTAGAATAGATTACATGGTGATTTAACACAATGCACAACTCGTTCAGATGTACATATTGTTTGAAAATAAATTATATCTCCCCTACGCCACTGAATATGTACCTATTTGCCCAGCCAATCCCTAGCCGTGTTGTGTACTGTCCCACTGAAGAGAGATAAGAAGGGTTCTGTTGGTCACTGCGTCACAAGCGAGGGAGACTGCTATCAGAAAGGGGAACCTCGAAGCAAAACGGTGACTGGTGGATGGGGAGATAGAGACAGGAGACAAGCATTTCAAAAAACATGCAGGATAATTACGTTCCACGGTGCTCACGGCATTTGTGATACGGGAATGAGTCATGCAACTTTGTCCGAAGGATATCTTGGTAAACTTACAGGAGACCTTTACATGAATACTCGTACAAATATTATACATATTTTCTTTTAAATATTACCGAATCATTGTCGTGCTTGCAGGGATAGTGAATAATATTCATTGGTGACCAAATAAAAAAAATATAGTACGTGGAATTTAAATAAATATAAAATCAAGATTTTGAGTACATTAATTTCCAGCTTTCACTTGCAGCAGAACAAAAACAGTCCTGAAAGTAAGGAAAACAAAAGAAAGTAATACTGAAAACAATACTACCACTCTCAGAGAAATTAAAATGTTCCCGGGGTAGAAAAAAATAATGTATTTATTGTGTTTTCACAGACTGTTCCCTATATAAAAATATATAATTTCTAAACAATGCACGCGATTACAGAGCATTGTGAATCAAAGAGCAAAAGCGACGCACTTACAAAAACTAATGAAGTACATTAAGTGACTAACGGCAAGAATCGGAAACTTCTGTTCCGTAAATTGAAATAAGTATTAACTTAATAATTGCTTACACCAATTTTACACTAAAATGACGCTTGTAACTAAAATTTAAAACAATTAATTTTCTCTACGTTTCACTTCCTGAACACGTAGACAACTCGGAGCACTGCCCTCACCACCGTTCACTTTTCTTTTCGGATAAAACAAGTTTATCTCCCTGGGTACTCCCGGAGCTCCGGGTAAAACGTGCAACTAAGTCGTAAGAAGCGGTACATACGATAACAGTGTGAGTCACATATGCATTCACACCTTCCTTATTGTGGAGTGGTGCGGAAGTGGAGGCAGAGGCCTCAGCGATGGCGACGGTCGCAGCAATGTTGGAGTTGGTGATGGTGATATCTAGAGGGAGGATTTTTATGCCTTAAAAAATCTTGCATTATGCTCTTAAAAATATGTATTTATGACCTAAAATTTCTAAAATATACATTTTAATATGCAATTAAAATTAACAATATTTAATTTCATTTCTAAATATTTCTTGATAAAATTCAGAAGTATTCTTGGAATGAAAAAATATATTTTTTTGCAAACATAATATAACTTAGCCTTCTTTGCGGGAGAAATAATTGCAGTAAATATGCAACAACACAATATTGTGTGAGATACATTGCATGTCTTGTTGCATTTTTTCTCTCTTGGGATTAAAAAATATATCAAGAACTATCCTACATTTGCCCAAGTATTTCATCATCTCTAAGAAAGAAAAAAAAAAAACTCAGACTATGACAAGCTCTTTCTAATCAATGAACGCTCACAAATAAATAGATTTATGAAAACATGAAACGCTTTACAGAGAAGTCACTATTTTAACGAAATAAGAAAAAAATTGCTCCTATAATTACAGGAGTATGCACCAACAGGCAAAATTGTCCAAATATGCATTAACATATTAATCTACATAGCATCCAATTCTAACCAAATGTCAAGGATTTTCACTTAGCTATACCCTGAAGCAACAGGAAAAAATGCAAAATCATATAAATCCGCTCTCTATAGAGATAACTGTGATGCTGGCAGCGATGGTTATAATGATGGTGGTAGATATTGGGAGTGACGTCACTACCGAGAGGTGTGGCGGCGATGGGGGCCTGTGGCGACAGTGCGGTGGGGCGGCGTCGATCGTGGCGGCTGCAGGGATGGCGGAGGCGATGGCGGTGGCGGGGGGGGGCGACGGTGGCGGTGGCGGTGGCGGTGGCGGCTGCGGCGCCGTTGTGTCTAGCGCGCGCGGCGAGTGCGCACTTCCGCACGCACCGCCTTTCTTTTCGCGGCCCAAGGCGTAAACAACGGGATCTACGACCACAAGGCACTCGGTGAGTCTTCCACTTTCACGCTTTGTTGGAGTCACATGCTCGCAGATCCGGCTGGCGGCGTGTATTTGCGACCCAGTTGCAAACTTCCGCGCTTCTAACGCCAGATAAAAGAGTGGCTTGCTATTTCTCTGCCATAAATATCGTGTTTTACCCAATTAGCTTTCAAATTTAATTTCAATCTTTTTCAATATGAACCGTATAGTAAAATTCCCCTTCGTATGCATAATTTTAGATTCAATGAGATTCCATGAATCCTCCAGAAAAAACTATTGATAATATGCGAGCAAATTAATTATCAGAGAAAGAGTAGTCTGTCACGTTGCAATTCCTTTCAATAGACATTACTTGTAAGTAATTTTAAATAGGTAATATATTTCAGAACAAAGAATAGGACGCTATCACCACATGTTTGATACATTCATTTAAAAACGCACGATCAAAACTCACTGACAATACTACACAAAAATACTACAAACACTTATTGTGATGCAAAATCACTACTCGAATAAAATAATTCCTAGAAATTGCTAGTCGTAACTGCGATATACCAATACCCTTCTGATGGAAAATATCTTTCAAATTTCCTCTGAAACAGCGATATTCTTCAAACAAAGCGGAACATACAGAAGCCACATTTCATTGAATTCTCATTGTTCAAAAATTGGATTTATGAGTCTTTATATTCAATCACTGAGGGAGCAAGGCGATCGGCAGGGACCCTCGCCCGCGGTGAAGTCAGGAGGAAGAAAGATGAAAACAAAGGGAGAAGCGATTATAGAACAAAGACGACGAAGTCTGTTCAAGTTGGGGCTCGAGTCACAGTAGATAACGACGGGGCACGAAGTGACAGGTCCTCTCTGTAAATGAAGTCGTAGAGATGGCAGAGAAAGGGAAAGAAGTTGATAGTAAGATATTCCTAGGCTGGCTGTGGTGACAACAGTAGTACGTCGCAAGCTATTGTCTGGATTTGCCAGATGCTAAATAGAATACTAAAATATTTTTGTTTGCGTTCCACACTATAAGCAGCACTGAAAAAACAGCGCGCATCTTTTGCAGAAATGAGAAGTACACACGCCATTATTTTCTATAAATTTTCATTGTCACTCCTTCATCATGGTCTGTCAGAATGGATCACTGGTGATTCCAACGTGATCGAACAGGTTATTTTGTAACATTGTCTTCTTATATTACATACATACATATTTTTGGTATTTTAACACTATTTCAAGGTTTAATTAATACCGAGATTGTTATTTTAATTAGTATTGCCCTAATTTACTCCTTACTTCATTTTTTTGTCATTTGAAATGTTTAGCACAATTCTCTACATGAGCTTTCTGTGTGCCCGGGAGAAGCCATGCTGTTAGTGAACGGCAGAGAGAAGATTCCCGTGCAAGAACCGACGACGTCAGCGCTGGTTGGACGCAAGCGCCAGGGGGAGGGAGTGATTGCGTGATTACAGAGGAGTCAGCGCCGGCGGAGGAGCCCTGGGAGGAGGTACCGGCGTTTACGGGCGGCGTTCGCCTCGAGAATCGCTGCGACGACGTTCACAACGGCGGTGGCGAAGGCACGCTTGGTGGCGACCACGTGCAGTGGTTGCTGTGCTAAGGCCAAATATTGAATTAAACCCAAATATTGAATCGATGAATTTCTAATACAATTTCAATGTTTACTTATATTTCTACTCATACTCCTAAATCAACCTGTACCTTGTAATTCGGCATGCATTCGTGCTCCCGCGAACACTATAAAAGTGATTTAGTGGAACTTCGTAAAGTAAAAGTCATAGAAAGCATTCGTGTAAAGTGAAGTGGAATATGACACACAAAGATTATCAGTCAGAACAGTAAACTTTTTTTTTCGGTACTGCATGACTCTCCCACATGTCGAAACAGAAAAACAATCTCAACATTCAGTCACATCACCAATATTCAATCAGTTCAACTAGTTAAAAATCCACTTCCAATTACATAAAGTACGCTGTCTCTCGACCAGGTGTACGCAGAGGCAGTGGGTGGCGGCGTCGCGCGGGAGCGGGAGCATTGTGTGGCGCGGCTTCCTCCTCCGCCCGCACAAAGGGCGAGTGGGCGTGGGGGGAGGGGGGTCGGAGGTCGCGGCGCTGGAGACGCTCCGGCAGACGCTCCGCCACAGCGCTCGCGGAAGGCACGGATTGCTACGGAGGAATCCGTACAAAATGTTGCAAAGACGGCATTATCTAAAAGAATGTCCAAGGCGGGAAGCACTCAGGTACCTTTCTTAGAAGTACTCAGCGGAAAGGCAAAAGCCTGAGCCCAGTGTACAGCCTTTGACTCTGGAGACGGGAAACATTACAAGATATCAATGTTGCTGCTATACTCGAACTACAATGTAATTAATGTGATCAAAGCAAATAGAATATACTTTGACTCCATACCCGAGACTTAAAATATAAAAGATTCTTTCTAAAGAGTATTTTTTTAATGAAGTACTTTACTTTCGACATAATTTGACTCAAAGGCACTATGAAATAAGAATTCAACAATAATTTCGTGAAATTCTAGCAGGAGCGACGGGCAGGTACAAAATGAGAAAGAAAAACGTTTCGAAAGTTGGGTTTCGCAGAAAGACATTGGATCCCAAACGAAAAAGCGTAATGTAGTCGGCATCACGCGGCGAGAGACATTCTGTTTGTAAAATGTCAGAGCACAAAGAGTAGCAATTTAAACTGGAAAGTGGATGTTAGAGACGCACCAGTCTTCCCGGAACAAATCAGAATTCAAATCCGAAATACAATATCTCAGCCGTTTAATGAGTTCCCGTGAGCTAAATACTGTTAGAACGGTTTCACTACATTTGGACCAAAAAGGGAAAAAAAGGATGGTAGCTATTAGCATCTAAACAATGGAACCAGCATATGATGTTTCTAATCGCAGTTACTATTCAAACAATATAATGGCAAAAGCAGAGCTTCGGGCAAGGCAGGGAGAGGGAAGTCTGCAGTATCGTAGAGAAGGAAGAGAGTTGTGGCTGGGAATGAGGACGGATAAGGAACAATGCGGCTGGCGTGGAGGGCGATGGCCGAGCCGGCTACGGAGCAAACGCCCGCGCACAGGGCGTGGCAGCACCCGGCGCTGCCGCGGGGTGGCGTATCGCGGCTCAAATATCGCAGGGGCGCGCGGCCGCACAGCAGACCTACGAGGCGAGGGGTTAGGCATCACCCAGGGTGGCGAACAAAATACAAACAAATGACACAAAACTAAATGTAGTGCATTAAAATGAACTCAAGACGAAACTGTGTGCTGATGATAGCAAGTCATCCTTGCATATTGATATTACATAATTTAGTAAAGGACTCTAGATCTTGAGATCGTTCTCAAATACTGAAAGATGAAACCATGATATACTACCTCACCGACACCACCACATCCTGAAGTTTCTGACTGTTTAATCCGCATACTAGTACTGTGGGTTTAATTTTTTCACGGGCAGGCGACTCCATGAGGGCCTTGCTTTGCCACTGGCCGCGACCGCTCGCTATTGTATCGGAGGAGGGGGCGGAGGGGCGTCATGATGCGGCGCGCGCTCCCGCCCTGATGGCTTAATGAAACATCCTGTTGGGCCTGCCAGATGGCGCAGCCACGGGCGGCCCTCCTCCCCCTCCCGTCTGCCGGCGCGGAGGTCGAGGACGAGGTCGAGGGAGGGCGCCGCCGCGCATCCCACCCGCCTCGCCACGCCCTCTTCCTCTGCATTTGGCCTTCACCTGCTCCCCTCCCAAACTCCGCAAACTTTTTATTACGATTCGTCTTTACCCTTCTTCCCTCTGCCTCAACCACCTTTGCAGAATCGTCGTCTTTCTGTTACACGAGACTTCCTTCCAAATCGTACCCAATGCTCTTCTAAATTCCCCTCATTTTTTTGCTTTTATATCGCTATCCTGCTTGTAACTCATCGGATTCCCACTTCACCGTTCTTCTGGGGTGTTTCCCCTTTACTTTCTTCATTATTGTATTTCCTTCCTACAATCTCTTGTACTTTGCCTCTCAGATGCTCTCTGCTTTCCTTAATAGCCTCCCTGCCCGTGGTGGGATGCTGTTGATCATTTGCTTCCTCTCTTGCGGCAGCAATTCGAAAATAATTTCACGCGCCAACTTCGAGAGCAAAACCGCAACAGCACAAGCGTGGATGAAAAACATATTTATCCCGACGGAGATTTCCTCCGACCTACTTCCGAAGAAATTCAAGACACGCCCAAGACGCAGCTGCGGCCGGATAATGTTCCTTGTTCTTAGCATGGGCTCCTATAAACACACCCAGAGCCGCTTAAGTGTATGACTCAAAGCGGGCTTAGTATTCCGTGAACACACCGACCCCGCAACGTGTCATCTACTTCGGCAGCTTCAAGAGCAAGCGGAGAAAATTCCACGGCACGATCGTCATCCCTTAACAATAGCTGTGACCCGTAATGACCCGCGTGGGTTGCGTCCCTACGCCACGCCCCTGATCCGACCTTTCCAGAAATGGGCGGAGGAACTGCTCCGGAAACGTCTTACATTCCATTAGCAGAAGTAAGAACGAATGTACCATGGAACAAGTCACAACCAATTCCGATTTATCTCATGCGAACATATCACAAACGCCACGACTTCCAGAGAAAATGGTACATAAATACTTTTATAGGCTTCACGGTTAAGAAAAGTCATACAGCTAGCGCTTGTCACTAACTTGCAGGTATTGTAAAACCCGAAGTGAGAGCTAGGTATTTCTTTTAGCATTGCAAATTAAATAGTGGCAAATATGTTTGAATCATCGTATTTCCTACTCGCAAGTTTGTCTTGTGTAGTAACAGTCAAAGGGAATTGAACAGTTTAATCAGATCACAAACAGGATATATTATATTAATACTAATATTTTATATATCCACAAACGAAGCACGCGAATACAAGACCTTTTCCTCCGCTATCTACTCTAAAGCGAAAATAACGGCACTTCATTCACATGCATAACAAATGCTAAATAACACTAATATTACAAAAACTGAGGCGAATTTTATTTTTTATTTCCTTTGACCTATTGCCCTTTTGAAGCGGCCTGATGTAAAACAAAAGTGACAATTTAGAGGCGATATATCAGTCAAGGAATCACCCAGACCATCAAGGAGTCGCACCCTCATTTTGCCCTCTCGCTGCGGAAAAACACCGAACGAGGATGGAAGGTGGCGGGCGGCGCACACGCGACGGGGGAAGGCGTCGGCTGCAACGAGGGTGGCGGTGGCGCAGGCGATAATGAAATGCCTTGAGTGGGCGTGGTCGTCGGAGGCAGGGACACGCCCCGCGGAACCTCTCAGGTCTGCACGCCACCCACGTGGCCGCCCACAGGAAGCAGATCCCAGGCTCTGTTCCGATACAAGATTATCCGCGAAGGAGGATTCTCTCTTCATATTCCACGGCCGAAAAAAAATATTATTGGGAGTGCATTTCCAATTACGAACTTCAAAAGTGACGAAACAATTTAACATGAATTCGAAATTTTAATATTTTAAAACGAAAAACGTGAAAAGCAAGGTATTCTTGAAGAACGGAAAATGAAAGGTACTGACTAGAATATCCAGTGTGAGTATTTAATTTATATCATCAAGAGCACGAGTACAATAATAATAATAATAATAATAATAATAATAATAATAATAATAATCTATATATTTAAAAAAATAAGGTATTTTGCCATGGCTTCGTTTGGAGCTTCTACTGAACAGATTGTAGTATTTTTTCCTTTAAATGAAAGAATGTGATCCCTAGATGTGTTATCAGATATTGTTTGTGTTGATTCACCAGCATTTACGGTGTAAATTAATTAATTAAATATTTCTTTAATAGTACGCTTATCAATAGTCAATTGTTTTCTTCCAAAGGGTGGTTGTTTCAAAATCGATATATATATATATATATATATATATATATATATATATATATATATATATATATATATATATATATGAGTCGATAGATGTCCACGTTGCTTCATGGTGGCGTTGCTTGATGTTTTGTTTTGATTGTTGAGATTTGTTTACAATTCGTCACGGTTTTGTTTCAGTGTAATTATTGCATTGTGGCGTTGACAGTTTGCATGTATTTGCTTTTGTGGTGTATTTTGTAGATAACATTCGGACAGTGAGTTTTGCTCGGTTGTACTGAAGTAGTGAGGTTGTTCACAGGTTATGTCGAATTCCGAATCCTTGCCCACGCGCCCTAAAAGACGCAAACGCACATTAACTGGACGCAGGGAAAGAGAAATCCAGCGTAGGTGTCGTGATAGTGAGGTCATTTCGTTTTCTGTTGGGTCGTTGTCTATGAAATGTCAGTTTTGCTTTGTACTTCGCATGTGAGAGAAATTCTGCAAACGAGTTTACTCTGCGTTGCTTAAATGGGAAAAGAAGTTTACCTTCGAGCAATATGCGAGAAGAAATCAAAATTGTTTATAGGACATGATGACACATCAAAACACATTAGAAATAATATCCGTCAGTTTAATAGTGCTTTTTTTTGTGTGCCATTTGTCGCCGGTATTGCATTGCCACCTGGTCATGGGCCAGACGTGTTCAAAATTTTGGAAACTCACAGAATATCTTCCTTATACCCTGAATATCCAAATAATGCAACGTATTGTGAACATTAGTCTGAGCACAGTATTTTACATTTATCTCAGATCTCACCGTCAAATTTTGACGGATTTTCACTAGTAATAATAAAATCATTAAAAAACATGTATCTTGGTCTTGAAATAAGCATCGTTTAAGTTACCTTAAAAACTGTTTTACGTTGCAAGATAACTAGTGTTCAGATGTTCAGGTCACCAAATACACAGATTCTACGAAATTATCTTGCGCATATCTCTTTGCCATTGGATAATTACACAAATGCAGAAATACTGCACACACTCCTGGACATTTCAGGGGTAGATGTTTTATGTGCAATCCTCATGACTCACCTGGAGTGGTGGCGTTATATAAAGAAGGTCAGAGAATCATGCAACTTCTATTTACAGCAAGAGACCGCTTACGGCACAATGCGATCTTGAAGGTAGTTAGTCGGAGAGTCTACTGCGTTGCGCTGAGGGAAACTGAATATTCAATACAGTTAGGGTAGATGACGTAAATCTTGGCCGCAAGTTACAGTAATGAGACCTTCCAGGTACCCTGGACCTTTGTCCCGTATCTCTATTGGTTCTATCTCCTGGGCGAACATTTCACTCGAAAGTATCGAACAGCTTTACCTCTAGGGCCTCATACGTCCTATTTCTCATGAAATTAATTGGCTCCTCTTATACAAAGTTTCAACCTACAAACCTTCGCCCTCCTTACACGCCGAGACGCAAACTTGCAACCCAGAGAGGAAGTTGGCTGCCCATATAAAACCGCCTCGACATCGTATCGTAACTTTGCTCTCAAAAGGATGCTCGCCTTACAAGCAGAAGGAGTAAGAAATAGGTTCAAGAAGAGTGAAAAGAAAGGAATGCGGGTTTCATGTTCACTGCAATCTGCTAGATAACGAATGAGAATTTCAAGTCGGCACACGATGTTACGCACTTGCAGGTAACGCGTCCGTTCACAGCCACCATTCGCATAAAAAGAAATGGCTACACAGAAACTCTTGAAAGGCTACACAGAAATTCTTTGAATAAGAAATTTGCGTCAAATACACTCCGAAAGGAAAATTTTATTTAACTTGATAAACGAAAAAGAACAACTACTCCAAATAAATTTCTTGTTTAATTATCTAAAAAGTTAGTAACTTTATTTAAATTTCTAAAGTTTTAAATTTTCAGGTAGCTGATTCATTTAATCAGACATTAAAATTCACCTCTCAAGTACAGACACGGATGTTGCAATATACTCGTACACTTTACTACGCAATAAGATTGATTTCATAAAAAAAAATGGTTATTTACATTCCAAGGACATAATAAAAATACTTCTGTCCCGAGGGCATCTATCCCCAACGCGAAAGTAAACAGATGCTTCGTAATTGTCAATTTTTAACATGGCTTCTTAAAACAAAACTGATGGAGCAAAAGAAATCAGGTTGGTTTGTTAAGTTAAAAATGGCTGAATATTCTGAAGTTCCTGCGGAGATTAATGAAAAATCTGTCGTTAAGGAGGATGGGTTTATAAATATACGAAGTTTAAATGACTAGAAAGACACATAAGAGAGTTTGCAACATTTTCTTGTTTGTTAATAATGTAATATGTGTGCTATATATATATATATATATATATATATATATATATATATATATATATATATATATATATATATATATATATATATATATATATATATATATAGGTTTATATTCAATAATTGACAAGATGTACTATATACCTGATATAAATATGTTGATGTTATGATTAATATTATTATATTATTGTTTTTTCATAATAGGAGAAAAGATGTTAGAAGCGTTTGATTATTGGTCTATTGAGGAGGTGTAGTTAGCAATAATATACAATGGATGGTATTGTTTTACCCAACATTTTTATTTACAACATTCTTATATAATCTATTTTTATTTACAGAATATTATTTTACAAAACGGTAGACAAAACACTTTTTATAGTTTAGAGCATTTTTATTGAAAAGATATTGTCCCCATGTAAGTCTGAAAACCAAAGAATGTGAGTGGTGGGGACTGAATACTGCCAGATCGGTACAATCCCATTGTCCCAGCTCCCTTACTCCAGGCTATAAAGGGAATTTTCTGATATTTTCTGTTTTTTGGGGGGGGGGATGGGGATAGAAAACTGTATCTTCTCCTCACCTGGTCCAATATTAAACATTTTTGGTAAGACACTATCAATACCATCTTATTGCGTAGTAAAAAAAACATGTGCATCAAGTTGTTACCATCTCAATGAACTGAAAAGTTTCTTTATTTTTGGAACACTCATCCTCGCACAAATTTCTCAAAAATAATCTAAAAGAAAAGTTACAGAATATAATTTTTAGACATCTTTTTAAATTACACGACGGTTTAGGTTTGATTCCCGTAATTTCATATTGTCGACACTGTACTCTTTTATAAAAACACGCGCACATTTTTTTGCCACCTATTATTTTAATTGAAATAGGCTTTCAGAATATCACAAAGAACAAAACTTATCTTCTTATAGAAATTTTCTGTTACAAATTTGGGTCCGTTTTTAAAAATTATTGTAGAATGAACATTTTTTGAAAATGCGACATTTTGAGGAATTCCATCAGCGATCAGATTTGTGTCCAGAAATGAATTAAATTACAAAATAAAAGGTATATCCTAAAAACAATGCGTTGCATTTTGTAAAAACAAATTTATTAATCACATAGATATAACAATTTAAAATTGTTCAAAGTATGACTCTTGTGCGTGGAGACATTTTCGCCAGCGTGATTTCCTTGCTTCGTACACTCACCAGACGTCCTCGGCGAAGAAGACCTTTAAACATTGTCGTACTCGTTTCGATGTTGTCCAAAGTCTTGAAATACGTTTCTTTCAGGACCCTTTTTGGCTGACGGACTAAAAAAAGTCCATTAGAGCAAGGTTGTAACGACAAGGCGGGGTTGTGGAGGCCGATAAGGGATAGGTAATTCTCGACAACGAAGGCAGTGTGGGCTGGCGCGCTGTCGTCTTGATCGTCTAAGAAGCGAACTCCTTTCGGACACGAGTGACCCCGTCGTTCTGTCTCTGAAGCCCTTGTTTGTAGAACTAGGTGTTTACGGAGGGTCCAGGAGGTACGAACTCACTATGAACTTTAGGTAAAAAAAACAAACCACCTTCACGCTTCTTTCACGCGCGATTTGCTCATACGAGCCTTCTTGGAGCGCGGATACGTGACACTCCGCGCTCTGCCCCCTTTGTTTCCGGGTCGTACTCGAAGATCCACGTAATTTCCTGTGATAACAGTGTCAAAACATTCGGATGAAACAACTTGAGTTTCCACCTGCGTCTTGTTTAGCTTCATGCAAAACTTGATCGCCTATCTTTCATCCAAAGATTTTTCCATCGTGAGTACGTCATTACAACACAGGAACTCACGAACTTACACGTTCTAACCTTCCCAGGGCACGGAGAACACTGAACTAGGAACCTTGAAAAGCTAAATCACCCCTTATCCTATCAAACTAGTCTGACCGTTCTGCAACTCATAGTGGCGGCAAAAAAATTGTGACGCATTACTTTTGGGACAGACCTCGTACACTCCCAATGTAAAAATTAATGACGTGCGGGATGTTCCAAAACAATGAGTAATTTTTGAAAATTCAAAAGTTTTAATGAAAATCACGCGGATGTCATGAGATTTAGTGCAGAGTGCTCTACCTGTAGAAACATTGTAAAGTAAGTTTTAGAGATCTTTTTGAGAAAAGCTTGTTTGAGTATTTATAGAAAAGTGAGAAGGTTTGATTAAAAAATAATAATATTATGGACTATTTTTAAAATCTTGTTCATAAAATGATTTGAAGATCGACTACAGGAAATATAATTGTATTAAGAAATAAATCTCTAATTTCAATGATGAATGTCTAAACCACGTTCGATAAGGTCTTGATCTTTTGCATTTTCTTTTAATTCAAAGATTTTAATGAAAATCTAACCATATTTTCGAGTGCAAAGACTTGAAATGCTCTCGCGGGCGTAAAAAAAGTACTGCTTGCATTGGTATTTTTATTCTATAAAGCCTGGTTTCTAGAACGTCAATAAAAAATAATGAACTCGTTAACCATAAAATAAATTAATCCATCATATTTAATATTCTTGACACGTAATGTTTAACATGGGAACCACATCAAAAGACATTTTAATATATTAATAGAAATAAATAAAACCACTACGTTCCATAAAATATTTCTTATGTGTACTTTGTACGAATGCAATTCCTAGTCCATCCATTCAACACAAGAAGAACCACTCTACTAAACATGCCTAGAACTGCCAGTGTGGTTTGTGACCTATCTGAAAACGCTCGTGCATCCCTTAATTAATGGAAAATCCGGAGAGGGAGATTGGGCGTCCGCCTCCGCGCCCGGCGACGCCCCTCGACCTGGGGCGATCGCGTAACAAAGAAGATATCGACGCTGCAGAAACCACCGACGCTGTTCCGCCCAAAGCCACGCCGGGGCAGCAGATAATGCAAGTTGGCTGAAATTTATTAACGGTCACCGGTTCCGTATTGCCCTTAATTTTATATACGGTAATTACAGTTAAGGATTAAATGATTTACCAAGGGGAAGAGGATGCATTTCGGAGGTAGTGTTCCTGTGCCCAAAACATAAACCCTACATTTGAAGTTCAGTAGAAGTGTGTCTCTGATGCGAGAAACGCTGGTCAAAAATAAATTTGGAAATCTGAGGTTTTCCAGGTTTCAAACACATTCCACATGCAAGTTCAGTAAGTATGAGGGCATTTTTTCCTTCTTAAACAGCTATAGCATTTCCTTCAGATATATTAAATCCACTCCCATACGTAACAAGTTCAGAATTCAGAGGAAGAACATGCTCTTGCCATTATACTCTTTCATCTTCTGGCCACTCTAGCAATTAATTACTCACGAGAGAAATAAAAGACGAAAAACACCTATTTCACGAGGCACATATTGTGTTTATCAACAAAGCAAAATCGGTACAAAAGTTTCGGTACAAAAGCTTATAACCTTCCGTTCCGAAAAATGTTATTCTGCTGATAATTCTGATTTAGAAAAAAATATTTGAAAGAGACGTTTACGTTATTAAAATCTCTAGGTAATTTAGTATGAAGGTCTAAGTACGTACACGGTATCAGAACATCGATCAGCTTATAAGACTGCTATTTTATTGTTATGTCAAAATTTACGAAGTACAGAAATGAACTGGAAGTGCTGACTCATCCGAGTGTTTTGGAATGAAAATTCCAGCTCTGCCATCCATCGACTGACAAGTGACGTCAATCGGTATTTTTGTAACCTATTTTCACTCTGAGTTGCGGTAACTTGAACAAAGGTACAACTTGGAAGTGGGTGGACACATTTACTGCAGATATAGTGTATTTTCATTACATCAACCTACTTTCTTTCTTTCTTTCTTTCTTTCTTCCTTCAAAAAACGCGACTAACTATTTACCTTTCTCATATCATTATTCATTTATCAGTCACCCGTATCAAGCGTCGGACTCGGAAGCGCAGGGATTTGGTGCAGCCTTCAAATTCGCAGACCCATCCGAATTCAGTTTTGGAGTAAAGCACAGTTGACTTCACCACTTCGCTGAGGCGTGGTTGGCTTCTCTTTCAACTACGTATTTCACCTCAATCATATCTTCCGTAATCACTCACTTATCATCATGGTTAACTTCTCATTATCATCCTTCACCTTACCATCATTCATGGAGCAATCGGCAACGGGTAATTATCAAAGGTAATTCCACGAGTGGTTTGGAGATTGTCGATAAATCCCCAACTCGCGAAGCGAGGAGGGGATTAATCGACAATGTCCAAACCACGAGTGAAATTTACTATGACTATTTCACGAATGAAATTTCATAAATATAATGTACTATTATTAATTAACATTGTTTTATTAAACTATTTTTACATCGAACAGAAATATATACATAAGAGCAATTATAAACAACAAAATAAACATAAGACAAACTAACAGCGAAATTACTTGAAAAAACAGTTATTGAATACACAATCTTTAAAGTTTAAATTCGAAAGAAACGTGTTGTGTTCGCTTATTTTTAAGAAAGTTGTCGAATTTGAAGCGCTACTATGTCTTAATTTATTAATAATTGAAGATTGGTGTTCCTCATTCATTTGGAGATATGTCTTGAGTGACGATGTGTTGGAGTGTCCTGTAATTTGTATTATTTCTTGCTATTGTATGCCAACTTGGAGCATTTCAGAAACTGCAGTTGAACGACAAGAATGATTAGTTATTTTCTGTTGTTTTTCTTTGTGTCAAATCCAACTTAAGCTGCGTACGTTTTCGTCCACGTAAACAATTGATTTTCCCCAACAGGGCAGTTCTTGTACCAAATACCTGACTTTTGGTAGGAAGGGTTAGGCGTGACAACAAATCGATCAGTTTTAATGTTACCTGTGCGTTTTTCTGCCAAAAGTTTGTATAATCTTCCCGGACATCTAGAAGGCGACTCTTCATTTGGTGTCAACCATTTCGTCCCTGTAAGCTTTCCATCGCCTTCTTGACAAGTCTTGGAAAATACGGGATTATAGGCTATTCTGTTCTTTTTTTACCATCATGACCTAATTCCGTTTAGAAATAATAGACTAAACATTTTGCCGCTTCTCCACCACGCCACGCTAATTCTAATGAGGCGGCAAGAAAGAACTTTATTTGCAACCTTTCTGGCGTATTTTCTTCACACGTATCAATCATTAATTGGTACTCTTGAGATTTAAGAGCTACTGCACTAACCTTTCGTTTCTCCGGAATGTTTTGTAGTAACTTTCTCTTTGCATTTCTAGCCTCTCTAGCGACTTGAAATTCCATATCTGTAAAGGGATTAATATTTCTATTGAATTGTTAGAAAAAATTCTCTTGTATCATTTAGGCAGTCACGTTCCATATCGTTTTCACGGAATATTCTTTATATTCTTCACCATTCACTTTTCTCATATTCATGCTCCAATCTTTTAAGAAATTTGATATTTTCTGATTTGTATTACTCGCGGTTAATTTATATTTCCTTTCCTCACAAAATTTCTCAAACTGATTCCAAATATATTTCCTGTTGTTGAGAGTGTCATTTGGTTTGGATTTACAAAATATTTCCTCTATTTCGTCATTCGACGTCGAACCTAACCTCTGCTGCAACATTTTGCGCTCAAACAATTTCAAACAAAACATACACACCCGACCATGGAATAAAAATAATAGCCAAATTACATAACCTCTATCAGTAGACAAAACAAGGTGTAAAATTTATCACCTCCTAGGAGGTGATAATCAATAACTGATAAATATGCATGGTAAAGTCGTCTGTAATTGGCTGGTAGGGTCCCAGTTCTTGCACGCTATTGGCTGAAATTTCAGGAGTGGAATAGTCAAAGTAATCACCTGCACCACTAAGGGAAAGAGGAGGTCAAAGGCCGCCGCCGCCTCCTTCTCCTCCTTCTTTACCTTCTCTGATAAATAAGTATGATATTCATCACATCTGTCAGTCACGAAGAGCTATTGTCACCTCGGTCCCTAGACGGAAGGTCGGGCTCCACGTCAATCCAGTCAGCCTCCAACGGCGAGGCCTTTCAGAGCGCTCGCACGGGCAGCGGACGGACAGGCTGCAACACCTCTCCGGCTGCGGGGCTCGTATTAGTGGCAGCGCGCTCCCGACCGGGAGGGGATGCGGGGGGCGGAGCGGGGACGCCGGTCGCGTGATGCAGCGCCCCGCCGGGAGATAATGCATCTTCGGCGCCGGGGGCTGACGGGGCGGGCACGGGGCGCGCCAGAAATAACATAAGGGCACCCGGCCCCCTCGCCACCCCCCTCCCTCCTCCCCCGGCCACGCGCCTGACAGGCGCCGCTACGCGAGGTAGTGGTGTGGAGAAGCTTGGTAGCGATCCTGGGGCACTTATGCTATTGCAACATCCGACCTCATTCGAAGCCGCACAGTGTCATCTACTCGTCAGTGTGAGTTCTTGCGAATCTTAATGCATGAGAAAAATTAAGACTTGTTGGCAGTAAGGGTGTTTTTTGCTTTTATTTCTTTGGTGAGGGATTAAGGGAGGCAGTTTCACATGGAAACTCTGTGGACAATTTTTTATCATTAAATGACTATTGCAAATTATTCTGCCATTTTCTAAACATTACTCCTATGAATTAGCTGAAACTCAAACCTTCAACCCAACATGAATTCACGCCTTCACCAACTTCTTCAATTTCAGAATTAAACGGAATGTCAAGGAAAGATATGCAATGAAGACAAACATATAATTCAACATATTTTAAATTCTCAGACAAGGTAGTGAACAAAATCATCAATGAAAATGTTTGCAGGAGTGTTCCACGCCCAAAGAATTGACACAAACAGCGCAAAAACACTCATTAGGTTCCTTTGCTTGTAGGTTACCCCAGATTACATAAATGGTAAATGATTAGTAAAATGACGAGTAATAAAGTATAAAAAAAATTGGCTACAAAAATTGAAAGTGTAAAATTACGGTACATCCATTCCACAGGACACATACAAATTGAAAAACTTTTTTTAAATCTAGAATAATTAATAATGAATACCAAAACAATCTGCCTGATTCATAGCGACTACTGTATTCCTTGAAGGTCACGGGTTGGGAGGACAGGGGGGAACAATGTCATATAATAGGGAGTTTCAATACCAAAAATTGAAGTCGTAACGAAGCTCCCAATTGGATGACAATGTCTCCCTCTCTTTCCAGCTCGTGGCCTTGAAGGGATAATGTTTCAATGGGAGTATACGTAGAGAAAATGTGTTTAAATCGCCTTAACACTATGATCTAGAATTTTCGGTCAACAAATCGAGGTGTAAAGTTCTTTTTAACTGTAACTGCGCACACACGTCCGTATTAAGGTACACTAGTGTACTTTCAAAGATAGTAACAATTCATAGAGAAAGCGAGGAAATATGTGCAGTTTTGCACCCCAAAATCGGGATGTCTATTTTGCTCTGAAATTTTCTATTATAAATGTTTATTATTTTGCTCTGAAAATTATGTTTTTAAAAATGTTATAGTTCCGATTTTCATTACAATTTCCAAAATTTTGTGAACTGCAAAGCTTCACAGACTTTTCGAAACTGGCATACACCCCCAATTTTAAAGCCAGATGTATATCTATGCAATTTTATCGCTCAATTTTATTGCTTTAAATTATGTCATGCACTTCTTCTGAAATTTATGAATAGTTGTAGAGTAAAAACACTAAGAGGAGGAATCGTTTTGGTGTCCAGCGCATTCAAATTAGCGACAAATCGGTACAAAATAAATGACAAAAGCATATCGAAGAGATAAATAGAAATCAATAATAACAGGACGATCATTCTTGTAGATATTTCGTCTGTTGTTTAACATAGCCTTCCTAACTGCCATTGTTATTATTCAAATGAGTCAAATCATTCATGAGTCAGTGACATTTCGAATCGAAAACTAAATTTCTACCCAACCTGAAAATTCTGGAAGTTCGTCGTATGTATAGTTGATGTTCTTAATCCACTGCTCCACAAGCACAGATCACAAGAGCGCACGATGGCAACAATGCGACATCGTTCGAGATGAAATTGATAACACGGGAATCGTGGATCATCCCCCCAAACGAGGCCCAATTCGCTGGGCTCGGCCGCGGCGCCGGCTGATCGCACGCCACTCCATCTCCGCGACGCGCGCTCTGCCGGCCTCTCTCGGGGCTTTGGGGAACAATGGGCCGAAATTGACTGCCGCGCCAAGTCGATAATCCGAACGTCAATTACCCTGAACATCGACTACCGCGCTATATAATATGCTACACGCAGCAATTTTCCCGAACCGCAACCGGAACATAACATGCTCTTGCACTAACACGTTTTGTGCTCTGATAAAAAAACAACTTCATTTTGTTTTGCACCACTAATTTTAAAACCAAATGGGGCATTACTTTCTCATCTGGTAGATACACTTTTACGTAGATAATTATCGTAGATACTGTTCCTGCGTTATCTAGGGGATAATGCACACCAATTATCCAATCACCGAATTCGACAAAAAATATACTCTGCAAAGCTCAATACTAAAATTTTTCATATCTGACGATCAGTGCTTCTAAAAGTTCTGATTTGTCAAGGGTAAATCCTAATAGATAGGAAAGATATCGGTATCACGTCATAGTTTCATATTACGTAGTTAAAAACAAAAACATAATTTTTTTATAAATTTCAATACATTATTTTTAAAAACATGAAGTCAACAAATTTTCTTGGCATATCACAATTTCAAAACAAAGCAGTTGTTAAAGCCGTCCATTACAATCTACACCACCATAAAGCCGGGAACTCAAGAGCTTGATCCAGCAGGGTCGGTGCCCCGCTGGTGGGGAAAAATTCTACAAGCCGTGGGGTAGGACTGCGCCGGGTTTCATCATCCAGCATGACCATAGCTTTTGACGCTCCCGGAAACTATCAACGAAAAGACAGTATATTGAGAATTCAATAGAAAAAGTATTGTATGTGTGCACGTATATTCTTGAAGTACATTCAGGCACAGGCGTGCACAGCGTAAAACAAGAAGGGAGGCCTACTACATGTTTGATCCCTGCTGGGTCTCCTATTCCATTTAACTATTTTTTATTTATTATATATTTTATTAGTAAATAAATAAAACATAGCACAAGGAAAATAAAATTGTAACTTCAATTATACAATTAGTAAATACAATTGATTTTATGTTCAACCATATTCAGGTATTCCGGATGGGTTCTTCCCCAAATGTGTATCAATTCCTCAGAGTGGTAGATTAAAAAAGGGAAAAAATAGAAAGTGTTCATATTTACAGAAATAAAATGTTATATTACGTATGGCTACGGGGCTCCTTTCAAAATTTGCAGAAGGGCCAAGGCCCCCCATTCTTTTAAGAGATACACTGGGAAAGAAGATAGGGATATTTCCGAGACATCCTGCGCAACTGCCTTCCACAACCAACTAAAATTAGAATTCCTAAGAGATCGAAACGGTCCTCCCGTGCCTTCGAAGGCCACGGACTTCCACCCGAACCGGAGTTTCCAAAGCACGTGAAATAGAGCAACACTTGCCAGATGCTCCTCACAAGGAAAAAAAAGAGGGCGAAGATCTGCCGGCCCTCGGTGACCGGTTTATATCCCTCTGACGGAGGCGAATATCCAGGCCCTCATTACGCAGAGATGATTTACGGCCAGATCGAATATAGAGGTTCCAGGCAGCGGCGGCGGCGGGGGCCGACGCTGCGCAGCAGACGCGGCGTTGCGTCATCGGCGGCCTCCGGGCATCGCGGCGCGGCGCCGGCTGGCGGGACCGGCGCGGCGCTGGGAGAGGGGCGGGGCGTCGGGGGTGGCGGAGGCGTCGCGGTTTCCGCTGCGTTTGCGTCCGTCCGCTGACGCAAGGCGTGTGGAGTCGCCAGAAACCACAGAAACATACTACGATTTCCGCTATGTACTCGTGGTACAATATGCGCCTGCTTGTATCTCCTACATTTAGACTCCTGCTAGAGATGGCTATCCTACGAAGTACAAGGCCTGAACAGTGAAAGTAAAAAGTGATGAACTGCGTGAGTGCGGATCTGCTACATAAAGTTAAGGTTATTTTAATTGATGAAAGACGGAGCATCGCTCTTAATGTTAATGCCAAGAAAATATGCGCTTAATTGCTTAATGCTAATAATTTATAATACCAATAGCATTTACAGTAAAATCTGTTTATTACGAAACTCTAGAGCACGAGTACTTTCTTTCGTTACAAAGTTTTCGTTTTATGGAGCGAAAGAATCATTGAAGCAGATTGGGTAAATCCGTTGTGAAATAAACCAATCGAATCGAAGAAAATTCTACTAAATTACAAAGAATTTCTAGAGTTCACACTGTATTCGTAAAATACATTATTAGAAAATTCATTTGTAGCGAACTCAATAATATAAAATTTTACATTAATAAATAGGGGCAACAAATTACTGGTTTAGCTATTACTAATGAGAGTTTGGCAAGAGTGAGGTACTTTACTATTTCGGTAATTGATTTAAAATATGTCCTCAAACCCATGTGATGATCCAGAAGAATGCTTTTTTAAAAGTGGAGAAGTAAAAGCTGAATAAAGGCACAATATATCAGGTAGTCTATAAATTGCAATCACATGCTACTTCAGTAAGAATTCTACTTATAAATTCGATAAGAATTAACACGAAGGAGCTATGAACGCAATTACAACACAGACTTTATTTCCGGTTTTCCTCTGTTTTCAATGAGACACTATACGTGTCGTACACACAGTGAAAACAGACAGTAAGCCACTTTCTGCAACTCGGCATAATGGGACTCCAGATGCGATTGCGGCCGGACAAACTATGGGTACACGTGCTCGCTCCGACCTTTGCGTCGCAATCTGCGTTGCGCAGGGCTGCTGCGCAAGAATTAAAAGCAAAGTGAATGTGCGTAATTTTGCAATGAGAATGCTGCACAGTCATATGTAGGTAACATATGTTCTACTGCAGCTTCGAACAGGTTTCCTAACTAAAGTGACACTAGTTTTTTGAAACAGGATGTCCATTGATATGATAGTTCATAACTAATGCGCCTAACATAATTTTGAAAAAAAACCTACATTACTTGTAAAAGTTCGTATAATCTTGTGGATATACTAAATCGAAAAACAGGGCACGAATGTTATATTAACAGACACCGTGGTACACAATAGTAATTGGATCTGCAATGGCATTTTTCATGTACCCATATACACAACCATAGAACAAGTAATAAAATCCTATAAATGGATCGTTGAGAATAATTCAACACTCAGTGCATTTTTTAACCCATTACTGGAGAGAGGAATAAATAAAATTGAATAGTGTACCACTAAGTATACGAAGTTAAATATGAAAAAAAAGTTTAATAAATACATTATACGTGAAACACAATTTTAAATTATCTCGTACGTAAAACATTAAAACATAATTCATTACGCTATCGCACTTATACCTAATCTTTGGAGCGTTTATGTGGTTGGTGTGTTAGGCCTAGAACATTCTTCTCATCATTTCTACGAACAATTACTTATATATAAGTAAAAAACACGCACGTTCGTAGGTACTAGATAACAACGTATATTGCGAACATCTGCAATTCGGTTTGGCCAGAAATGCCGCGACTCGACTGCCTCTCTCTGGCAGCGCGCGAGCGAGAACGATGAATAACCGAAACCTCCGGGCGCGCACCACAGCAGAGATGGGACGCAGGACCGCAAATAAAGGATTTATCGGAAATTTCATCGGCAATAATGAAAGATTCAACGATACACAACACCAACGGAATTTCAGAATCGAATGGAACAGATGGGGCTTGCTACTAGGCAGAGCTGAACCTGGCGAACGAAACATAAATGATATCGAAACCGCAACTGAGTCCTTACATGCTCGTCAAACGAGTTACACAAAATATTAATTGGTTTTGTACGAGAATACTCATAATGGAGTTGAATTTCAAATTGAATTAGTTCAATTTCGGTTGAAAAATGCATGAGAGGAAGGTAATTGGATGCTATTCAGAGACACTCAGCATAAGCATGGCATTATATCAATATGTACTGGCGTTTAAAATGCCACTGGAGCTCAATCTTATTCAGGCTGTACTGATTTATATTTCACAAGTCGAGTTAAATGACGGTCATGAATGCACACTGAAATCGGTGTTAGGCAAAATCGTAATAAAATATGCATATGTGCGTGAAAATAAATCCTAGTAAATTGGTTATGCTTATGTTCTATCTATTAGAATCCAATCCTTATTTGCAACAAGCATTATATTTAGTTTTTACAATAGCTATATTGGTAGAAGGTTTATGGCAGGTGAGAGCACTTTCCCAAATGTAATTAGTAGGTGCAATCTCCGCACATCGATAAAGGTTACATAATGTAATAAATTACTGATGCCCCAAAGCGAACTAGATAAAAATAGGACTTCAAAATATAGGTGTCGCTTTCTGACACAATAAAACTAAGAGTACTAATAAGATTCTTGACCTTTCGTCAACACTTCAATTCTGTCTTTCTCTGTGGAATAAAAATATTAAACAAAAAAAGCACAATATGGGTCATAAAGATTGCAAACATTTTCAAACAATACTTTATAAACAAAGCTTCGTTTTTTATCCAGCGCCATCTTTGGTTTGTACGTATACTTTCACCAACTCTCGTAGCTCCGGCATGGTCTAGTGGCTAGGATACCCGGCTCTCACCCGGGAGGCCCGGGTTCAATTCCCGGTGCCGGAAAAATTTTTGCTACACTAAATTGTTAAAATGGTTCATATTTGACTTAAACAACATACCACAAAAAGAAAATTAGAAATATTAATGGAAGAAACACACCAGATTAAAATTTTTTGAGCTGTGCATCACAAAAGTAAGAACGACAGATGCGCGGAACAAAAATCTACCGTGGAAATGTTCAACCAAAAAATGTAACTGTCAGTTGATATTGTTCAAGGGAACAACCATTTTGGCACAATTCTGCGGTGCAGGAACAATTCAAACTCGAGTAAACTAATGTTTTCCCCAAAATTCATACGATTTACACACATGCCGGTTATTATCGGGCATATCACACCATTAATACAAAATACTAATGGGTCCTTAATTCCAGGAAGTCAACTGTATTACATTTTTAACTATTAGTCCAGTGTAACCCTTGATGCATGAGCCAAACGCGGAGCATTGCATCTCACCACATACTAATTATTTACAATTGCGTGCCTTCCGCCAACATCTGGAGATAGATAAATATATATGTATTGCTTCGGCATATCTACAGATATCTTCAGGTTATCAATATCAGATAGCACCCAATTCCCTCATCATCCAGAGTTACTTTCGGCACTGGTACTCTCCGGAAGCTAGCTCCATCAGCTCTCAGATTGCTCTCTCGTCCAAGAGATCGTTTCTCACTACTGAGGATACAGACTCTACGTGCTTCCTTTTCAGCCAAACCACGTAAGTTAAAAGGTAGAAAAGGTGCATAAATAGCGCCTATGAAAATGTTAAAAAAAATAAAATAAAACAATGAAAAAATGGCACAAGGTAAGTAAAAGGTTGGCAACCTCTTAATTCGACTATCATTTAGCAATGTTCTTCAAAAAAAAAACCTTCGATCATTAGTGCTTTATAAGAATACGATGCCAAAATGATCTTTTCTAATATCTTCTAGTGCGGACAAGGACGTTTCGCGTTTTACCAGAATGAGCGAAGAAGGGTAAGATGTAGAAGTTTTCAATGTAGCTTTTAGTTTTTTGTGTACAAAATAAACAAACAATTATCTAATAAAACAAAGCCTATGCAGAAGGCAGGGATTCAAAGAAATTAAAGTGACTGGTCTGATCAATTCGGATGAAGGATCACACTGGCAGCACATTTCAAGTTGCTAGTACATGATTCATCGAAGGGAGCCGATACCAATATGATGGGAAATAAAATTGAATTGGAATGAAATTTTCGCTATCGATGTGAGATAGCAGTAGAAACAGCAAAAGGATTATTACGGTCATTTAATTTTAAGGATACTAAAGCTGACACTGAAGCTGGGTTCATAATAATATATGAATTCTACAGATCACATTTATTATTACATAGTAGTGGAGCCGGCAAAGCTTCGCTATTGCAATGTATTTTACTTCACACTCTACTGGTTACGTGATAGTTAATCACGCTTTACTCACCGCTCCGCAAAAAGTTTAATATATGAAAGACTTACTCGCGAGAATGGGTTTTTGTACGTCATGGTTTGAACATGGTTGTCTAGTAATCTATTGTTAAAACACACTCCCTCAAGTTTGGCCATGCTTTCGCTACAACAATGTCTTGGAGAAATTTGATTTTTATATCCCAGATAACGTTCAAGTAATAATTCCAGCGGATATTTCACAATCGCGGAAGTAGAATATGCAGCGAAAACGCGGTTAATACTTGAAGGTACGGCGGATTGCGTAAAACTTCAGTTCAGGGGCGCTTGAGTCAGAATAAATGCATAAAATCATCAACGTACGTCTATATGCGACAGACCTACACATACTCCCATTGAACTATGCCTTTATTCTTCTCACAAGTACAAGCAATAAGTTGACAAAGTTTTATAGCAATCGGATGAACGGCGCATAAAATTAAAATAAACATTTATTTTTACTTTCTCGTATACGTACGTATATACGGAGTAATTTACGTAGTGTAGAGAAAGTTATGTAATGCTGCGCCAAAAAACGGCAGAATGCAGCAGACAACACAAGTTCATGTACATTTTCTTGAAACTTCAGTGGTTTTTGCAAAATTGTGCGTGCAATTTTAAACAATAACAAAAACAAGATTTTCTCGCAACCGACTCCAAACTTTTTCTTTAAAATTTTGGTATGGATAGTGTTAAATGTACTCTCTATAATATGACATAAACGCCGTTTTCCTCTATGATTTTGTTTTTTCAAAAATTAAAAATATGTAATATTTTGTAATAATAATGTTTGTTTAATTTTTTGACTTGGCTCTCACGTCGTTAATACTTACATTAGCGGCGATGTGTTCACATTAATGTATTTATGAGTACATGTGCTTTAAATAATGACAAAGTTTCTCGAAAGTTCAACAATTTTCTGTTAAAATAAGCTCAAAATTCTGCGTTTTCAGACACGTTTCAACACCATTTTCTCAAAAACTACTCCAATTGTTTTCTTTGCACTTTCCAATGAATTGTGCTAATTGTTCTCTTTAAGATACAGCAAAAATAATTTTGATGTATTCTTTTGTTTTTTCAAAAATTACACAAACATTTTTTTAATACCTCTCACGTCGTAAATATGCGCATACTCAGCAATTTGTAAACACCATTGCATTTGCGAGTTAAATCGCTTCAAATACCTTTAAATGAAGTTTTTCGAAAACTCGAAAGATCTGTGAAAAAGAGCTTCAATTTCGTATTTACAGTAAAGCTTAAACGCCATTTTCTGAAAAACGGCCCCAAAGTTTTCAATGAAAATTGCCATTTAGGGCGAGGTTTTACTCTTCTTTAATATTCTTAAAATAATATTTCAGTTCTACCGTTAGGACCCCAATAAATTGAGGAAATGTAAAAAAAAAAAAAAAAAAAGTAGTTAGTGCGGCGATAGTTGGCAGCTGGCAAGAGTATGTGGAAAGACCGAAAAGCGAGACCAGACCAAAGAAATTAGAAAAGTAACAAATGCGAGAAAGTCGGTTCCATTCTGTAGCACCACTAGTTATATGTTAGATTCAGAAACATTACTTATGTGACGCCCATGGACTGCGCGCCATCTTCCCTTCCTCTTCCTTGTCTTTTCCTCCCCGGTACTTTCACACACACTCACACATGCTTTACACTACGACACATCTCGGACGCTTAATGCCAGTATTAAGTCATACTAAATAATACTATGTACTCAATAAACAGTGGAATTAATAAAAATCATCATATTATTTGTTTCTGTATTTTGTTTGGGTTGCATTACATTGTGAATACACATACACAGCCTCGGAAAGTCCTAGGGTTCGAGTTCTCACGGAGGCAGAATTTTCGACACTAGCTTGTCAGCTAGGGCAATTCAGCCGCTGTCTGGAGGAGAATTCTAGCAGCCTGCTGCTTTGATCGGGAGTTTTCATGGTTTCTTCGATCAAAATCAGGCGAATACTGGAGCAGTACCCTAACAAAAGGCCCAAGGACCGTGCGCGATCTTTCCTTCCTCTTCATTGTCTTTTCCTCTCTCTTACTTACACTCTCACATGCATTACATTACTACACATGTCGGGCGCGTGTCCCAGCCGGGGCCGTGCCATGCTGTTAGGAGATACCTGTTTGGGGATAATCCCCCCAAGTCGACGTAGGTCGGCACCTGATCTTGCCAGCCAGCGAGGCAAGATCACTGTCAACTACCGCGATAAAAACATGCACTACGCGTACGAGACTAAAGATAGCAGTTGACGCGCCTGGAATCACTAATCAATCTATCTATAAACACAGCATCGATGATGGCGACAGAAATGCTAGCTCTTACGCTAAATCAAAGAGAAGATATTGTCAGACACAACGTTGGACTCCATGGAATGCAGAACGTGGGTTCCTCCACTCCCAGACACAGAATAGAAACTCCGCAAGGGGATGCTCTCGTCGCGGTGGTGCGCGAGGATCCGATTTGCGCCCAACTCCCCACGTGGGGCATTACCCTTCTCCAGAGCGCGACTCCGTGGGGCTGACGACAGTGGCGGGCGCGAAGGAGACACGATGACGCAGGTGACAGCCCCGCGGGAGATCGACTCGAGGACCGGCGTGAGGAGCGCCTCGACTTCCCTCGGCGGCTCCCGCCTCCTCTCAGGCGACGCGCGTGACGTCACGGGAGCTTCACAGTGCGTCCGCGCGTTAACGCGCAACGCCCCAAAGCGACGCCGCCGACGCAACGCCCCACCGCACCAACACACATCACGTGGTGCGCGCCGTCAAGGAGAGGAATTAATTGGCTAGCGCGCGTGATGAATGAAACTGTTATCATCCAGCGATTCTCAAAATCAATTTCTTTTAATAAATGAACGGTATTACGTTTTTATTAAGTTATTATTACAACTCAGAACTCTGGTACATGCTGCCCAACACAAAATAATCCTACTGTTTAATAATAATAATAATAATAATAATAATAATAATAATAATAATAAACGTTTTTATCAAATAATGACTCCTTACTGAATACAGGAATTCTATTTTCTAGAGGGTGCATAAAATGCTTTTTAAAAAAAATTAAATATTGATGAAAATATGAAGGAATATTTCCTTGCAATTTCATTGCAATAGATTTACTTCATTTTAGAAGAATTCAAATAATTTTATTGTTTATTTGTTTGTTTGTTTGTTTGTTTCTTTCTTTCTTTAGGATGTGTTTTTACGAGATATAGTGTTCTATTTACACTCTACGTCAACACTCAGTTATCACCACCTCGCTGCAATTGAAAGAAGTTACTTATATTATGGCTAAACATCATTCCTGTAAAAGGCAATATTATTGGAAACATCAATATTAAAACAGAAGTTGTAATTGTACAGAATTGATCCAAGCCTTTTGAATTTAAAATACAGAGTTGTTGTTTTTTCTTTTCGATCGCGAGATCTCTCTCGTGGATTCCTGGAAACCGACGCAGGCGCCGGAGTCAGTGATGCGCGAGGCGTCACGGTGGGTGGCGCTTGGAGGTTGAAAAGCGCCTCGGGATGAGGACATCGGCGCAGGCGGCGACGCGTCGGACTGGGAAATAAGATTACGGTGCCTATGTTTTTCTTCAGAGGAAATTTACTTTTGGGGTCCAATTCGGGCCATCTTCATATATTTATCAATCCAGAAACTGTTTTCCGCTTTCTTTCAAAACAAAAAAATCATATACGATGGCGAAAAGCTTTGAACATCGTTATTTTATTTTATTTTATTACAAAAATGTTTTATCAAAAAATGTGTACATGATGTTCGTAGTTGAACTTTTAGTAATCGGAAACATATACCAGAATGTTACTCGGAGAAGTATTTTGAAAAGAGAGTCCTTTCCGAGATGTCATTTTCCCGGCCACATGCCTAATACTTTTTTTATAAATAAAAAGGCACACCTTAAAATCGTTAATAATAATAATAATAATAATAATAATAATAATAATAATAATAATAATAATAATAAACCGAGCTGATCCGAAGGCAGGGATCATTAAGGCAGTAGTGCAGTAGCAGTCTCGAACCAGAGGATCGCGGGATTGAGTCCGCCTCGGGTATGGTTATGTATTTGTATATTTGTTTGTGTGCGTCTATGTCGTCATCATCATCATCATCATAACTACATCTCATCCCGAGGGCTGACAGCCAGGGTTGTAAAAACGGAATCTGCATTAAATTGAAGATGCTTCCTCCCCGTAGAAAAATGACGCGCACCTACCCCTATATTTAAGTTTGAGCCCCGGTGGGATGCATGTAATTTTATCAATTGTTGATTAACACCAATATACCCGAAAAATACAGCGACTCTAATAAAAACTCCTGGACCACCATCCCCAAGTTAAAGCGAATATATTTAATTATAAAAGAAATATCAATTTTGTTAATCACGACCTGATTTTTCCTGCAGAAGCTCTCTATCCGATTGAGGCCTCTGAACGGATTCCCCAAAGCCCATGCCTTTTATCCGACCCCGAGAGCGCGCGTGCGTGCAGCTAGGCGGGAAGGCGAGCGCACATTTCATGACGGGGCCGCCGAGGGCGGGGGGAAGGCCACCAGCGGCACATTGCCTCGATCTCCGGCGAGTGGAGCGGCAGTGATGCGCCAACAGATACGCCCACCGCGGCGCCCCCGCGCGGCGCCCGGGCCGAGCGCGGGCTGCGTCACCGCCGACGTCACCTCCCATTGATCGCTCCGCTTGCATCCCCCGTGTGGGGGGCCGCCGCTAACACGATCCCGCGTGCCTCGCGGGGCCGCACGGCGCGGCGGCGGCGGGTCTATTTAAATGACGGAGCGTAGGTAACATCACGACGCGCCCCTGATCAGCTCAGCCCAGGTCGCTTCTGGGAATTAGGAGCTCTCGTGACGTGAATTTTGTCGGTGTGACGCAAGAGCGAGAAGCGTTGCCCTACTTCACAGATTTGGCCACGTGCATATCCTCTTTAAGCTAGTTACAACGATAAAAAAAGGCCATTGATCGTGGTGAATGAGCGCGTAGTTCACACGCGAGAGTACCTTCTAGTCATACATTCCATGCGCCACATACTTCTGTAGAAGATAGAAACGGAGAAAATGGAAGAAAAATGGTACCCAGTAAATAAGTACTTAGCTAGGATTAGCGAGGCGATGTGTACGAAAAGCAATAATTTTTCATTTTATCCCAGTCGCATACCAAATTTAACTCATAATTATAATCAATTATTGCACTTCTTGTGGAAATGTTGCATTTGATGTAAATGCTCGCAAGATACTAATCAGAAACTTGTTTTTAAAATTCATGTTTATAAAATATATGATACAACATACGCTTCTTTATTATTTCAATTTCTTCGGATCCCTGCCATCCATTTCTGAAGTTATACGTTATACAAATTGCACTAAAGCAATTTCCTACATGGTATCAAATCAATTGGTACAAGATTTCTGGTCATAAAATACTCGCACATTGGAAAAAAAGATAACGTGACGACGACTTTTGGGAAAAAGAACGACGACAGCTATCGAACAATTATCACCGATTGTAGGCTTCGTTGCTTCCAAATGTAGCTGTTTTTCCGATTTCACTACTTATTCATAAAAATGCCACCCGGAACATACCCATCAGCGTAGCGGAACGATATCTCTATGCTATCAGTAGCATTCTTGGTGGTTATCATTCAATCGTTTTGTCATTTTCTTTTTGGGCTTCCTCACAAATATTCGCATATTTCAATTGAACCTTGTGTAAACACACTGACATGTAAGAAAACGTACAAAATATGAATCAGTTTGAATGAAATCAACAGAAACGAATATTGATGGCGAATTCTCTTCTTCCGTTATCATTAAAGTTTGAGAGAAACTCATCGAAACCTCAGAAAATTTTAATGCATTTTTCTTTAACACTTATTGTTAAGTATTTAGAAGTTGTTCATTATTGACAAGCATAGAAACACTTTACGTAGTCAATGAAAGCTTAAAAAATTAAACATATCTCTTCATAGTTCAAACTTCTGATTATGGAACGAATTTTTACGATTTAGCATATTACTGTCCGTAGCTAAGAGACATTTCCTTACTTTTGGTTGGAATTGGATGCTTTATAGATTAATATGTTAGTGCATATTTGATCGATTTTTTCCTGCTGCTGCATATTCGTGT
Organism: Teleogryllus occipitalis; assembly: GCA_011170035.1. Lineage (NCBI taxonomy): Eukaryota > Metazoa > Arthropoda > Insecta > Orthoptera > Gryllidae > Teleogryllus > Teleogryllus occipitalis. Next base: position 287,409 of record BLKR01000777.1, on the reverse strand, counting down.
TATTATAAGCGCCTACATTGCATATTTCGTTAAAATAGAGACTCGTCTCTAAAACGTTTCACCTTTTCATAGAATCTGTTTTATTTGTGAGCACTCATTCATTCGAAAGAGCTTGTCACAGTTTGTGTTTTTCTTCTTCTTCTTTTGTATAGATGATAAAAAATTTGGGCAAATGTAGGTTCTTTACATCATATTTTTTAAACCATTTATAAGAAATGTAACAAGATACTGTAGATGAATATTTACTTCAATTATTTCTCCCTTTGTGATCTAGAGGAAGACCAAAGAAGACTACGTATAATGTGACACTTCAGACGCGTATTACAGAGGCCTCGTGACGGCTGGTGGCGGCCGCTGTCCTCCCCGGGTCGGAGGGCAGAGAGGCCACCGTGCACGAGGGGGCCGAAAGGCCAGGAGATGGGCAAGGGGCGGGGCGTGAGCACACTGCGCGTGTTCCGCCGCAGGACAGCACATGTCGGGGCGCGACGCGGCGCGGCGCGGAGAGTAATAGCCGCGCGGCACGAGCGCCCGCGCGGGGGCGGCGAGGGGGCGGCCGCCGGCAAATTGGACGCCGCGCCGTCGAGAGGCCCGCCCACGAGCCCTTCCTTACACCAAAGGCCACTCGCGCATCGCACGTCACGCCACCCCACCAACCAACAGAGCCGTCATTGGGAGAAGGGAAGAAATCTCGCCCTCCGCAGGTTTTTCGGCGACTACCGAGTTGTCCAATAATCAATTACCTGTTTAAAATGAAAGTAGTTCACTTTATTTAAAGGCTGATCAAAAAGCCATTCATGTTATCACTAAACCCAATGAGTAATAATAATACAGTTGAGTTAACTATTATTTCACTTCAAATTAACTTCTTACGAAAATATTCCCTCTGCCCAACAAAAACGAAGCAATTATAGTAAGTGTATTACACGAAAACAACTGCAGTTGTAACAACTCAAACCACGTTGTCCATCTGCCATTTCATGAATGTCAAATGACGTCCTGTCGCAATGAAAACACCCTCTAACCATAATGTAATTAGCTCCATGTTTATTACGTAAAACGACTGTACTGTTGACAAAATAATTAAGCGGAGTTTCCATCAAACATAAGAATCAAATTAACCTTGCCGAAAGGCCTGAATCATTCTTCAAATAAAAAAAAATTAATTTAATTTTGAAATATGTTATATTAATATCTTTAAAGAATTCAAATTGGCAAAAATTCGAATTAAAAAGGTTTTATTATTTTTGAAAAAAATGCTAATCACCTGATATTACCGAATGATTGATGCATGAAAGAAAGAGGATCCTCCTTGGATATACTCTGTGAGAATTTGAACAATGAATTTCAGAACTCCAGGGCTGTAAGGGTTTCTTCCCTCTCGACTGTTGCAGCCTCTATACAGAGTAATTGAACAACTGAACTAATATTTTCATTTTTGATCAAGCGGTGTTACGAAATGAACGTAATACGTAGAGCTCGAAAGTTTGGCTTGTCTTTTTATTACTGATGCGCTTTTATGACTTTTAACAACAGGAATCCCTTAATTGTACTTCTGGAATTGTTTTAAGAGATTTTCATTTTGCCTTTTTTTTGGGCTACGGGCATTTTACCATCTGGTGCCTAGTTTGGCATTTTGCCTTATTTGTGCCTTTTTATGATGCTTTTTCGTCATTTTCCCCTTTTTCCCTCCTGGCACCAATCTCTATCGAGATGGAAACATTCCTGCAAACCTGGACAACATGAAGGCACGGACATGTATTGAATGTGTCTTCCTGAGGGCACGAAGGCTTCAGTGTCAAGTTGTCTTAAAAATCTAAAAGGGAAAGGAAGATGATATCAGTGAAGATTTTTGATATTTTTCATTGATGCCGACAGACTTGTTCGCTCACAAGAAATCTCAATCTATGTTTGTGTATGGCCCCCTTTTGAGGACAGACCTATCCGTTCATGATATACCCTTCTCAGTCCCTTCTTGATCTCTCTTCCCTTCTGGTGATTACACAAGTGCGAATAATGAAATCTATAATTCTATTTTTCTTTTGAAAAACTTTTTCGAGTAGGTCATACATGATTATTGAGGTAAAATTGCTTTTTTAATGCAAGCTATTCTCTAAAACATTTTATTTAGTTTTTCAAAATAAAAAAATAAAAATGAGATTTTTTTAAACAATTCGTGAACATTGTCCTGCAACCCGCAGGCAAGTCTCTCAAAAACAAATGCAAAGTATCTCTTTAACATTTTTGTATGGAACTATACTACACATTAAATCACAAGTCATTTTAATAAACAAATTGAATATTAAAAAATTACGCAAATGTAACTGTTTGAAACTCTAGTACGTCGTGACAATTTGCATTATTGGAGTATTTAAAAAAATGCATTCGAGAAAACAAATGCTTTAAATGACGAACATGCATAATTTGTGAGTGCATTTTTAATGAATTTAAATTATTTAAATAATTATTCGGCATTGAAATCCAGCATAAAATACAGAGAAGACCTAAATGAGATTAGACCCAATTCTTTCTCTTTCAGTAATAAATATAACTATTACCTTCCCACATGGTCGATAAAGAGAGCAAATAAGAATTCAGAAATTTCCAATTGGTCAAGATCAACTTCTCGCAAACAAGAGCACGACGTCCTGCAGCGTATCCGTCGCATCCCCTGTCACCCCCGTTATTGTTATAATTTCGCCCGTCAAAGGCAGAGATGCTAGAGTTCTGCCACCATACTGCTACCGCCTCCGCCCTAGCAGCCCCGCCCCGCCGCGGAGGAAAACGGACGCGCGGCGGCATTGTGACTTCCACTCTCGCCTCGTGCCGCGCGCGCCGCCCGTTGCCTGCCGGGTTCCCAGCGCGCTTTTTTACCGCCCCGGCCGCCCGTGTTTTGTGATAGCATCGCCGTGAGAAGCGAGACGCCATCGCCATTTCGCTGGGGGTCACGGTCGAGGCGTTGCGCAACTCCAGCTCCCCGCCTCCACTTCACTGCTACTGTCTTCGAGGGAGAAAGGCGAATCTGGAGCGACAAAAAATCTACAAATATAGACACAATTTCGAGATTTATTTCTAAACGACCAGGCAATGCAATTACATGTACCGTTCATGGTTTGAGAGAAAAATTTCGATATCAGCAATTCATGACCATGTAATTTTTTCTCAATAGGATTCCAGAATAATTAAATTCGCTTTTTGGAAAACTTTATATTACACTTGATCAGGTCCTTTTAGATATCCGAAGGGATGAAAGTTTAAATTAGGGAAAGTTCTTGACAATGAAAATATGGAACAACTACAAGGAGAGAGGGAGAGTCAACCCTCATAATACCGCTAACAAATCTTCAATTTTTAAATCGCACAACGTTCGCTTAAAGTTTTACTCTGCGAATAGTGTCATGAAGGCTTTCTTTGGCTATTCAGTTTAATAATGCACCCACAACCCACCATTTTATACCCACGTTACACGCAGTTAACAAAACAATATGTGGTCGGGGAAAATGCACGCGACGGCCCACAGTGCTTCGTCACCGTCGGCGTGCCGGGCTGAAAAGGCGCCGCCGGAGTGGCAGCCTTGCCCGGCGCGGCGCTGCCCCTGTACGTGGCAATTAGGCCGCCCGTCCGCCTGCTCGCGCGCTGCGCAGCGCGGCGCAATGGAAGGAGACACTCCCGCCCGGCAGCCCCCTCCTCGTCCCAGCGGCGACGGACGCGGGGCGCTACCCGTCCTTGCCGCGCTCTTTGTCCCACGTACACGCGGAGCTGCAAGGGGGGGGGGAGAAGATCAGGTGACATGCCCGCCTTCTTGTTTCTTACAGCTCACGTCCAAAGGAATAGGGCTGCCCCTTGAAACGAGACACTTCTTGGGTCATTCGATATCGTTGTAACGTGGATATCGAAATAGCGATGGACAATTCCTCAAGGACCGAGAAAATTGGCTTTACTGCACGCGATCAAATGTCCCCAGAGAAGTGTGAAACTTCGGTATCAAGGACAGCCTATCAAGATTCAGAGCACTTCTAAATTAAATCCGGCATGACTTGGCGGATGCCAATTATGACAACGGAATGGATGTTCATCAAGAATAGTTTTCAATGAAGTAGGGAATCTTTCGATAAGAAAGAAGAGGAATTAGACTAAAATAAAAACATTCTTGGTATCGATATCATGCAGCTACCAAAAATCATGAAAATATGTTCGCATGAATTGGATAAAAGGGCACCTATAAAGAACAAATAGGAAATGCGACTTCCACACGTTTATTAACAATTTTAAAAAAAGTTTTCAAAAATTAAAAACTTACCACAACTCACTGTAGTCAGTCAAAAAATGGATAGCAAACACGCCAACTCACCTAAAAAAGAAAATAAATATGAGGACTGCAGTAATATTTATAAATAGATAATTTGAAACAATCAGTGTATATTCGACATTTCTTAAAACTAACAGTACAATCGATTTATTCTATTTCACAAATTGCCACTAAAACAGAGTCGTATTGAAAGGAAGAGTACCCAAAGAAAGATATAGTAAAATGGACGTGCGCTATGTTGTGAAAATTCATTCTTTACTACTCCAGAAGTTCATTCCTTACTGCTCGGCGTTTCTCAGAGAAACCTTACGTTACAGCTTCAGTTTTTTGAACTCATTCACTTGAAAGTGCTAGGCGAGGGATATTGCTGCTGGAACTCAGACACTCCGGGAGACAAGACGATAAAGAAAGAAAGAAAGAAAGAAAGAAAGAAAGAAAGAAAGAAAGAAAGGAAGGAAAGAAAGAAAAGAAAAGAGAGGGAGAAGGAAAGAAAGAAAAGAAAACAGAGAGAGAAAGAAAGAAAAAGAGAAAAATGCAAAGACGGTGTGAATAACTGCTGCGTGAAGATTTGCCAGATGATTTCTTGCGTGTTACTTGCAAACAACCTCCTCAATATTAACCGCCCCCAGAATACCGGAGTGGCGGTAGATGTGACGGTGACGCATAAAACATGCCTCACCATCAAAGAAAGCACTTGACGAAACCAATCACAACTTAGTGGTGCCCAGAATTTTAAAGTTTTCGAGCGCTCCGGGCGGCTTCGGCTCCTCCGCTCCACCACTACCTGCGGCAGTAACATCAGCAGGCGTCGCATTACACCGCGGGGCTAAGAAAACCTTCGCCAGAACCCAAGAATCCGGCAGCCTCCCCGGATTAAAATGCACCGTTACGCAAAATGTTCTCGGTCGGTTGCGCCAAAGCGCGATGAAAGAGGCACTTCCCTAAACGAGATGCCCGGCCGGGGAATTGCAAGCCCTCTGGAAGGCGTCAGGAGATGCTGCTGCTCCTGCCAACGCTTCTCGCTTGCGCGAGAGACTCCGGGCTATGGACGCACGCCATTCGTTCCACAAGCGTTGCTTGCAGGCGGAGAGGGAGAAAAATCGGTTCGGCGCTCCCTTTCGCGGATGCGTAGCCGTTGCGGGCGCACGTTATTCCAGAAACAGAGACAGCTTAGGCGACGGAATTTTTAGGGAATTGTTATGAATCACTGAAATGAACGATGAACATTGTAAAAGATCGATAAAACTGTTTCCCCATTTCTATTACGAAAAACAAGAGAAAATAGCAACACTATTTGAATAATTATTCTTGAGAGTATGTTAGAGAATCTTTATTGGGAAATTAAGAAAAAAAATAAGGTGGCTTCCCAACAACAGGCAACCTGGTAAAACATCATTAGATGAACTTGACACAATTTGTGCTTAATAAACTTTCCAAAAAAGTACGAAAAAGCAGACAGCAAGCGCTTGTTAAAAGGCTGCTTTCCAAATCTTTTTGGAAATAGATTTATTTAGAATGGAGAATGTAACGGTGTTTATGAGGTAAATTATGTATCTATCACAAGTGTTATTACTGCAGATGCGTAATAAAAAATAAATTGATTTTTTTAATTATTATACTCTCCAGTCAAAATTTTGAGAATGGTGAATAAGAAAATTAACGAATGATTCTTTAATATTAGGACATTTTAATTCATATTTAGTACGCGGACATCAAAACTTCGTGGCCGCATGCGGAAACGTCATGCATCAGCATTTTCTTTATGTATTGAATTACATCACAAGACTGAGGATATATTATTGAGACCGAGTAATATTTTTCCATTTTCTTTCATTTTACATCTGTAAAAGACTTATTAATGCCAGTCGCACTTCGAAAATTCTCAGATATATCCATTCGGCGCTTTGCAGTTCCGGGAATATATTTGATTTCCAAAGCCCTCGAGATAAACACGCCCAACAGTCAATATATCAACAATACAATCAACCAATTCCATGCAAGGCCCTCCCAACTCGAACAGCAAAATCATCCCCTAACAAGCAACACACACCTGCAATGAATGCACTACCCCAAACCCGCATCCGGAAAGAATTCCGCGTCTTGCAGAAAACGCGCGAAGGGCCTTCGTCGATGGCCGGAAGTGGAAGCTGCGGGGATGAGGCCCATCCTCCACCCCGGACAGGCCCCGTGCGCGCTACGTCGTAATAAGAGTAATTAAGAGCTCACCCAGGGCGACGGAGCGCTCACAGCGTTTTGCAATTACGCCCCGTAATCTGTTTGCCAGGGAGAATGCCAAGGGGAGAGCCAGAGCGGGCGTAGGATGAGGATTAGAGAACACGGGACGCTGCAGGGCGAAACAACGCGGAGGGCAGTGAGGTGGAGGAATGCTCTAGTAAAAAAAATGGGGCAGCAGTTGGTGCTGCAAGAGTCAACGTGGGCGACCGTTAGAATGTGCAAAAATCGGATGTAACAATTTCACTTATCACGAAAGGCTAAAAATAGGAAACTTAGATCTCACAAACAGTAAAACAAACAGCAAACTTGTGGAACTACAATAGCACATACGTCGTTGCATTATTTTTAACTTTCGTAACTTATGAAAATTAAGAGTTTTCAACCAAAATAGAATCTGCGCAATTTTTATACGCGTACTTCATTGTTTTGAGAAATAATGAAGAAAAAAAGTTGAGTCGTTTTTGAGAAAATATTTTTTTTAAATTTCCATCACACACAAACATATAATTATTCCAAAACTACTAGTATTTTCAAAAAATTTGAACATTACTTTATTTGAAGATACAATTTTTCATAGCTGACTTCATTGAGGAAAAAAATCACTATCATTGATATATTTTGCCACGGTAATTTTTTGCAATTTTCAAAAATACGGAGTTCACAAACAATGGAACCTGTGCCATTTTGAGCGTACATTGCTCTATTTTGAAAAATGAGCGTACATAGCTCTATTCGAGAAGAAAAAAAGAAAAAAATTGAGTCTCTTTTTTTTTTGTTAAAAAATCCCCTAATTTCATTCAAAATTACGCGAAAAACACTCATATTTTCGAAATATTGTACACGATCTTATTTAAAGATCACTCTTTGAAGAAGATTTTATTCTAAAAAAATCTCTAACTTTGATATTGTAGATGTAGGAAGTCACCGATAAGCGCCTCTAGCGTTAATCAGAGACTGACAGACGGGCAGACAACACGAAAACAATTTTCGGGAGCTAATATCCCCCAAAATGAATTCTGACTGCACAACGAGTTAAAGTAATTTAGTAAATGAAGGAACTAGATTTATGCACTTGTAGGTTTTCAGGATCGGAATGGCTCAAAGTTTCCATGAAGAAAATCGCCACTTTCCGCTGCAGCATTACAATACTCCATCGGTACCACGTAAGTACGTAGAAAATGAGAAAGTAAAAATATAAACAATCATGTGAGGCGAATGATACAGAAAACCCCCAGGTAACCCTTATCCCCCCCAGTCACAGGAATCCTACAAAGGCTGAGAGTACGTAGGTGGGCAACCCGATAAACGCACGGTAGACAGCGCCGCAGGTGCCCCGCAAGGCTCGAGGCGCCGCCTCTGGCAGGGAAGCGGGGGCGGTGAGGTGTAGAGAGGCAACGCGGGGCGGGAGCAGGCGAGGGCGGGCGGGCGCGGGAACGCGTGGGAGGGAGGCCAGAACACGCCCGCCGCATTCAGGATTCCGGCGAGTCGCCGCAGGCAATATACTGCACAGCAGCTACACCGCCGTCGCCCACGATATTGGCTATTGAACACGCCGCTGGCTTTCGCAGTTAAGCGCGCTGCGAGGCGTGCACCGAAAAAAGGCCTCGTCACCCTTGCGGTCGATGAAAAGGTCACCGAGGGGTGTCACCATTGTGCGCGCTCACTCGGGTCACGGGGACATCTATAATATTTTTTCAACGGAAGACGAAGATCTTTAAGGTGCAAACAGCCGGTAAATCCGTCAGGGCAACTAATCATCTGAGAAAAGACAGGGCGGAACACGAAAGAGAATTAAAGGGTAGAAACAGAATTAAATAAGTGATGTTCCAAATCCCTTCGAGAGAGAAACAGACAATCTCAAAGCCGAGAAAGAAGAAAAGTAGGCATTCGAGAAACGGGGAGGAAAAGCAAAGGAGAAAGGAATAATAAAACATTCCATGCCTCAATGGAGGGACAAGGTGGAAAACAATAATTAATATGTGTAATGGAATCTCTCATTTGTTTGCGTGACTATATCCGTGGGTTATGAATGCGTGCGGCTTGCGTGAATCAAACAAACAAAAAACAAAGGGAAATGCTGGCGAGGCCAAAGAAACATAATTGCGATAAATAGGCGCAAATTGAAATGTAGCTATGCAAAATACAATACCCACACCTGTGCAAAATTTTAAATATTCTATTACGGCGCAATAAAAACAAAAACAGATTCCACGATTCTGGCCGATAATTAAGGCATTACCCGGCGCCCTCCTGGGCCCTGACAACAACGGGCCGGCTTCGCCTGCGCGAAGACGGCCACAATTACCATCATCAATCCCGACGGCGCCATCGGCCGGGGCCGAGGCGGGTGCGGGGCGGGGGCGGAGAGAACAAAAGGCGGAGGCCACCGGGACCGGTCGACCACCCAGCGACCGCGCAGGAGCAACACGACGCTCGCTGCCCGAAGAGAGTGCGGCGTTGATGATGGCGCAGGCAGACGGCAGTGGTGGCGATGGTGCTGGCTGCTGCGCCAGTGGAGCGTAGGGCATAAGTAGCAATGCTGGAAACGGCGGCGGTGTAAGTTGGAGCGATAGAAGCAGGGCGACTAAAGCGGATTCGGCGGTAGCGGGTGCGGTGGAAGCGGAAGCGATGGAAGGACACGGGGGAAGCAAACGGGGTGGAAGCTGATGCTATGGAAGCGGGGTGGAGGAAGCGGATGCAATGGAAGCGGACGCGGTGGAGGCAGATGCGATGGACGAGGGTGGTGGAAGCGGGGCGATGGAATTGGGGCAATGGAAATGGATGCGATGGAAATGAGATCGGCATTGGTAGAGGCGGGGGAAGAAGGACGGTGGAAGCGTGGGCGGTTCTATGGGGGGTGTATGCGCGGGCAATGGAAGCGGGGACGGTGACAACTGCGGAACAGTGACGATGGCGTTGGCGACAACAGCACCATCAAAATGGGGCCAGGTGGTGGCGAGTGGGATGGACCCCGTTGCGGGCGACGTCTGTACGGGATGGCTCAGTGTACACGTTACTTCGGACGCGCCGGTGCGACAATGCAACTACTGAATATGCAATGCAGCGCCTGTGTTCTGCCACTGATGTTTAACGTGTTACATTTCCTCCAACATGGCAGTGAAATATTTGCGGTTATTTTAATGCACTGGCTGGCTCATCCATAATGGTTAGAATTACAGAAACATCACTTAGCAAGACGCACAGGTTTAGTAATAGATTTCGGGTTCGAGCATTTTTCACCAGCAAAATGTTCTGTCGATCTACCCATCAGAAAAGATTGAACAACGTTTTTCAACAAGTGAAGCACCGCTAAGGCAATTGAAACAATAATACTGTAAAAAGTTAGAAAAATATAACAGTTTGGGTCATGTAAAGCCAAGCATTAAAATTATATAGGTGAAATTTTAATAAACCTGTTCACCACAAGTCACACGTAGCAAATTTAGTTTCTCCTTGTCCTTTACTTCCACATTTTCTTCATTTTCCAATAGAATAGTTTTGCGATCTCTTCGAAATGATCGCAAAACTATTATGTGTATATATATATATATGTATATATATGTATATATATGTATATATATATGTATATATATATATATATATATATATATATATATATATTATTCTGTACGGCCTATCGTTATTTAGGAAATCCAACTAACACGAAACATTGCTATAAAATAGAGGTAAGTATTTATTCCACTTCGTTATTGATAATAAAAATATATTCTCTTAAAAACCTGCATTTACTGATAAGCATCACAAACCAAGTATAAACGCGAAGGTCAGAGGAAAACAGCACAATCTTGACACATTTCACAGGAGCTGACAACGTTGGGAATTAAGTCCATCGAACAGAAGCAACCGACAAGGCCTCCGACAGTGAAAGCCAGCTAACGGAACAAATACGCCGTGTATCTGTTTACATTCAGTGCAATACACACAATTCCCAACGAACTCAGCACCTTCCGCATTTCCTAATTATGCATTTGGAACGAATTCTGAATAAATGCATTTTGTTCCCTTTTTGAGGGTAAGCAACAAAAGACAAAAAAAAAATCACGTCGAAAAACACTTTTGACACTCGTAAGTATCACCACTTTTGTTTCCCTGCTCTTACAAATTGTGCATCATGAGATGTAGTTCTGTCGATTCTTTCTCTTCCTAAAACTATGCCATTTGTTTTCTCTAACGCTCATTTTGTCATCTCTGCATAAATATTCATTAAAACTGGGGACAAACAGCATTCCTGTCTTACTCCTCTTCCTACGCTCATTTTTCCATTTCGAGATCACCTATTCGCTCTACGACCTTTTGCTTTACGTACAGTTTCTGCCCTACTCCATTCCAATATGTGTTAGGTCCTCCAGTAGGATACCCCATGCAATCCTATCGAATGCGATTACCTATTGAAAAAACACACGTATCTACATATCGCTATTCACTTCAACCATTCTTTCTCCTTAATCTTCGGACTTCAATTGCATCTCTTGTACTCTCATCTTTTCTATAACCAAATTGGTCTGCACCCCAGTTTTCATCAAGTTTTTTACTTTCTCGTACACATATGGAAGTAATATACGTAGAATAGAGAAAGTTATGTAAGGCTGCGGAAAATCGATTTCGAGATTTCAACAGAAATACACGTTTTGGGGTCCCTTGATACCCAAAGACTGTTTTTTTTCATCTTTTTTTTCTTTTTTCAAAACCTTCGTCAGTCCGTCTGTGAACATTACTAGCGCCTAAACCTTTTGTACGATCTTTTACAAATTGAAGAAACCCCTGTCAATGTGGCTCTAGTTGAAGCTATGAAATTTTGAAAAACATTCTTTAAAATTTGGGGGTACTTTACATAAAGCCTCCCAAAGATTTTCAAAATTTTCTCAAACACGGCTCCAAATTTTTTTCTTAAATTTATTGTACGAATAGAGTAAAATACACTTATAAAAGTGGCATAAGTCCGATTTTCACGGTTAACTCTGAATTTTCGAAAATTGCAAAAGTTTGATTTTTTTCGGCGTCTTCCTACAACTATAAAATTGAAGACAGAAATGTTTCCTTCAAATGAAATTTGTTGTTCATAATTAGTACTTTCATTAAGGTCGTGTAAATGTTTTTGAAAGTTTTCGTAGTTTTCGTGCAATAGTGCGTGCAATATTTACAATGTTAAACAACAACAAAAACATGATTTTCTCAAAAACGGCTTCAAATTTTTTCTTTAAATTTTTGGTAGGGTTAGCGCCAAACGAACCCTTTCCGATAACATGAGGGACATATTGCTCCATTCTTTTCTTTTTTCAAAAATTACAAAAATGTATATTTTTTACTTGTCTCCCACGTCGATAATATCTACATTAGAGGCGATACCTTCACATTATTATATTTAAGAGTACATGTGCTTCAAATAATGTCAGAGAAAGTTTCTCGACAACTCAACAATTTTCTGTTAAAACGGGCACAAAATTCTGCATTTCAGAAACGCTGAAAAGCCATTCTTTTTTAAAAAATGGCTCCAAATTTTTATTTTCAAATTTTCCCAAGAGATAGTGCTAATTGCACTGTTTAATATGACGTAAAGTTCATTTTCGTGTATTCTTTTGTTTTTTCAAAAATTACACACCATTAATATGCACCTTTCCATCGGTTTTTTACATTTTCGCATTTGCAAGTGGATTGTGCTTCAAATTACTTCAAAATAAGTTTTTCGAAAACTCAATAGTTTCCTCTGAAAAAGAGCTTACTATTTCGACTTTACAGTAATGATTAATCGTCATTTTCTTAAAAACGGCTAGAAATATTTCAATGATAATTTCTATTAAGGATGAGGATTTACTCTTCTTTAATATTCTTGAAGTAAAATTTCGATTCTACTAATATGAAACCGAAAAGTTGAGAAAATGCCAAAAAATGTACTTCTGTCGGCGATAGATGGTAGCTGGTAAGAAAACGGAGCATGACCATAAAGCCAGTCCACACCAAGGAAATTAGAAAACGTTACTACGAGAAAGTCTGTGCCATTCTTTAGCACCTCTAGTTCTTTCTATTCTTCTCATCGCCCTCTTGTTCATAGTCTTTGTTAAATAATTCCGAAAGCTGATCGTCCAATAGTCCACGGATTCTCTGGAGTTGATTTTCTTTGCCGTAGGTATCATCTAAGAAAATCTTCGGGCTCTTTGATACAGTTATAAATATTATTTAGTTTGGTCAGGGTTTTTAAAACTTCAGTTGGTGTTCCACCAAACTGAGTTGATTTCTGAATCGGGCCCTTATTAATTAATTACACAGCTGAAATTTACCATCTTCTATCACTTGTATTGCTTACCCAACTGTACTAATTGCTCTCTGGCATCGTTTCTACAGCGTACATACTATAATGCCGTACATGTTCAAAGAGTGCCCACCGGTCAACGCAAAGTAGCTACATTTTTGTCCATTCGTCAGGTCGATCCGACATTTATTCATAGGATGTAGAAAGTTGTAAGCTTTAAAAATGTCTACATGCTACACGCTATCGGCACCACCCATTTTTTGTACATACATTCCGTTACAGAAATATCTTTTATGAGGCAAGTACCCTCTAAAAACGTTCACGCAAACTCGTTAAATTGTTTGTCCTTTCCTTTCAATTCAAAGCAGTGGATTTGTATTATCGCTGGAACGAGAGTTTTTGAATAATGAAACACAACATTCGCATAAGTTTTTTACTATCAAGAAAATATCAATAAAATGGGAAATAAACAAGATTTTTAATACAAAATTTATATTTTCTATCAGGTGCGTCCAGAGAGTGGGGTAGCTGGAGCAATTTGCCCCAGGCCATCGCTTAATTGGGGCCCCGAAAATTTTTACAAAATGTATTTCCTTCAATACATTTTTCTCAACAAAAAAATTGTTGAAAAATGATTCACTATGAAATATGTAAATAATTATTGATAATAATAAGTAAGAGGAAGTTTAGTTGGAAATAAGGGGCCCCCATGGATCTGCTGCCCCAAGCCCTTGTTTTCTCTGGGCGCTTTCCCTGGACTTTGAATCTGCATACATGGCAATGATTTTATCTCCTGAGCAAAAAATTGCATTTCCTCAATTTTTGAAGTCTTTCAAAACTGTTTCCAAGAATAATTTTCAACGGAGAGAAAATACTGAACATTTATTAGAAAATGTGTTTCCTCACACTACCTTCCTTTTTCAAAAGATACTTCAAAGTCAAAACTTAATTTCTTTTCTTGCGTTTTACCTTTCACCTCTTCAGTTTCAGTATAGTCAATGGTTATAAGATTTTTTAAATGTCCACAAATGCTACAAATGCACTATATAGTTATACAACTACAAGAAATACAACTACAATTTCATAAAAAATTAATATTTCAATTTAAAAGTTTTGGTTGATGAAAAGCGAGCAGTTATAGTGAAGTGAAATTAAAATCCCATTAGTTTCCAATCAAACCATTTTGTGTTCCTGTTAAGACATCAAAATAGTTATTAGCGTCTGGGAGAGCAATAAAGATGAAATAGGAAATGTCGACTGATGTATCCTGCAGGAAGAAGCGAATTTGCTCCCTGAAATAGAACAATTATGTCAGCACATGCAAGCGCTAGAATCTCTTTGTAAACACTAAATATTTCAAGAACATGTTTTATGTCACCCTTTCTGGATTATATTTACGTGTTTTTACCAAAACTCCGCTTGGCTCACGTCAGCTGATGTTTCAGGGGACAGTTGTTTTAGGGCACATGTGTCAGTATGCGTTCAAGGAGCATACATTACGAGGTAGGCAAAGATATCAATAATACAGTGATACTTAAATAAAGACTAATATTTCTTGGCTACGAGAAAATACTCTTTGATCCGTTTAGCAACAATACGGCACCTGAGCACCACTGCTCGCGTTCTATCAAGGGAAGAGAACCGGCGCGTCTTCCTGTGAATGTTTCTATTTTTTGGAAAATTCTCGCGCCCAGATAGTGCTGCGCTCTGGCAGCGAGACTGAGAAGTAATGCATTTTAAATGTAAAATAAGAATTGGCATGCCATTTTCACTCTGGCACAGATTTGCGATATTCAAAGCAAAATCAAACTATCTTGAGAGTGCGATATTTGCATATGTACAAGCTTAGCATGGATTTGTATCAAGGAGAGCTTCTAACAGTTTATTTGAGGTTAGGCGCCAAATTTGAATAAAATGAGAAAGCAATGTGGTAAGAATAACACTTATTAAATATTAATGAATATAAGAAAAACACACCATAAACACTTTTTTAAATAAGCAATATTTTATTCCGTATCGACTTATTTTCCTATTACCCTTGTGCAAATTACTTTAAATCTTTCAAACAAAAACGAATTATTGCTAGTGCCTTTATATTTGCAACACGACCAATGGATTTTGTAAAAGATACAAGGACTAAAGACAAAAATAACCAGCACAGGGATGCTACTTGATGCCAACAAGCCCAATGGTCATACCCAAAGGTGAGATTAACAGACAGCGAACAGTTTCAAGACGCGAATGCGATCTCCCAGAACGTCTTTTTTGGGAGAGATGAGGGTGTGCTTTGGTTTGATCGGAGTGGTGGATTCATAGTGTTGGTGGCCAAGTTTTGCGAATTGTTTGGCCATTCCCTCCTGTTTACATTCGAGTAGTTCCACACTCACAATGAACCGCTATGTAGTCAATGTGAAGGTTAAATCATCACCGACCATTTTTTTCCTTTCATAGAAATTACCTCAAGAATTTTCTGTCATAATACACATGTTTACCTTTGAGCTGTAACTTCACACACACGTCAGTATTAAGGTCTGTTAGTGATGTTACAAAGATGATTCATTCCGGTTAGTACAGGAGGACAGAAAAACGCAATTCTGTACCATAAAATCGAGATGTATGTTTGTATGCATGACAAATAGCTCTTGTCATATTCGTTTTTAAGCTGAAACTTGGTAAATAAGTCATAAATTGGTCTAGGCCTCTATTATTAGGAGAGAGCCAGAGATTTCTTTATCAATCCAATTTATGTATAAATTTTAGATTTTCAAGTGATGACATACTCTTTAAAACATTTGAGTACTTATTAACTAGTGAGATTAAAAGGAGGAAACGTTTCGGTTTGCCGCGCATTCCCACAAGTTTTAGGGGGACCGGGAGGGGGAAAGTGATGGTTTACTAAATTGCTTCGAAAATCCCAAATAAGATATCGAATTCAAATTCTTTCAAACGTGTTTTCATTCAAATGTACGGCCAGTACTTATAACACAGAAAATTATATTTTTACAAGCGAAAATACATGGCAACAAAGTGTGCATATATATTAAAACTGGAAGCATAAATTCGTTAATACAACACCGTTTTGTGTGAAGCAAAGTAACTGTTGCAATTTGTCAATGTGTATGCAGTTCCCCATCTCCAAATATAGAAAGCACTCGTAAATCAGTTGAAAACATTAAAATCAAACTGTTTAACGACATTAATGTGAAAATAAGATTAATGATGTGTGGGGACATTTTAAATGATACGGTCAGTCGCGCAAATAATGCGACCAATCGTAATCCCAATCGACATACATCCTGGCACGTACATTTACAACATTTAAAGATCCTATATACTCTATCTGACGAACAAATAGCAAAAACATTAGTAAAGAATTGGTGCATGTTGATAAAATTGACGACGATGCTCAATAAATGTCAGATTTCCGTATCCACTTTTCTATATCTATGCTCCAAATCCTAAAATTTGATTATTTCTCCTTTATCCGCATTGCTCAACCGCCATGCTTCACCAAAAGAGTCTCGTCAATAGGTGTCGCAAACACAGCGACCGCACGTTCATTCCAGAGTCAACCTTGGCACAGGTCATTCAGCCGGCCTCTTTACGTCAGCGCTTCCTGCGATGGGACAGTGCGGCGCGGCGCAGCAGCCGCTTCGTCAGTTTTCCGTTCCGCGCATTAGGCGAGGAGCCAGGGGGCAAAAAAGCCTCTTGTTCGCTGGGATAAAGCGCGAAACTCGGATTCGGCATAGCGAAGGGAAAGCGGACGCCGATCGTCCACTCCTGAGCGAAATATTCACGCAGAACGGAAGGGGTGGATCCAGCGCGCTATGAGGGGAGCTCTCGCCCCGAACGACTTATTTGGACGGTACCGCAAAATTAATTAATTAAAAACTTGGGATCAATCTTTTTTTAACGCACTTTTGATACAGACAAAGCATCTCGCCCCCATTTATAGAATATGTAATTTACGAATCGAGCCTTGGCCCCAAGTACCTAGTCTATTACGAAGTGCTGACTTCGACCAACCACGACCATATCGTTCATAAGCTGCAACGGTGGCACAACACGATAAAAACGAGTTCTGAGTTATGACCCGTATTTCATGAACACATTTTATTCAATTTTATAATATTAATTATTAACACTCCTATGAAGCGTTTATAACCTTTTAATAATTCAAGAATTATTAAACGTGTGATGTGTGCCTTTTCCACAGTCAGTGAAAAATTTAAATACGTTTATTTAAACACTTGCATTTGCAAGTTGTGTTAGAATTCTAGCCATTGACGATATCAGGAGAAATAAAAGAGGTCATCTTCGTCAACATACTAGCTTTATTAAGATAGCCGGCTTTCGACGGCTTTGCCGTCATCGTCAGTCTACACGATACAGAAAGATATAACAAAATTATAAATAAATACACAATAAGATAGAAAATTAAATTACAATTAATGGATACATAGCAGTTCAAATTTAACATGAAAAAAAAAAGCAATAAAGAAAGACACATTATATGATTGCAAAAGGTAAGGAACACCTTTGTTCCTTACAGAGTTCCTTAGAGAGACTTTGGTGTTTCTTACAGAGTTCCTTAGGAACACCTTTGTTCCTTAGAGAGACTTTGTACCTCTTGCAGAGGTAAGGAACATGGCAAGGTAAAGGAACAAGGCAAAAGGTAAGGAACAAAGGTGTTCCTTACCGTTTGCAATCATATAATGTGTCTTTCTTTATTGATTTTTTTCATGTTAAATTTGAACTGCTATGTATCCATTAATTGTAATTTAATTTTCTATCTTATTGTGTATTTATTTACAATTTTGTTATATCTTTCTGTATCGTGTATACTGACGATGACGGCAAAGCCGTCGAAAGCCGGCTATCTTAATAAAGCTAGTAGGTTGACGAAGATGACCTCTTTTATTTCTCCTGATAAGAACGTCAAGAATACCAAATCAGAATTCCCACAATTCATTGACGATATGACGTAACACTTAGCCACTACCGTTGCCTTCGCCACTGCCTTATCCCCTGCACCTTCACTTATCCCTAAATATTTTTTAAGGAAAACTCATCGTCCCCGACAGTGATCAGCGCACCTTAAAATATTTGAACCCCACTCCCTGGCACACGCGCCCTTCTGTCCTTTTTTTAGCCCACGAGAGCGCGCCACGAAGCAAAATTGCGGAGCACGAGGTACAGGCTCCAGCTACGCCTTTGTGCGAGGCAGAAGCAGAGGGAAAAGAGGGTGGGAGGGAGGCCTTCCATATGCATGGCGCCGTGATGCTGACGAGCCACAGGCGGCGGCGGGGCGCTGTATACCCTTGCCCTCGCAACAAACACCGTCGCCCTTGAGGTCTCGGCGATTAGAGCCAGCGGCGCCGGATGCACTTGGCCAGATGCGAAACAATTCGTCAGACAAACAACATGGTACGTTTAAAAATGTAATCCAGGTCTGGGTTCATTTTAATTTTAAATTTCTTACTTCGTGCTTCGTAAATTCATCTCTTCATAGTATCTTTAAAATATCTTCATTATTTGAAAAATCAACGTTTCTTACCCACAAACGAAAACAAATGATATAGTACCAGGTTCTTATACTTTTCTAATTAAAACGTTTTATTTCATTTCCCTACAACCCTCAAACTTGATTCAAATGCTTGGAAGGCAAAAGAACATTTTAAAAGACAAAAAGTATTTCATTCACACTAAGGACCGACGTTTCTTCCTTCCGGGAATGATTCCATTTGACACATGTTTTTGGTATTGGCTAACAACCCGTAACCAGAGAGTGCCGAAAGATGGAGAAACCACACAATTTCCCCGCCTTAAAAGTTTTCATTCTTCGATCGGAAACAGTGAGGAGTTTCCGAAAGCTTCGCTGGAAGAAAGTTGTAGCCGGTTGCTTCTCCCCGAGGAGGCGCGCGGAGGATCCGTGTTTGATGTGCGACCGACTGGCCGCGCGCATCAGTTTCTCCGACGGGGCGAACGAGCTGGGGCGTGGTTTGTAGGGCGCCGGGGCGTTGAGGGGCGGGGCGGGGAGTGCCGAAACAAACTGTTGCTTTCGCTGGAAATGCGGGGCGCGGTGGAGGCGGCGGCGCCGCCGGCTGCCGGCCCACAGCCGTGGGAGAAGCGGCGCGAGAGGCGTGGGGAGCGAACAGATCCAGGAGAAATGGGCGGGTGCGCGGATGCATAGCGGGAGTGAAAACGGAAATGGGAGAAAGATCCGGTGCAAGTGTAATGAAAGCTGTACAAGCTACGTTCCGCACGATTTTTATTATTTTTTGACACCAATTATTTTTTACGGGAGCACCAATCTCGCACAAAAATAAGTACAGCTAGTCCGATAGTGATAGTGTAGGTGCGGTGGTAATGGAGGAAAACACAGCTGCAAGAATTTCCCTACTCTCAATTACTGTCATTGTGACTACGCCAGGTAAACAGTGAGAGCGATTTGGCAGGGGGGAGGAGGTTATGTCAACATCTGAAGTGACAGGGGTGGACTGGTTTGATGCCAACGGTACGAGAACACACAGCACATCGAGAAACAAACCGGATAGTAGAGGTGTGATTCAAATAATTAATGCCAATGCAGAAACAGGTAAACTACAAATTGAATAATTCGAAAAATACGAAGATACACAAAGAGTTAATCCTACTCACTTATTTGAAGTGCGCGAATTGACAGCGTTACACATAAAAATTGACTAATTGCAAAAATACGAAAACGTTGCTGTCGTGTTATCCAAGCGGACTGTAGTTCCCGCTTATATTTCCTAACCAAACTTAATATTCAATGTGGGTCGTTAAAAGGGTACACAATATATCCTCGCTATGTCATCAGAACTACTTGACTACTAGAGCTAATGCGGCATGAAACGAAACATACTGTTTGATTTCTATTTCTCTTTCGCTTATACCGAATGTGATTTTTAGACACAAATAGAAGTAGCATGACTGTGTACATTCAGATTAGGCTACATTTGGAGGCGGCAGTGCATCCTATGACCGGGGCTGCGACGGCCGGGCGGCAGCAGAGGCGCTGCGCTGGCGTGACGGCGTGAAGCCGCGGCGCGGAGCGGCTGCGTGACCGGTCCGGCACCGGAAGTGTCTGCGGGCGCGTTCCCATCGTCGTGCGCTGCGTGCTCGGCGCTCACACGCTCGCCCGTTCTCTCGCCGCCCGCGCCGCGCCGGCACGACCGCCGCCGCGCCGCCCGGGTGGGAGTGGACGGCCGGGCCGGCGCGGCGCTGACAGCGCAGGACGCTTTCGGCAACTTCCTCCCCGCGCTCGCTCTCGCTCAGGGTTGACGGCGCTGCCGCTCACCCGGCAAGGGGCGGGGCCGCTCCGACGCAAGCGGCTCACGAGACGAAAGGACGTTCATCGATACGATTTTGACAAACAATAGCAAAATAGTTGGTCGAGTCGGCGTGTCCACGTATTTTTGTTAATGTTAATGAATTAAATAAATAATGTGCGTATTTTTCAAGTCAATCCTCGAGGAATTTGTAATGGACAAAAAGGGGCTCCGTCAGCCTTTCGCATTTCTTTTGCCTCCTATGTCGGCTGAAAACACTGTTTCAGGAAATCAGAAAGAATACCAAGTATTCCAATGAATGTGTATGGAAGATAGTAGCAATGAAAACTACTAATTAAATTTAGCTAGAAGTTCTCAAGGGAATTGCTAGAAAAAGGTAACGGCAAGACGTTATTAATTCATTTTAGCGATACGCAGGAGGAGTCAACAAATACAATTTAAAAAAATACATTAAATACAGTTTACGACTAAATTACTGCGTCACACATTCATGTTGAAACATGTTTTAATGCTGAACTGAATGACCATTATACCTTTTCGTTGTCTTCAGACATCAGAATCCCGGTCACTCCACGAGAAAGGAGGACTAATCCAGAAATTAGTGAGCCCGTTCCACACAAATCAAGTAATATGACATAAGCTACTTAACCAACACGTTACCTACAAAACTATCAACATCACAACAAAAGAAAATAATTAGCAACTTACATTCATATTACAGTTCTAATATTCGACATCAAATGAAAAGCTAATTTGTGGCATTCATTGTTTAGAGTAGAAACAATCGACAATGTTCATTTGTTCCATTCAAAAACAAATGAACATTGCCAATAGTTTCGCACGTTTCACATCTTTACTCAACTCAATATGACAACGATATATTCATATTATTTATGTCTGTTAATTAATTTCATATACTGAAATATGATCAGATGGTCAATACTTATTACTACAATATAATTCCGTTTTTAGTAGAACTTTACTATAGGTGATTGATTAATTTTCTTTTCTTCCTCTTTTCATCCACTTTCATCTTTTCGTCCACATCCACACCATAAGATTTCAAGTATTGACCAACAAACAAATATGTTATTTGCGAAATACGAAACTCAAGCACACGCTTGTGACATTCTATTCATATCGAAATTAGATTCCAGGTCGAATTGCAATGCTCTGTTTGAAATATTAAATATTCAAATTGAAAAGTGAACATTTCTCTTATGCAACTGAACAAAATGCTTAGGTTCCAGTTTTAAATGCCTTTCTAACGACTGTTGTTATCCCGGTGTGCACAAGGTAGATGACTTGATAATATCGATTATCGTTCGCCAATCCTCAAAGCTGCAGTCTCGGTAGTGACAGTTATTAGTTAATACTTAAAAATTAATACTTACAAATAAATTGTGACAACGGTAATTGTTAATACATTAACTACTGAAAAATCTTTCGAATAAAGTTCACTTAAATAACTGAAAACTTGAGTCTACAAACCGTAATGTCATAATAAAACATAGACTAAATTTAGGATATAATTATAAATGGAATTATTAGTAAATAGGGCTATCTGAAATGTCATACATACACAGATTCCTAAATTTAAAAGTTGATGCGCTTAACTTAAATAATTTATCATAATACGAGTCTGTATTATAATTTTCTAATTATACTACATTTGTTATCTTTAAATTCATTATTGGCAGTTCTCTGGATCATTGCCGTGGAATTTGTTTATTTGCATTTGAACTTAAATCAAATCGCATAAATGAATGCACTTTGCAAAATATTACATTGCCTAATTTAAAAAAGAATTTGAATTCTTATCTCAATTCAATATAATTTTACAATTTGTTAAAAATAATGTTCTATTAGCAATTTTGGCAATGAACACTTTTATTACTGTCATTTTTACTTTCTCGTATTCGTACGTATACACGGAGTAGTATAGAGAAAGTTATGTAATGCTGCGCGGAAAACGGCGGATATTCGGCACAAAAAAAAAATCTTTGCCGGGCCCTGACAACGAAAGAGTGGATTAATCCAGTTGCTAAATTAAGAAAAAAATTCTGTAACACGCGGTGTAGCCAGAATCCTTTTTTGTGTATCCCCCTTTTATATTTGGGGATACTTTACATGAAGACCCATAGACATTTTCAAAATTTTCTCAAAAACGGCTCCAAATTGTTTCTTTCTTTCTTTTTTTTTTTTTGTAAGAATAGAGTAACATACAATTATAAAGGAAGCATAGGTTCGATTTTCACGGTTAACTTTGAATTTTCGAAAATTGCAAGAGTCCAATTTTTCGTTCTCTTCCTACAACTACAAAATTGAAGACTTTTGAAGATTGAAGAGAGTTTTCCTTCAAATAAAATTTGTTGTCCATAATTAGTTCATAATTAGTTCTTTCCTTAAGATCATATAGTTTTTTTAATTTTTTTTTAGTTTTCGTACAATATTACGTGCAACATTTGGAATTTTAAAAAATTACAAAAACATGATTTTCTCAATAACGGCACCAAATTTTTTCTTCAAACTTTTGTGAGGATACTTAGTTCTAACACAACTGTTTAAGATGGCATAATTTTTTTTTTCTACATTGATTTGTTTTTCTAAAAATACACAAATGTAATTGTTTCGAAAAACCTGTCACGCTATTAATATGCACTTTTGCACCAATTTATATACATAACTGCATTTGTGACTGGAAGTGCAACAAATGACTACAAATGAAGTTTTCCGAAAACTCGATACAATCCTAAAATTGAGCTTCAAATTTCGCACTTACAGTAACGCTTAAACGTCATTTTCTTAAAAACAGCTCTAAATTCAACTAAAATGCCCATATTGAACGAGGTTTTATTATTCTTTAATATTCGTAAAGTATTATTTCGTTTCTATTAGGAAACTAAAAAAATTGCAAAAATTGCAAAAAAATGTACTTTGGGCGACGATAGATGGCAGCAGGCAAGAGGATGGGACAAGACCGTAAAGCCAGTCCACACCAAGGAAATTAGAAAACTACTACGAGAAAGTCTGTGCCATTCTGTAGCACCAATAGTTTCACTGGTACATTCTAGACGGTGCTAACTTGTAATTCAATGTAGTTATGATAGAAATGTAATTATTGGGTTATTATTATCATTTTCAATTTTTAGGACTTTCTAACCTTCAAATCATTTTTACGCATATTGTTTCATTTTCATGTATTTTTTTTTAGTAAATATTTCATGAATATACAATGACCCACAAAAAGCCGTTACGTCGTTAGTGTAATTGTTGAGACGTTGGAAATAAAAAAAAACGAAAAATGTTTTTGCTGACTACGAAAGTTTTAGTCTGTCAACTAGTCGACGTTATGTTGACTATTCGACAAATCAATGAGCATAGCCCATGGGCGTAGGTCATGAAGATGTGCTGCTTTTCGTGACTGACGCGGCGCCGTACATTGTTAAATCTGCCACAACAATTAAAGAATTTTGCCCTACGATGATATCCGTGACTTATCTGGCTCACATTTTTCACAGAGTGACAGAGCGAATTTTTCCAAAGTTGACAAACTTGTGTCTTACACTAAGAACGTGTTTGTTAAGGCTCCATCACGCCGGGAATTTTTCATATCACAAGCTCCTAGCATTCCATTACCGCCGTACCCTATTATCATGTGCATATTATTGCGACAGTTTTCAAAAAGTGAAAAATGTTATTGACTAACTCGATGCGCAAGGCGCAAGGGCACAGGAACTGTTCAAGAACTGTTTACAGACAGAGAAATGAAGGGAAAGGTAGCCTACGTACATCAAATCTAGTTTTGACTCCTTGCAGTCAACAATTTACTCGTCTTCAGGAGAGGGATGTGCCTTTAGAAAACATGATAGATTTCGTAAGAACAATAGAAGACAAAAGTGCGTGGTGATGTTAGTAAGGAAGTGTCAGAAAAAACAGGATGTTTTTGACCAAAATTCTGGATATAAAATGTTGTGTTCCATTAGTCGAGCATTTGAGATAGATTTCGTAATTAATGGCATCCAAAAGGAATTAAAATTCAGTGATTTACCACACTAAGTATGCTCATGTTTCATCAGTTGATGTGCAAAGAAGCTTTTCCATGTACAAGAACTTGCTCGAGGAAATCGGTGTTCATTGTTATTCCACAATCTGCTGCGCATGATCACAGTCACCTATTGCAATGCTCATGCTGAATGAGGTGAAAAAATCGCTCTTACACCAAATAATTATTATTTGTAGATTATTTTCTTTAAAACATCAGTTAAATAAGGTGTCCTATGCCATGAAATGGCCCTTTCTTTATGATCGGAGCTAAGGATTACATTTCCTCCGGAAATAATGACTTTAGATATTTTTTAAAATGTAACATTAATTGAATAAGTACATATTTTCATACACATTTTATGGTATATTTTAAAAAAATAGGTCATTTACCTTTATTTTTGTCATTTTGAAAGTCATTTTCCTCTTATTTTTTAAGTCATGATACAGGTCATTTTCAAAGACTTTAATTCATCAGAATCCGAGCGCTGGTGATCAAATAAAATAAAACTTTGACTGTTCATTTGGTCATATTTCAATTTAAACGATACTGTCATTTTAAGACCCTTTACGTGTAATGACACGCAAAGTTTACGACCTCTCCTGCGCAGCAGTTGCTGTCTCTGCCACCCCAATGCAAACTATTCCGGCCGGCAATCCGAACACGCAGTAAATAGTGTTGAAACGGTAAGATACGGCGCATCCCATAACGCGGGATTTAACAGCTGCGATGGCCGGTGAGGCACAATGCCAGGCGGGCGGTGCACACGTGTCGCTCGTAACCGCGCTCGCGGCGCTGCAGCGGCCGGCGGCGCTTCCGCACGCGCCGAGGGGGGCGGTGGTGCTCATTCGCAGCCCTGCTACCCTGCCCTGCCCCGCCCAGGCAAAGCGGAGCGCGAGGAGGCTGCGCGGGAATCCAAATCGATCCCCCCGGCGCGCGGCGCGGAGAGCAAAAGGCACGGCGGGCGGGGCAGCGATACGCTCCAAGCGTCACATCACCAGCCTGCCGGGAATCGTGTTCACCATTTTCATATCCACCACGTCGCGGCAAGTATATCGTTTTGATTATACCTGATTTGTACGAGAGGAAATTTTGCAATAAAGAATTATTATTATTATTATTATTATTATTATTATTATTATTATTTCATTTAGGGGCAAGAACTTTATTTTTAAATTTCTCAACTTCTTTAACGTAACTTGAGATAATCATGACTTTTCGCATATCTCCTGCTTCTTAGGCACTACAACTCAAACAACATCAAAAATAATGCTTGGATTTGTGTATTCAGAAACACTTTTGTACGCTAATTGTTACTTGAAAAATTATTCTTTTTGCGATTTACCGCATTCAGAGCGCTTTTGCTTTTTTTGTGTGTGTATTTGGAGCTTTCCGTATATTTCTGTATAAGACACGGAATGTTTGACAAAATAAAGAAAGAATTAATAGTTATTTATGTATCAAGTGGATGTTTTTGCCCCGTGGGCGACTTCCAAACACGAGGGCCTCTGGCCCGAGGGGTTGGATGTGGCCTGAAGGCAAAAACATCAATTAACGCCTGTGGTGCATACAAAACTTTATGGTTTACTATTTCGTTGCTGAATCAAACGAGAATTCGAAACATTTTATAATTTTTCTTGCGTCTAAAGTGAAAAGATGCACAGTAATAGTCATTTGTCAATACGTCAGATAAACAAAACAGAGTGGATATCTAATTACTCTAACTGCATACTCATTGGACTGATTTGTTTGTACAAACAGAAAGAATATTGTGAAGTTCCTGCAGAAATTCTCGCAAAAGCTAGCAAATCAATAGATAGTGGTTTCCAGTAAAATCTCGAAAAATATACGAAAATGTTTATAGTGTATTTGAGAGTTTTATAAC
Organism: Teleogryllus occipitalis; assembly: GCA_011170035.1. Classification (NCBI taxonomy): domain Eukaryota; kingdom Metazoa; phylum Arthropoda; class Insecta; order Orthoptera; family Gryllidae; genus Teleogryllus; species Teleogryllus occipitalis. The sequence goes on along the minus strand of BLKR01000777.1, from coordinate 261,357 downwards.
AATGTAAATTGCGTTGATGAAACGGTACTTTTAGATTATTTGCTTCTATTACCGAAAGTTATTTAAGATTTATTCCACGTAAGATGTGACCCAGAGAGCTTGGCAATACCAACCTCCCGTAAACCACCCGCCATACATACTACATTGACTTAGGGACTTTTGATTACCATTTAAGTTGGAGAAAGTAGGTGCCAACCCCAACGTAAATTCCCCACGTAATGGAAGTACAGCTGCCAGGGACTTTTTTTTGGCTGGAGACTGGCATGCATGCGAGCGAAATGAATTTGTGCCAACTTCAACGGTTTCAACCAGCAAAACGTGTGGAGATTGTGAGCTTATGCGAGTGAGCCGCATCCCGCACTTGCGTGCTGAAAAAGCAATTTTTTTTTTTTGCGTTTCCAGTGCGCGAATTGTTTCCTAAGGAAAATCTTGTTGTGCGCTGGGCTTGACATTTTTAGAAATGTCAGGTAATTCCAGAAATAACTCTCCAGTGAAGCAGAAGGGGAAGTGGATTTTATCGAGTGGTGAAAGGCAGGTCCTTCTTAATGTTAATAAGTACAAGAGCGAGAAAAATTCTCGTAAAGAAGTGAAACTTCCTGAGAGCAGTGTCATTGCAAAGGTAGCTGTAATTGTGGGGGTAAGCCATCAATGTCACAATAATTATTGACTTTATTGCATGCCTCAAGAACGTCTTCACAATGAACATGTGTATGTGAATCATAATTATTTTATTGAAATATATTCATATATTACAGAGACCTTATACAACTCTGGCAAACGTTATTAGGGATTATAAGGCAGGAAAATCTATTAAAAGTAAGAGGAAGCGTTCATGACCGTGAGAGATTCAGCTGATGGATTTGCAAGAGAAGCTATTAGCAGCTATATATTTACCAGGAAGCTGATAATGGTAAGATATTTTATATTTAGAGTAATGATGAAGTATGTGGCTCACTTTTTGAAGACTTTCTAAAGACCTATTCATTTGCAACAGGCAGAAGACTCTCACTTACAGATGTTTGGCATTACATGAAGGAAAATAATGATATTTTTTTCATTCAGAGGGTCATGCACAACATTGTACAGAATTATTAAGGAAATGGTTTAGCATGGAAGAAAGGAAACCCAAATATTCGTATTTGTGAGTCAAATGAAATAAATGTAAAGAGGTTATATTTTGTGGCAGACTATATGAAAAATAAGAAGTCAAAACCCAAAGACTGTAGTGTACCTTGATGACACATGGATCTATATGAATGGTAAAAGATCCCTTTGAAAATGTATATTACTTATGTGTAAAAATTATGAGACAAAAATATCATTTTCATTAGGTTCAACTACTTATTCATGGCAACTACCATTTAAGGCACCAGTAAAAGAGTAATTAAAAGACCACCAGAGGGAAGGAGGCTAGTCGTGGTTCATGCAGGAATGAGAGAAGGTTTTGTACCAGGTACAAATGTTTTCAGTTTTAATGGCATTAATTATGTACAAACTGAGGCATGTGTACGAAGCATCACATTTTGTAGGTGCTGGTCTGATATATGCTACTGACCTAAAAAGGGGGCAAGATTATCATGGAGCAATGAACAGTTCTACTTTTGAATCTTGGGTTAAGAAACAACTGATTCCTGGCATTCGCAATTTAAGACCTTGCATCATTGTCATGGATAATGCTTCATACCATTCAAAGCAGGTAGAGAGGCATCCAACCACAAAGTGGTGAAAGGATCAACTGATTGTAAGTATCAGAAATGAAATGAAACTATTGTGCTTAATGAAATAAGTAATGTAACCAAAGAAAATTATTTTTAGGATTGCCTGAACCAGCGAGGAGTACGAGTGCCAGAAGCTGCAAATAAAATCTCACTTGGTGCCCTGGCGAGCCAACATTGTGAAAGGATAAAAAGGTACCACGAGATACATATCAGTGTGTGAAAGAATACATTTCATTAATATTTTGCATCATATTATCTTGTTCTGTTGCATCATTGTAATTAAATATTAAAATATACACTTTAAATATGTACAAATATATGCGTCTACGCTTATGATAAATAAGTGATATATAAATCTAATAAATAACTGACCTCAGCAATGTATTGGTAAAGGTATGTAGTTGATGACATGCTGGCTGCAGAAGGGCACACAGTTTTGAGGCTGCCACCATATCATTGCAAATTCAATCCTATTGAACATGTGTGGGGCATTTCAAAAGGGTACTACCACAAAACTGTATGTGAAAGGCCAGGGCAAGGAATGGAGAGAACTAAAGCTGTGAGGAATGAGGCAATAAATCAGGTAAAGTTTTCAATACACCATTATAGAAAAATGATAAATATATGCTAACAGTTATGATTATAATTTTTTTCAAAATTAGTAAAACTAGAAACTAGAAAATTATGTTATGGCATTAACAGGGTCACACCAGAAATGTGGAAGAATTCAGTGGAACATGCAGAAAAAATTATTGAAGAGTATTATGAAAAAGAGGCAGTGGAAGAAGATTATGAAGAAATAGTAAATTTGAGCAGTGCTAGTGGAACTGACACAGCTGAAGAAGGCACAGGAGAGGAAGGAGACACAATTCCATTTGAGCCAATCCCAGGAACATCTTCAATGTGAAAAAATTGAAAAAAATATTAGAGATTCCACAACTTCATCTCAAGAAACATCTGACATATTAATGCAATCACCCACAGTTGTTAGAGAACATGTTGGGACCCCCTGTGCAACAGAACAGGTAAGAACAGGAAAATACTCCATTGAGAATTGAAGAAAATTTCATTTCATTAACACATTCTCCCAATTTTCAATCAATTGTTCCTGCCCGTGCTTCAGTTGTGTGTTTGGATCGAGTAGGATTGCAAAAGTAAAAACAGTGAGTAAGCATTAAAGCGTTTGGAATAAATGTGATAATCTTGTAAAATATGTAACTCAATATTTCAGATGTGCCTCAAATTATAAAATTCCTGCCCCCGTAAAGCAACCACCAAGTCAAGATTAAGAACAAATTTGGTCACACTGTGTCCCGGAAAAGGTATAGCTTGAATTTACTCGATTATGGAATTGTGGTTATTGCAGGTTATAAATTAATATTTTTAAATTACAGTCAATTGTTCCTGCCAGTGCTTCAGTCAGTCTGTTTGGTCTGAGAACAGTTGCAATGTGAAAGAAGTGAGTGTGCATTAATAGTTTTAATATGAGTGTGAGATCTCGAGTGAACTCCTGCCTTCTCAATTCAACCAAAGACACTAGTTAAGATCACCATTTCATTAACATTAATTAACCCCAATGAATTAACAGTTAATCAGTTTCCTTTACATTATCCCTGTAATACAATTAATCATTACTACCAATGCCTCTGAGTTTGTGTTCAGTTTAAGTATGGATGCTAAGTGATATAAATGAATACACTTCGAAGATTTGACATGTGTGTGAAACATACATTACATTTATAAATGTTTCAGATACGCAATAATGGAGTTCAGAACATACATAATTTTATTTAAATTTTTGTTCAAATGGTAATCAGTTGTTAAGTGAAATTAGTAAGTACTTATTTCATGATATTATTTGGCATGATATAGAGTAAAATTTAATGTTTACTACTGATGCGCTATATTACTTTTTGGTTATTAACATTTCATTTTAAGTTATTTTTCAATGATTTTCTATTTATGTTTGTAAATTTTATTGGTTTTGTAGGTAATTTTTTTGGTTACATATTATATTGAATACTGTAATGTGAAGCAAAAATTCTTGGGCCAACTTTTCTTCTGGACAATTTTGTTTTTCATATGTTGCAGGAGTTTGAAGTAATATATAAGTTAAGTAGCAATTTTTTTCATTTAAATGTGATAATTCCTTTTTTAATTTTTTTGTTTTTCATTGCAAGAACATAATTTCCTAGGAATAATTTTTAATCTTATAACAATAACATGTCTGTTTATTGACTTTATCATGATTGGACAATAGATACTGCATTGATTGTTTTATGTTGCAGGGTTGCTGTGTTTACTGTGATTATTCATTTTCTAAATATGGAATTTTTTATGTATATTATTTTATGTATTGTAAATGTCTCCATTATTTTGACGTATGTTTCTGTATGCATGCTAGAAATCGGCCCTCAGTCGTCATCCTGATCGGGAGGATGGGTATGCTATCAATATATGTAAAATTTTCAAGTAGTTTATTAATTTGTAAAGTCAGCCAAATTTCTTAATGTTGATTTTTAATGATAATATTTTTACAATCCAATTGAGGATTAATTCACTTTTTTATTCAATTTTTTTTATATATATGGTAACATACTTACTCCTTTGTTTTCCCCGATCGCTTAAGGTAAATGCCGGGACGTTTTGTAATGTTTGTAAGCCCAGGGACATTAGGCTTTAAAATTGTTGTAAAAATTCAATAATTTTTGTGAAAATAAATTGCTGTGGACCATCGGTGTTCAAGAAATTTTAATGACTGCTCCTTGCAATTTGTCATTAAAATTGACCACCCATGGTGCATCAGTTTATTCTTTACTGAACCTTCGCATTATATCAAATCATATATCTGATCAATTCAATTTTCATGAAATTTCAAACATTGTCATTTTCATACAGTAGATTTGTTCATTCCTTAGATATGCTTTGATCATGGTCATGTGTCGATATTACGTGCATAAAACCATTATTATACAAATATTTCTAGTTCAGTAAAGAATACTTTTATTTCACTTCATTGTGTACTGTTTGAAAATTAAAATTATTTTGAGTCTTGCATTTCATTTCATCTTTATTCCAAAAATTCCCTTTTTATACCTTTTTTTCCTATTGTATAATAAAACAACATTCTACTATTTCATTTATTCTTCAGTTTCAATAAGATTTTATTAATTCTGAGAGTTCAAATATTTTTAAATTTATAAGTAATTTAATTAAAAGTACATTTAATATTATAATTAATTAATAAAAACAAATTTCATATATAAATTATAAATTAAATTATTTTACCATATGCCTGTTGCGATTTATAAGTCGTAAAACAACATTAACAAATCATTTCAGCATATCTGGATTTTTGAAGGCCACTACGTACATTTAAACAAGTCGCGTCGGCGCTTTCGCGTTTTATTTCGATGAGGTTGGCAGTGCCGAAATTCCGCCATCTTGACTTTTTAGGGTCTTTTCTTACGTGGAAACACCTATAGAATATATCAATCACCAAAAAAATAACATTTCGAGGATGTTAGCCAATGTGCCTAATATCTACATCTTATTACTACGAGTAGTACTGCTACTCAAGAAGCACATACGTCTCTAAAAAAGGTGATACGTAAAGTGAAATATGAGTGATTAGGGGGATTTGTATATTCACGAGAACATTCCAAAATTGTAATTTTCGTATCAGTCAAGCAAAATAAGGTTTATATCGAGTTATTTTACTTATTTGAGCATTATGCCATTTATTTATTGTATTTGCTTGCATCGTAACTTTAACAAATCGGATCCATAAACATGCTGTACGTGTTGTGTTGGTATTAGAGCGGGCCATAAAGTATTCAAAAGGTCCGAGGGCATAAAGAATCACAAACGCCCGCAAGGGTATTAACAATACCGTTTTGTGTTTTATTTGAGGTCCGTAAACACACAATAATGAACTAGTAAACTATAAAATATTTTGCTAGCAATTTGCATTCTTTTAGTATTTTTTTAATTCTGTAAATTGCATATTTTAAAGTTTCTTAGATCATATTTTATGGCTGATTATTTCACATTTTTACTTCGTATCTATCCGGGATTCATCATAACTATTGTAGTCCACATTTTTTTCATCCATTAATATTAAGGAAATTAAACTTAGCATTTATTCTGAATAAAAGGCTACTGCATTCGTTGATTGTTAACAGCGAATGTAAGATTACAATTCTTAAAAGTTTTTGTCGAATTTCACTAGCAATATACAACTTAATCTTTTCCTACCCTATCTGATAGATACAGGGAAAATATTTGAGTCGTGCAGAGAAGAGGATCGCATTATTCAAAATCTGTAATTTCTTCTGTCACGTACTTTCTGATTTACATAATGAAACAAAAGAAATACGAAGTACTGTGCACTAAAACAACAGAATACAAAATGTTTACAAGGGCAGAATTTTGAAGGACGTACAACGAGATGATCTAAAGTACTGTTTTGTAATTCGGATTTTCAGAAATTCATCACAGAAACTAAAGCTTTAATCTACATTGTCGGTCCTGATTATAATATGGAACATGCCCGAGAGCACGTGGATCTAAAGTGCGATGTTTTCCAAGTCGTATCCGCTCATTTACAATTTCACAATTCAAACGTGTAATTTTCTCATGCATTTCGCATTTACAAAAGCCTCCACCGGTGCGAGGACGCATGAATGTACTGAAACTTCTCTGATATCGGAATGCAAATCCTCTTATTGTGTTACCTCCAAAAGGAACTAATATACTTCGCTTCTGGCAAACCGAACACTGACGTAGGACAGAATACTTACACAAAAATTATGTTCTCATAATCACAATTCGTAAAAAGAGTAATACATTTCCTTTTTACTTATTAAGAGTACAGTGATGAATGTGAATATCTGTGTACAGCCAACACGCGTTTGCGCCTATTGTTTGAATCAGATTGTGAAGCCGCACACCATTCACAGAGCTACTTGAGGACTCATTTGAATGTATCGGAAGAAGGCGGATCTTTAAACTGCGTCCACTCCCGATGCGACATTCCGGGAAGCAGGGGGAGGGAGGGGTTCCAACACGTTTTCATGAGGGTAAAATAGTAGTTCAGATGCTTGGTGCTCAAGAGCCTGATTCAAAAAAAGATCCCAAAGTTTTTTGTCCCACCAATTCTATATGTTTTGCTGGACTGCCGAATGTGAATTTGAGGTTTGTTACCAAGAGAAATGTCTGTTTCAGAATTTTTTTTTTTAATTTGCAACATTTCGCATATTTTTAGGGTTGCTTATATCTCGACAACTGAGTTTTATCGAAGTGGCTTCCATATACAAAAGTAAAGTAGACAAAAATGTCTACCAAATGCATATTTAACTTAAATTTTTTGAGAATTGGGTTAGACGCTAGAGCGCGCTTAAAAGCGACGACTTTTTGATCCTCGGGCTTAAAGAGAGAAAAGTCATCTTACGCCTTATTATATCGCGGCGGCGCTCTACTTTCCTTACTCCATGCTTGAAAAATGCTAAGACGAATATATTATCTTCCTAATTAAATATTAAGTGGAATTAGTAGGAACATGTTCACTCTTTTCTTTGTGATGCCGACATTTCTCGAGGTAGCAAACCCCAAATTCGAATTCAGCATACAGCAAAACAAAACCGACGAGGAGAAAAAAGAAAGAAAGAAAAAAAAAATAATTCTTCTTGGACCGGATAGGAAGTGCGGAATGCATGCTTTCTTGGCAATCCGCACAGCATTGAGGTATGACGGATTGCAGTGCAGCCGTTCACATGGCGCGGGCGGGAAATGGCCGAGGCGTGACCGGGTAAACCAAAGGGCGGGACGGCGATAGGGGTTTAGTAAGGTGTGAGAGGAACGCTGAGGGAATAGGTAGGCAGGTTGACGGGGGTCGGATAGGCAGATCAGGGGTGGAGTGGGATAGAACGGAGCAGGATGATAGAGTGAGATAGAGTAGAGCGGAGCGGGGCGGGGATTTAAATAAAATTATTTCCATTTTATATTATACTCGTGGATAGAATTCAATTTCATGATTTCCCAATTTATGATAGATAAATAAATTATTTCTGCAAATAGTTACAAAAACTGGGGGCAGAATACAAAAAAAGTAGCATGATGGCTGTTATGAATAAATATCCAGGAAACGCAGGATTACTTCAGTTATTATTTGTTGTGTGTTGCGAACTGTTTCACTCTTTCACAGAATATTCCCCTTGGCGACATTTTACCGCGACATTTTACCTAGTCGATATTAAAGATGTGAACGTTAGTGGCTTATATTTTTTCAATACATTTTTCTGTGCTGAATAAATATTCAGGCTTAATTATGCTGTCTTTAAGCATACCAATATTTCTCACAATTCCGCTCCCATTACGAAACTCAGCATTGGCGTAACTAGGGGTGCAGAATCACTTTCCCTCCTCCTTTGGGATCCGCCAGCGCCGGCGAGTGGCGAAGAGGAATGCCGGAAAACAAGCGCAGGCGCCCTCCAGCGCCCTGCACCTGCGCGCGCCGCTCCGGAAGAGGCGGCTGGTGCGGGCGCCCGCAGCCACCGGGAGGCGCCACAACAAAGCACCCACGTGGGCCACTTCGCGTGCTGACGACGCGCGGAAACTGAGAGCTCGCAGTGGGAGGCTCCCTATACCCCGTCGGATTTGTTCTTTGTCTTTTTTTCTTTCGCAACCTAGAAGCGGATCCGATTACTCGGGGTGGATCGAATTTGGAAGAAATCGGAGATTAACGTAGACAACGAGCTTGGTTCATAACTAAAAACATTCAAAACTAGGCTCTACTCTGTAAACCGAACTGTAACTACACGCTACATAGACATTGTCATCAACCTTGTAAATTTACTTTGTTTTTTACGTATTTTGTGAGGGTCTGGTTCTACATATTTCTTCGTCGTTCATTGTACAGTAATTCCCTCTCACTGCATTTGCCTTCCTCACTTAAGATTCATGACGAGGCCAGATTCTTTGTAACTGAGAATATTCTTCACATCAAAGTCTTTGGCGACCGTTCAATTAACATTATGACAGTTTAAACGATTTCGGAAGAAAAGTTTCTTATTCGCCTTCGTCAACACGTAGCTTCATGAACGTGGAAACAATATACATTAACAATTTAAGATTCAATATATTTCGAGAGATAGATTTTTAATTTTTCTTCCTTATTTAGAGACGTTACAATTGGAAACTGACAGACGTTATTAATGAATAGTTTTCACATATTTACTAATTTTATTTTATGAAAATATATAATATTTAACTAATTTTAATTTATGAAAATAGTTAAATCAGGTTACGACATAAAATACCATTATGTCATGTTTATTATTAGCAAAATAAATAAATTAACTAATTAATCGCTAAAGTAAAATTACTCCCTTACGTAACGAGTGTCAGTTCACTCCTATTAATCAAAATAAACTTAAAAACAGACACGTGATACTCTCCGTGAAAAGAAAACTAGGCCTGAAACTACACCATCCATCGAAGTTTGTATCACAATTTTTTTTTACGTTTATTCGCTAATCTTCAACAATCAAACTCTTTTCAATACTCTGAACTCACAACGGTGGGTGGTCAGTATTTTTTGTCCCAGCATGCCCATAGGCGCCGGTGCATCCAGCAGCAGCCAGTGGGTCGTTGCACCGGGCAGTGGGTCGCGGCTGCCAGGCGGCGCATCGCCGGAGGGCCTGGGGGCGCCGCGGAATGGGAACCGGTTTCCTTTCTGCCGCCGCCGCCGCCTCTTCCTCCTCCTCCTGGGGTTGGGTCGGTGGAAGTTAATCGGCGAAATCGGGCGGGAAAGCTGCCTGCCGGCCGCATTATTCGGGGCGGGAAAGGCGCCGTAATGGGCGACCACTGTCGCCGCGCCGCTGCTGTCCCACTCGGCGGCCCGGCCCGGCCAGGCTCCGCCGCGCCGCGCACCTGCTCGCTTGCTGAGTCGCCCGCGCTGTAAACCTACTGCACCCGCGCCTCGCTCCCTGCCGCCGTGCAGCAACCTCATTCGCTTTCTCATTGCGGTGCGCATACGGCGCCCGGCCGACACGCTAGCGGAAACCTAGTTGCGTGACGATAGGCAAGGACAAAAACATTTTGTGCTCCTTCAATCAATGACAACAAATAAAAAATAGATTCAAGAAATATTTTCTTACATACACAATCAATGACTGCATCAATTTATATTTTAATGGTATAGATTGATTTTAATTTTTTACCAACATTCAAGGAACAGAACATAATGTCCGTTACTACAATGTATCTGGAACTCATCAAACGGCCACTACTAACCCTGACGGCTGTTGTCATCCTGATTTTTCATCTTTGAATGAACCATATGAAACTATATTCCCCTTCTTTTGTCACGAATAAACAAGGCAAACTCAAGTTGCGAACAAGCAGTGTTAAACAGATATACATGTATTTTAATACTATGAATCATGAACAGAATACTACAAACCACAGTTTTTTAAGCTGATAGTCAATCAGTTACATAATTAAATTATCGCAATAACAAAAAGTATATTTTCTGAATACTTCAAAAAACATCTCAAACTAAGTGCTAGTACTTTTTTAACGTGTTATATTTCCATTTTTTATTGGAAAATTTGAAAAAATTACTGAACGAAATTTACTGGAGAATTCACAGTTTTAAAGAAACATCAGCCAGCGATGAATTCAAGAACCGCAAAACCAGCAAAGCCACTTCCAAAAGTGAGTTTCTGCGGTCAATGGGCAAAAACTCGCACTTCGCCTCCGCTGGCGAGGGCGTCTCCTCCGGGGCGAGGCCGTCCCGCGAAGAGCGTCCGTAAAGCAAGCAAGCAAGCACAAGCAGGCGAGCGCGCCGACAAAGCGAGCGAACTTCACCCAAAAACGAAACGTCCGAGTTCCCGTTTCACAATAAACAATGTGCTTTACGACGCAGCGCTGGCGGCTGCGGCGGCGTCCGCGTCCGCGTCTCTCTTTGCTATTGCGGTCGAAGGCGCGAGGCTGAGGCGCTGAGCCCCTCCGGCGGAGGCCCCGAGGGCGACGGCCTAGCAGCGGGCCATGGGGAGGGGTGCACTTGCCCTGAGCTGGAGCTGTTTTCTGGGGGAGGGGGAGGGGGGAGGTCGCGCTAACGTAAAAGGAAAGAGTTTGATCAATCTGCTCATAAGGATAACCTTTGCACATGACTCCCTCCCTATTCTGTAAATTAGGCTTAAAGCTCATTTTTTAACTAGATCACGCCCATAAAATAAGTAGTATGTTTCTTACAATAAACAATCATATTTTTCACTCTCACGTAACTTACGAACAGATTTGAGAATTCTCATAACCGATAAGGAAATTGTTTCATCTTGATAATTGAAGCGGCACCGAGTTCCCTTAAAACTAATTAAGTGGACATAAGTACCATGTCGTCAACTCAATTCATCATATGATCTGATATTTTGATAAAATATTTTACAAAAATGGTTACACGCGATTATTTTCTTTGAGAGTAGTGCGTTAAAACGCACGGATAGAATGAATTTCGGTGGTTGTTATTTAGTGTTCTGCTCTTACACAGAATCCTTACATTTGCACAGGCTTAGTTTTCTTTTAACGTGAACAAGAATGTCTCAATTTCTCACAGAATATATCCTTTTAAGATAATTGTATTTTTAACTCGCCGAGTGCGAAACAATGCGAAACATCTTTCGCATATGACACGATAAAAATAGACACAATACTTACGCGAAATAATTCACGCAGTATTTACGTAACTTACTATTTCTTTGAATTGCAATACTATATATGTATGCATTATGCAAATATTAAAGCAAATTATTTTCGTTATATCGCTTTATAAATAAAACACTAAGGAAATATAACGGTTTTGAATTAATTATAAGAAAGCAGACACAAAAGATCGTGTGTTCTATCGCTGCATTACCGACTGCGGCTGCATCAATCACATTTAGGAAGAATAAAAATGTAAGGTCGGAGATTTGACATAGGGGAGTCAGAAAGTACACTTACAGCCCGCAACACAAATTTTGCTTTAAGAAACGTAACAATCTTATATAACTCGGAAACATTACATTTCAGTCTTAACACCAGTTTTCCTTCTCTCTAATGGACACAAGATATATTCCTTATAGCACAATCTAGAAAATCAGTCATGTTTGGACGTTCAATTTCATTTTTGGAGGGCATCTCACACCGTACGCCTCGCACGGATTGTCCGAAACTTCGAAGCTGGGTTACCGCATGCAACTATTTTCCCTTTTAAAACAATGATTTACCGAATGCAGTGTTTTCGAATGTCCAACTAATGCTCTCTTATTAGCCTACATAATCATTTTTCTCCTTATGCGCATGATTATCAAGGCAGGTGCAGTCTTTTCCTTCAAAAGACGGACAGCAGTCTTCGAAGTGCCCCCGGGCGCAACGCTAGCTCGAGCTACTTCGTAAAGCAAGCTACTGCGTTCAACGAAGCGACGCTGCAGACCTCCGCTGACTCACCGCACGCCAACACAAACACGCACTCGCCAGGGTGCAAGCGACCTTAGAGATGGCGATGTAGGTGGTCGAACAAGGGCAAGCGACGATGCCATGAAGAGATGTTAATGTAAGGAACTATCGCGAAAAAAGCACGAGGACAAAACGTTTGGCAGAAATTGGTTTAGTGGTAAGTTACAGTTGACATTGACATAATTAAAATGATTGAAGGCGTTGTCATTGTCAACAATACTATTTATTTCAATAATAGCAGCTTTCGATGGCTTAGCCATCATCACCAGTTTTCTGCTGTCTGGAAACGACTACGTTAGTCGTGTGTAGTCGTTAGTCGACGGTAGTCGTTTTTGTGGCTTCCAGACAGCAGAAACCTGATGATGATGGCTAAGCCATCGAAAGCTGCTATTATTGAAATAAATAGTATTGTTGACAATGACAACGCCTTCAATCATTTTAAGTTTGGCAGAAAGGTGAAGAAGAAGAGAATCAGAAATGGGGGAGGTGATCACGTACAAAACATGAAAACGATGAAAGTTAATGGAAATGTGAAAGAAGATAGAGAAGGAGGGATGGTAATATTAGCAAACAAGAGATTAAATAAAAACAAAGAATGCTGGGATGCTCAAATGTAAGATATATGAGCACAGTATGGTAAAAGATAATGGGGAGTAAGAAAGAAAAGCTGGCCAAAACGCGAGGAAGAAGACCGCGTGGATGAAGATGACTGTGATAGCAGCGGAGCGTGAGGGAGAAGTCACCAGGTGCATGAGGAGCGATGTAGGCAGCGGCTGACTCAGGCGAGGTGGCTGCCCGACCCGTTGGCGGAGGCCCAGGTACGCGAGGGCGGTGGCCGCGCACAGCGCTTCATGGGACCGACACTCATCGCTCTTCCAGAATAAGCCACTTCAATGCAGTGCGCAACAAGAATATCCTTTAACAACAGCCAGTTCCTAATCAGCTAAGTTGTTTCAGAATGCATCAAAACTGTTTAATTTCCAACTTCGAATAAGTTCTAGAACGGATGAATTACACTGAGCTGACAATAGAAAACGTACGTATTTTTCTAGCCGACAAAATTAAAGCAAGTACTTTCGCACAAGGTAAAAATGATAAAGACCAACAATTAAAGATTCATCGATACAAGAATTACAGAAAGTACTACTTAACTACTCAAAGCTGGCGATTCAAAAATACGAAGTTATGTCCATATCATTCAAAGTTTAATTATACATATAGAATAGATTTTATTTCACTCCTTAATTTTTTTTAAAATCTATCACACCGAAATGAATAAAATTCAAAAGGAGGCAATTCTTGGAAGCATTTACAAGACGACGGAACGCTGGAAGTAGGACAGTGCTCGGCATTGAGGGGTCACGTCCCGAGAGGGTAGAAGACGAAAGATGTTGCGCTCAGACTGGCTCTGGAGTCACCCGGGGCTCGAGGAGCGTTCCCCCACGAGGGCGGCAATGCTCTGACCCGACGGCCCTTCCCGTGGGAATGCCCTGCAGCTCTCAGCTGCGCACAGTGGGCCCAAACAATGCCACAGGCACGACTTCTTTATTTTGTGCGATTTTTATGCGAGCATTAAAACACCAAAAGATATTTGACAATAACATACAGTAAAGCTTCAACATTCAGCGGACTTCTCGAAATTTTCAATTAACATTTTTGTACGGTTCCTATTTTCTTTGAATAATTGCTTTTTACAAACCCTAAGATATACAAAAAGTACAACATATTGCTGATTACTCTCATTGGCAGTGCCTCACATTATATCATACGGTGGCAATAATAAGGCATCTCTATCAGCAAGAAGCTTCGTACTTTAAGATATCAGTCGTTATTCACTTGTTTATTTCTAATTCACGTGCCTTTTGGCAATTTGAGAATAGTGTGGTGCCCGGCAATGTAGATACAAGCCGTGTAGCACGGCGGGAGAAGGATCAGCAGGAGTCTTTACGACGGTGCTCAAAAAGGTTTTCGATGGATCTTGTGGAAAGGAATACTTAAACAGACCACTCCGCAATGTTTATACGTTTTACTGAGTGCTGATTCAAGTGACCGAGTCGATAACCTCTCCGAAAATCAAACAATGTTTTTTTTGATACAGTTCTTTTCCCTTAAAAATAACTGTAATATCGAAAACGTTTTGCGATATTTAGTGAACCATTTAGAAATATATTTGGTTTCCTAAAATAACATCTTTGTTATTGATTGGCGCCGGCAGCAGCAAGAAACCGTATTGCACATCAAACACTTTCGACTACAGATAGATTTGTTTCCAGAGATCAGTACGTCATGTTTGCAATATTACGGATTTTATTAATCGTCTCGCTAAACGACTCAATGCAAATGCATTTATTTCTAGAATAATGCTGCTTTCACTCGAAAATTAATTAAAGCACCGATGTATTCTGACTCTTGTACTATCTTTTTTCTTCGTTTTATTCAAGATTGATGTTAATAAGCAATTGTGCACTCGATTTCAGAGTGAAGAAAGTATATATTTATTTCACATTTCACATCTTTACCTCTGCCCTTCAAATCTCAAAATAAGATACAAATTATTAATCACTGTGAAAAACAAAAGAGTTTCTCCCAGAACAGAATTGCCTCAGTTCCTCTTTCTTAAAAGGCTTTAGAATCAGTATTACCACACTTCAATATGCCACACAGTTACCAAAAATTCAACATCGAATTTTGAAAGTCACGTTTCACAAGTGATTTTTTTTTAAATTTTACTTTTGACTTGTACGCCAGCTCCCCACGATCTACTAGTAACTTGTACCAACGTTTCAGCTCCCCTCCCCCAACGACACATTCATTACAAACTAGAGCAAAACAAGAAAAAAACAACTTCCGGAATCCCACCAAGCACTTCCGCCAGGTAGGTATTCCCTCCCCCGCACATTCCACCGGCAGCGAAGCGCAGTCCCCGACTTACATCACCACTACCTGCGCTTCGCGACCCAACTGCTCTCGGCCGGGCTTCCGAAGCCTCGCGGTCCGTTGCATAAACGCCCTCAACGCGGCCGCGGAAACCGCTATGCTGCTTTTCCGCACGAACCACGGCAAATCGATGCTCGACTCCGCTTCTTCTGCCCCCTGGATTCAGCGATCACGTATGCACGTCTCAAAGGGAATGTCAGGGCAAACGTCACGCAACGCAGGAGAGCGCGCGGAGAAGCCAATAAAGTATGTATGGGTAACTGGAATTCGGGTTTTAAAACTGCGGTAGAATGCTAGGTCTCGGCGAGACCCGAGTGAAGTGTTTAATTTCTACATTAGTTCACAAAGTATTCTCTGTTGAGCTCTCAAGTTACGCAACTACTTTCTGAAAATGTATTTTCTGGATAGTATACTTTCCAGAGAAAAATGTCATTCAACCTTGTGGTCACTTTGGAACTCGTAAAAAAGTAGGAAGATTCACTTAATTCTAATAATAATAATAATAATAATAATAATAATAATAATAATAATAATAATAATAATAATAACAATAACAACAAAAACAGTGATTAGGATCCAGTTGGTCTATACTTCCGCATCGGTAAAATGAAGATGCTGCAACATTGTAAGTTTGAAAACAGTTGATCTACCTCAATCAAAACTTCGAGAACTAAAGTCAAATACTTCTCGGTGACACTTTTTCTGTTCCAGAACAACCTTACAGAAACTTCTTTATTATAACAGCATGAACTTGTAAGTTTAGTGTTCCCTTGTGTGATGCCCTATGGAGTGGATGTTTCATTGTGTATGATGGCATCCCTTCCCAAACAAACAATGATGCATCTTTATCGGTAATGGTGTAACAGTAAAATGTTATTACTTATGAAATGAAAATATTTCGAAATTTAAACTTTGTGCACCAGTGTTGTGCGCCGGTGCGCCCTAGGTTGTCAAATGTTTTAGCGCCCTTTTACTTTGATTTTTTTATATTAAAGCGATTTTTCATATTTTGAATAAAAAATTGTTGTACGATATTTATAACCGACACAATATTGTGCACGTAACTAATTATACGTCAACGTATAAATAATACTCTCCACGATATTGATTTAATAAATATACGATAATTTTGTATTCATTTTATCTGTAAATATTAATGGATATATTTGATTAATTAACATTTTCTTTTGTTACAAATATGAAAAGAAATATTTCTATAAAAATCCAAAAGTTCACCTTATGAAAGTTTGCATCCGCTGAAATTCGTCCGTCCCCAAAAATTGCGCGCCTCAGGCTGCAGCCTACTCAGTCTGTTCGGTAATCTGGCACTGTTGTGCGGTCTTCCGAGACTAAATAGTCAACAAACAGTACAGGTATATTTTCAGCATTCTATTCGCTCCAACTATAGTTAATATTTCGAAATCAAAAATCAAACCAGTGATCACGATGCCCACGATAGAAATGTGAAAACTTGATGGGGTGGGGGAATCAATTTCTCGGTAAATGTTCAGACATCGTTCACTGTTCACTGAGGTAAAACAAATAATTTGCAATGAAATATGTACAGTTGTCATCGGAAGAACTTCAAATGTATGTAGTATATTAGAAGTTTATCGACTGCAAAGAGACAAAAATGTAAAATGAAATTAAAAGACACTCTCCCTTCACTCCCAGGTCAATAACACAAGACAAGAGCAGCGGGAGGAAAATATCGCTCGCCCTTCAATCATTAATTATTTCTAAACCATTCTGAGTTTCACTCTCATTTTTTAGAGAAAAATGTAGGAGTGTTCACGGAAATAGGAACTGAATTATTAGTATTTTTAAGAGTTGTGTTGATAGTGATAACAGTCATTTTAAATGATACTTGTTAATTTGTATGTTGTAAAATAATAAGTCGTGTTTTGTTTCTTTCGTCTTTACAAAAATAAAAAAAACGACAACATTGAGTGAAACTGGAGACATAAAGCTCAAATTTTCAAATATTATGTTTGGAATGACTCATGTTTAGTAGAACTAATATTAAATTGGACACTGTCGAGAGAAACGAATCGAACAATATGAAATAATTCGGAGAAAAGCATGAAACAGAATCATATGTTGAAAAGCTTCAACACATGCCAACTTCGAGTTGCAAAGACACTTTGGAATTATATAGTAGTACATACTACAGTCGCATGTGCAGTACGAGTATATGCTTCGCAATACTCGTACAAGGCGGGTAACATAAAAAAAACTTTTATAGCACGTAACGTTTCTCTTCATTCAACTGGAGTAAAGCGTGTGAAAATCTGTTTATTCGGCGCCACTGAAACCCGCCTGTCCATACGTCCGTCATCACCTCCCATTCCCCGCACAGCGCTCTGAAACGCCGGCGCCGCCTGCGGGCGACAAGACGTGCCTGCGGAGCCAAGGCGTGGGCGCGGGCCCCGACTCGGCGGCGCCACAGTTCCCCGACGCAGCGTCGTCCCCCGGAGCACGGCTGCCAACACGCGAACGGACGGACGCTCTCTTTCACAATGCGCGTCCGCACAGAAACACAAGGCGAAGCATTGACAGAGATGCGCGACAAAACAATTAAAATTAGGCAGCGATTGCCCTCTATATACATTGATTTTTATTTGATCGTCCTAGAGGTCCTATAGAGTAGTGAGTTTAATAATATGAAGCACTTAAAATGTAAATGTAAGTTGAGCTGATAAATCATGTATCAATGTGTTGTAAATGAGCACAGAGAAATTGGCTGCGTTACTGTATATTATTTCGTTCATCATTTGAACATAATGCGTCTGACTAATTGGACGATGTTTTATATCAATTTAACTCTTACGTATAATTACAAAAAATATGTCCAATATGGGAAGGAAAAGAAGAAGAAGAAGAAGAAAAACACACCTTGAAACAATAACACTCCATCCACTAACAAGTAATTACATTTCATCGCTCCTTTGCGACTGAAACGAAGTATATTTTATGAAATGTATCGTATTCTAAAATCTAAATGAAACAGTTATAAAGAATAATTTTTGTTTTTGCAAAAATCAACGTACAGTTTTTGTCACAAAATTGTACGCCAAGGGGAGTAATACCATACTTTAGGTACTTTGGTAATGCATTATCTATTTCGATTTATGTACTGTTTATTGCGCCTTAGTAAAACTGGTTTCTTTCTCACTTACAGGCCTAATATGTTCCTGGAGAATTCATGGATTACATATAGGGTAAAGTTGTTATCACGAAACATCTCATTGATGAATTGGCCTATTGAAAGGGACTCTTCATTGTTGCTCAAACTTGCCAATATATGGCATCGGTATCGTTTGAAACTTTTCTGCATTGAACGAACGTTAGGAAGGATACAGTGAGGACGAGAATGGAGGCGTTTACGACCGAAGAGCATCTTTATTGTTCTCTGAACCCAGCTGTGTTTTAAAAGACAAGTGGCGAGAGATCAAGTTGGCGCTAAAGAAATCACTTTACTGCTTGTGGCCCGCGGAGTGAAAAGGGGGATAACCTCGATCGTCGAAGACAAGCCGTCTAAATCGATGAACTCAGAGAACACTGACCGGCAGAAAAGAAAAAAGAATGCCTCTGAGACACCACAGTTGTTGGGTAATGCAGAGTAACTAAAAACTACATTATTGGCGACTTAAATGTAAGAAATGATTACTTTTGTAATTGGCTACTCAGAATTTGAACATGAAAATTATTAATGTAAAATTTTATACTATGAAACGATCACAACATTGAAAAGATTTAATATTAATTCTATATTAATTAAATAAAAATTTCTTTATAATATTAATTAATTATTGATGATTAAAATTTTATAGTTACTAGATGCTACTAAAATGATCATAAAAGTAGTGACGAATACAACAATTATTTGAAGAAGCAAAATATTAATTTTGACGATTTTTTAATGAAACGACCTATTTAAATTTCCTGCCTTTTAATTTTATTGATAAACGCACTTTACTTCACAGAATGCAATTAAAATGTTCTCTTTTACCCTAGATTTTACGTTCAATTTATAATTTCCAAACCTCGTTTACGAAAGGCGAGGCGTCAACCGTTCTTGAAGGCTTTCCAGTCGCCGCCAGGGCGCGCGCGAGCGGTGCAGCGATTTCCACGTCGTTCCGCGCCGGGCGTCGCGTCGCCCCGGCGGAAGCCCGCGCAGCGGCGGGCGAGAGCTCCTCGGGGAAGCCTAAACAAACGAAGCGCAAACGCAACACGCGTCGTGATTCATCGTCTGCCGCGTGGCGGAGCAGAGCGGGCGGGGAACAACCGGGTGAGACGATGCGGGGTGTGTGTGAGGGAAGAGACAGAGCTGAGTTGAAAGGGAGAGCGGTTCATGGCAGGAGGTATGGCGGGAAAAGTGGGTATGGTGGAGAGGATGGAGAATGCGGGAGAAGACTAGAGAAGATGGTATGAATGGACGAGGTAGGGGGAGATGTGCGGTCTGAGGTGAAACGGAGTGAGCGAAAGCGGGAAAGAGAAGAGGTACGGAGTATGACGATATGGTTGTGGCCGGTGATGAGGTTTGAGTGATCAGACAGGTCGGAGAACGACGGAAAGGGGAAGGGGGTGGGCTAGCAAGTGTCGATGCCTGTGGAAGCGTGGACGCAAAATTCGTAACGCAGACATACAAACGGCGGGGGAGAACACTCTAAAACAAGTGACTACACAAAACTGACGATTAAAATACAAAAAGATTTGGACTCAAGGTATAGCCATCGCAGTGATGAACGAATCTGAGAAAAGGCAATCGCTACGATAAAAATACATTTGCATAAGCTTTTCCGCCAGCCTGGCAGAAAATACATTTCAAATTCAATTTTAGTAGGAACGTCCATGCGAAATGTTTGTTAAATTAAACACACTCCCTTCATGTAATAGCCGATCGCGTTTTATTCATTTAAATAATATTTCCAAACACTGTACCATATTAGAGAAGTATACATGTATCAACAAACATTTTCAAAAATTCAATCACAATACAGTTTTGTTTTCACTTGTAAAAAAATCAGATATTTCAATTATAATCTATAATTTTCACTCTCATTAAGTTATTGCTCAACCAAGCTACAAAAGAAAACTTTCCAAACATTCGTGAACATGCTTCATATTACACCGGTCAACGCATGATGACGAACACTTGTAACAACACAGGCCCTTCTAGATAAGTCGTGAAGTACATCTACATTTCACGGAGGTGTTGGAACGCCGCAGGGAGAACGGCCGAGGGGGGGGGGGGCGTGGACGCGAGTAGTGGCTAGGGGCGGAAGACGGTTCAACAAACTTTATGCGAAACAAGGACTGCGGGGCGGCGGGGGCTGTGTGCGCCGGCTAATTTTGGGTGGTCCGCGGCCCGGAAACGCGGCACGGCTCGCTCCCATCAGCCCGTCTCCGACCGCCGCATTGTGCTTTGCCCAACACAATGATACGTTCGTGGAGAGAATGCACAAAGGACGCGAAGAGACGAGTAAGTTCTCCTCGGGCTTCTTCTTAACAAGGCCGTTGTCGACTGCGAGTTTAGTGCACGAAAAATGGTCTGTTGATGGAAGAGAAAGCTTTCTCGTCGGCAAATGATGTGATTGAGTTTCTTTATATTTCGTAATGAATGCCACATCTGGCTGTAATAACTAATTAACACGAAAAGACTGTTACTCGTTTGAATATTAAGAATGAACAAGACGTGTTTCCCACTTACCATAAAATGTCGCAAAAGACATCAGAACATGCGATTCAATTTCTTTTCTTCACAAGCCAATGCGATACATTTACCAAATAAAATGCACATTCTTTGAGCTTTCGAAACTTATGTCTCTCAGTAACAAGATAATCAGCAAATAAAAGAGACACTACTGCATCATACTTTTATAGCTATCATTCTGGTACATTATACTAAAACGGCCTTGTGTTCGACATTTTTATCTAAGGCTAATGATACCAATAGGTTGTATACATGGTGTAATTTCACTCTCACTGCATTTTATGACTAATGAATATTTCATGAAACGTGTTGAGACACGAAGATACGAGTTCAATTCAGAGTCTCCAGAAAACTATTGCAACGAACATCTGGGACCACAAGCTGATATTTTGCATAACATTTTTTCCGCCCGTGAATTTACAATTGAACTTACTCTACAATAGAAATATATTAAAATATAATACTAACACTAGAAGAAAATACTTATCCATGAAATAAATCACAAATCTGAATCGTGTCCACTAATCTCAAATTGTATGCGACAATGGAGACCCAAACAACATATTGTAATTCACCACAACTAAAATAAAATTGAGGAAAAGATGAGCTAGTGAATGTTAACGTTTTAAATAAAACGTTTTAGTGAAAGGCACCTTAGAATAGAGAAAATAATATTTTTTCTCTTTACAAAATGTAAAAATGCTGACTGAATACTCCCCATCACAAGGCTTGCTTTACTCAGGCCCAGCTCAGGCCTACAGCAGGTGGTGCGAACAATCCTCATCTATTCCGCGCGTATTCTTAACTCCGCCTGTCGAGTTCCAGGGAAAACAATCTGTGTTCCGCGCCGGGCGATCTCTCTCGGCCGTCGACGTATTTATATCGCCTCCCGCGCGCACTGTGGCTTGCGGCCGGCATCCCAGTGCCACGTCCACTTCCGCACCGCACACCGGTCGGCCTGGGGCGACATAACGCACTTCAACGAGTTTAAGGGCGACTCTTGGTGCAGCTGTCAGGCCGCTCGCCTTCCACCAAAAGGACCAGAGTTCAAATCTACAATCCACGCGGACAACGCGGAATGCGCGGCTGTTATCTCGGGGTTCTACCGTTTTCTCTGCAGTTCATTCCCATTCCCACTGTTCCGCCAGCATTCACGTCAAATCTCAGTAATCACTCACCTTTCAAAACCATCCGCCCACGCCACGAATCACCCGGAGCGGTAGCTCAGTGCTTCAACTGATGTCACTGCAGCGCCTCTGACCGGGAGGTCCTAGGTTCGAGTGCCGACGGCGGCAGGATTTTTGACACTAGCTTTTCAGCTAGGTCGAATTCAGTCGCTGTCTGGAAGGGAATTCTAGCGGCCGGCTGCTCTGATCGGTAGCTTTCCGTGGTTTCTCCGATCAACACCAGGCGAATGCCGGAGCAGTACCCTACCGAACGAGCCACGACCGCGCGCGATCTTTCCTTCCTCTTCCTTGTCCCAACCTCTCCCCTTACACACACACACACACACACACACTAACATGCACCACACTACCACATATTCCGGGAGACCATTCGGGTGCTTAGAGCTTGTCCCGGCTGGGGCGGTGCCCCGCTAGTGGGAGAGTCCTGGTTAGGGGGAAACCCCGCTAGCCGACGGTAGGTCGGCGCCATCCAGCGGGGGAAGATCACCGCCATTTCCCGAGAAAAAAACATGCACTTCACTAACGGGACTAATGATCAAAGCAGTTGACGCGGACGGAAACACGAAAAAATTAATCAATAAACCATGCTACGAATCGCCATAAGGCATTAGTAACATTTAAAAAAATGTTATAGCAATAAGTTACAATTAATATACAGGTTTTTTGAGAAAAAGGATGATATACAGAATGTCTGGCAAGAAGGTACTGGATGATCTTCAAGGATCACAATTTCAAAATTGCGACGATTGGGAGACAATATCATGTTGAATGCGGAGAAGAATCTCTCAACATTTACTGATGTGACTGGTATATATTTTAGAAGTCCAACACTAGCGACACTGAAACCTTCTGGAAATTTACATTTATTTGCACTTAAAATTTCGGTGCCTTCGGTGTATTGTCCATCGACCATGTTTTCAGAACATGGCTGGTACTTATGAAATAGGGAAATGCAGAAAAATCAGTTGGCAGACTTTTAGCATTTCTCTCGTATTTTAAAATATCAAGACGTGAATTGGACCGGGTTTATGCTTAACCAATGCCACCTGGAATACATAGGGGGTCGTATGCTATGTGGCGCCGGTTAAAAACTGGATGTCAGTTGTCAGGAAACGTTCAATGTAAAGGTTTAACTTATAATAGTTATAATTAGGCGTAGAAAAAGTACTTTATGAAACTGGATGAAATGGGTATTAATACACTTGTATTGTAAAATAACTTCACATTCGCCTATTAATTGGCACAATGATGCGCTCATTTCAGAATATACCATTAAACTAGTGGTGCTAAAACAGTGCGTACTTTCTCGCCCGTACTTTCACGCAAAATTACGCGAAAAGTACTCAAATTGTCGAAAAATTGTACATGACCTTATTTCAACATCCATCTTTAAGAAACAGATTTCAGGGAAACAAGAGAACATGGAAAAAATCTCATCTTCATAATAGTTGTTATAAGAAGACGCCGGAAAAAATTGTTGTTTTTTTTTCTAAATTTAGCAGCTGGATTAATCCAATTTTTCGTTATTAGGGTCCTGTAATTAGAGTTTTCTAGCGAAAATTCGCCGTTTTTTCGCGCAGCATTACACAACTTTCTCTCTACTGCGTAAGCGGTAGTGAGAAAGCAACAACGGATATCGTGTAAAAGAAAAAAATGGCCTACTAAGATCCCATACAAAAAGGGATTGTAAATGTCATGCTTTTAATTATGCAGAAAAAGGGGAAGTTTCCAACACGTGAAGTTCGGACTTAAACTACTACGAAAATAAACGTTGAACGTAAAAAAAACTAAATATAATTTAATGGAAAAACTTGCATTCATTCTACACAGTTTTATTTTTTAAAGTTACATATTTTTAATAATTTATTTTTAATAAAAATGTCTGTTTGTAATGAGGGTAGGAGGTTCGGCCCACTGCGCAAGCGCGCATTTCCGCGTCAAGGCGGACGGCGCGGTGCAGCGCGAAGGCGACGCGCGTGGAGCGGAGAGGGGCAACGGCAGGTGCAGGCGCCGGGGAATGCGGAGTGCAAATCCCGGGAAACGAAGGGGCTCTCGGCAGTGTCCGCTGCCCAAAAGGGATTATTCTCCACAATAAAATGTAATGTTTCTTATGCGAAAGGAGGCGATGTGACGCACTTGTTAGAGATACACAAAACATCAAGTGGAAAAAATTTAAAGAAAAAATTTGGAGCTGTTTTTGAGAAAACAATTGCGTCAATTTCAAACGCAAATACGCAAAAACTACTAGTTTTTTCAAAAAAACTAAATGGACGAGACCTCTTTTAAAGAGCTAATTTTGTACAACAGACTTAGTCTGAGGCAAAACTCTCTATTTTCTATTTTATAGTTTGTTTGTTTTTTAACTTTCGAAAAATTAGGGATTTTAACGAAAATGAGATCTTCACCATTCTCTTAAACGTGCTTGGCCCCATTCAACAATAAAATTTAATCAAAAAATTAGGAGCCATTTTTTTGAAAATTTTGAAAATATGCGAGAGGCTTCATGTAAAGTACCCCCAAAACTAATATCGGTTTCAAATTCCAGGGGCGTATAAGATCAGCCAGAGCGATTAGGGAATATCAATTTTGGAGAATATAGGCTGAAAGGTTTATGCCCTAGCATTGTGCACAGACAGACGGACAGACAAGACAGTTGCCGTCAATGTATTTTTCGGGATAAAAGTAGCACCAATCATGAATTCTGGCTACACTACATGTTAGAGAATTTTTTTCTATGTATAGCAACTGGATTTATTCACTTTTTCGGTATCAGGGTCCGGCAATAAGTTTTTGTGTCGAAAATGCGCCGTTTTCCTGCGCACGATTACAATACTTCCTCTTCGTACGTTAGTAAGAGCGAGAAAGTAAATAAAGTGCCCATTATCCCAAAATCTACAACTGAATGAGGCTATGAGGAAATCATCAAAGCCACAAAATCAATATGGTAGAAAAAATTCTTGGAAAGTTGGAACATACCTTAAAATTTCGAGCAGCAAGGATACACGCCCTTCAAACTTAAGAAAACTTGCTATTTTCTCTCCATTCACAAACAATAACATCACCCTCGTACATTTTCTCGAAGACGAAACATCGAATGCTACAATAGATCGATTACAACTCCCACAATGAAATAATGAACAAAAGGTGGCGTGTAACCGTTATTTCTGTTAATTTCAAGATATTTTTGGCATCACAAAATTTTATCCAGTTCAAAGCTCGAATCTGTTTCTAAACAAAAACCCTTAGTGTTTTAAATAAACAGATTTTCCCCATATCCTAAATGTCAGAGATTTTAATGAAAAACGGAACCCTACCATACATATAAATGCACTTTCTTTTACTTGAGCAAAAATTTTAAAGAACGCAATTTTTCTGAAATTGTCTTTTCAGAAATTTTCAAAATGTAAAGCATCTCCAAGTAATTTACACAATGATTGTTGATGGCATGCGCTTCGGCACTTTAGTTAACAAATTGCCCTATGTTAAGAAATAATTGAAGTAAAACATCCGCATGCATTCATGAATTAATGTAGTGCCTTTAGTACGAAGACGGGGACTTTAGAACACAGTCCTATAAGTCAGGAAATGTAAACTTCTTTTCTTAGAGAATTAATTTTTAAAATTCTGCAAATTTTAGCAGCATAAGTATGCCAGAGGAAAGGGAAAATTGTAGTAACTTGATGTACTGAATTATAATAATGCCTCAAGGGCACTCTCACATACTTGAAACAATAATAAAACATGAACAATATTCCCTAATATTGTTTATGAAATGTGGTTGACGTTCGGATACCATATTCATGAAAAATAGAAAAAAAAAGAAATAGAAAGAGTAAAGAAAAGGGAAATTCATGACGAGTCTGATTCGCATGCTCACGAAGCATATAACAGGCACTCATGAAGTCTACCAGCTATGTCTGCGACCATGACGTCCTCTGCAAAATGCAAAGAGGCTTTTTTCTAAGAGCTCGGTCGCTGCTGAGTGGAGTCATCGATTTTCCGATACAGCACGAAGAAGAAAGCCTTGGCGGAGGCAGGAAGCAGCGAATCGGAAGCGCGGTTTAGTTGGGGGCGTCGAACTTCAAACGAACCGTAAACCGGAGCAAATGAAACAACGCTGGTAGGTGGAAACTAAAAACATGATAAAATCAAATATTCAACAATCTAAAGGCAGGAACTACAATCGGCAATTTACAAACACCAATAAAAGTCAAGTTATATCCAAAAGCTTGCAAATTTATTGTAAACGTTTCGCTAAAACAGGAGGGCAAAGTCATCACAATTATTCTGCGAACAGAATTATCGTAAAAACCGACAGCTTGATATCACGTTTTCTATGTTTTCTTTTTAATTTAATAACTTTTGGTTGCATTTCAACCAACCTTTTTATTAACTAATCTGGGTACACTGAATTCAGATCTGAGGTTCGTTTTGTTCTCGAATCGCTAGTTTTTATACGCAATCTCTTTATGTCAACATTTCATTACTTCTTCGTACAGTGATATACAGTGCTTGATTTCTAAAATTTCAGGTCCCGGAATGCGCCCCATATTAATTAGTATTAATTAATAGAAATAGTTACATATTTATAATATAATTTAATAAATATTCCCTACGTACCGGAACTCTGAATCATATTTCTTGAGGAACTGAAACAAGCAAAGTTTGTTATTAAGCGACCTGAATATATTTTACTTGACAAGCTTCATTCACATTTAAATATTTTACAAAAAAATCACTGTTCTTTTCAATAAAATTATCTGTCAAATTTCAAAGAAGCAGGGGATTTTTCTACTCAATAAAATATTGTGATTTTAGCTTTAAACGAAAGGTAATAGTATTACCGCTTGCTATTATTAACGGGTTGTACAGTACAAAGATTACATTTAATAAACTCTTAACATAAATAGAATGAATGCTTATCTACCGTCATTTGTTCATTCGTTTGATTGCATCTAAATATTCATGTCAAATGCAACTCGCAACACTGGGCATTTTGGAATATATACTGTCAAATAACTCCTAAACGAAGCGTTTTAGGGCCTTAAATAAAATTTGGAGGCCAAAGGCCTTACAGGAACATCCTTCACGGGGTTTTCTACACGATGAGATCTTCAATATTCTATTTCATTTTTGCTGGTTCGACGCTTTTTGATTCTACCCCACCTGTACAGAGCCTGTAGAATCTGCAACTGTATGTGAAATTACACTAATTACTTAATATTCATCGATAGAATTAAAGTGGTGTACCTCTCTGCTCGGTATTAAAGTTAAATAAGAATTGATTGTATTAAAAAGTTAGTATTAATTGTTTATACTAACAATATTTTATTGTTATCAATTACAAGGAGGCATATAGAACTAGTGACAGAGGATGGAGGTCTCGAAGAAAATGTATATTACAGGCTTAATATGAAATGGGAAAATAGGGAAGGGAAAATGGGGTTTAACATGCGAGAGTTCTCGCACGGTTACGCTAGTAAAAATGTATTTTATTAGGACAGAAATAAAGAATTTCAACCACTTGTGTTAGTACGCTTTTCACGGCAATAGTTTTAATGCTGCAGGAGGAATCTGCTATCCTTTGCCACATCTCCCTTGGCTTCCATTGGATGAAGCTTCCGATGGAATTTCTCGCAATGCTCGGTTCTTCTTTTTAAGTTCTCAAGAAATCATTAAAGTAACATGAAACACATGTTATCCCCCAATTCACGAATCGCTGAAAATATATTATCTATGGGAGTTTTCTAGTTAACAATCTGTCGTATATTACCGACACAGTTTTCCATTTCTGCCATTAATGACACTCGTATAGCACTTTTCTTCTACATCTTTCTCCCAAATTCATAATCATGTACAAGGGAACGGGTTTGGAGATCAGCAAACAAACAAGCCTTGCTCTTCTCAAGAGACAAGGATGAGAAAAACTCTGTATATCAAAAGCATCTACAATCTATATTTATTATTATCGTCTTATCAATACATGGCATGGAACAAGGAAATAATATTATGATATTATTGTTATCATGATCTTCTCACTTCGAGGTCCCCGCAAATAGTCCACCGAAGGTCGTGGCATTTTAGTAGTCAATCATGGTTTAAATATAAATAATAAAGAAGATCTCCTTGACGTAACAATAAACTAAATCTCCTCTGCAAATGTTGAAACAAACATGTCCCTTTTGGGAAGTAGAATACTTTTTGTGGTGCAATTCAGTATAGATCACCCTTCTCTTTCAATATAATTTCGAGGCCAACACTGCAGAGCTGCCAGTATGGTGAAACTCAAATCACGCTCACTTTCAGCAAAACTAGCTATACAGCTGAGGATTTGAGATTGAGTGAAGAATGCACATCTGCATCTGACAATATATTTGCCAACCATTAAATAGAAAAAGTTATAATAAAGATGTAAAACGAAATTATAAATTACTCGGAAGTTAATTAATCGTTGATTGTGCTTAGTATTAAGTAAACATTTAATGACTTTTAACTTAGATTAGAAGTATGATCTTCAATATTTCTTCGGAAAACCACGGTTGATGGCGTTAACTGGGAATTGCTATTACATCATGGAAAATTCTATGAACGATGCTTATTACACGAACATCTGCAAACCTACAAACCTCCAAGACTTTTACAGCAATTCTTTTCAATGATGTGGTCAGTAATTACATGTATTTATATTCAAATGTGCATGGGGACACAATACCAACACCAAGTGCTCTGTCCTTTCATACGAGGCCCGACTTTCTAAGCGATGTTTGACAAGTACCAACTGCGGTCACGGGACACGCGAACGGAGGCGGGTCGTTTGAAGAGTGTCTCTGGCGGCGGCGAGGAGCGGCCGCTGGAACGCGACGACGCATAACTCTGCGAGGGAATGCGGCGCCGTGTCCCGTGGCCCCGGCGCCCGTTAATTTTAATCCCAACGCGTCTTCCCACTTCTTTCATTACGCGCGGTAATTTAGAAAGCATGAAATATGGAGATGTACATTCTCACTCCTGAACGTTATTACGACGCTGGGAAAGTGCTCACGTCCAACAACATATCAGTTTGCAAATGGATGCGAGTAGAAAGTGGGAGAGTAGTTAACCTATGCAAATTGCACAAGGGATCGAACGAGGATATTTCGAGATTTCGTATGTTTTGTTTTCTCGAATTTTGTTCCAACAATAACACGGCAAGCGCAATCAAGAAACTTTCCGATGAGTAAAAGATGTTTCAGGAAAAAAAGGTAATGGGTATACTTTTCTTTCTTTTTTCTTTTCTACAATATTTGAGGAAATTTTGTATTTTTAAAATTTCTTTATCGTCGCACAACATGGTAATTGGCGACTAATGTAATGACAACACAAAGACAGTTTTCTTTCTCAATAAAATATTTTCTTCCTAGCTACAATCAATTCGACCATAACAGTTCTCGGTTAGTTTAAGGAAATTGTTTATATTGCATATATTCATGGGTTGAATTTCGTTCATTGACGGTACGCCCTACCACCTTAATGCGAAAAGAGACCTCCCAGAAAAGACTGAAGAGAAGAAAGTATTTTCAAAGGGAAAATACCACAACCCCTAGACTAAAATAAATGTATTTTTCTATAAAGATTAGCCCTGTTGTACTGTTCGAATTTAGAATTCGGCTTTATTGTTCGGCTCTATGTGAAAGTTGTTTTGCATACTAGCAATAATAAAAAAATAATTAGTTGGATATACCTATTTTATCACAACGTAATGTTAATATTAATTTAAGTTATTTAATTATTAGGATTTAAATAATTTGTAATAATAGGGATAAAAATAAATTACTAGTGATTTACAAATGTTTCACCACAAACACGGCGTATATACTCTATATCTTTCGTTTCTATTACTTATAAGGCAACATTAGCAACTATCACACATGGCCAGGAAATTATAAAGTAATTGTTGAAATTTCCATTTTCCCTCTATTGTCGCAGGGCATTACTTCGTGTGGCAGTACTACGAAATGCCATCTAGTACTTACTAAAGGGAGACTTACCACGGTCCACTAAAACCATTATGTACATTTAAAAAAATATAATCAGGATTTATTGAAGACCATAAAGCGAAAGAAATTTTAAATGATATTGTAACTCAGCATGAATGTTCAATGATTTATTTTCCTATTACAAATAAATGCACTTGTAAGTTGACATGGACTATCACCAGTTCCTTTCCTTTGTGTGTGTGTGTGTATATGTGTGTGAGAGGAGAGAGAGAGAGAGAGAGAGAGAGAGAGAGAGAGAGAGAGAGAGAGAGAGAGAGAGAGAGAGAGAGAGCGTTACTGAATTGTTTTGTCTCGATTAAACGTAGTAAAGTTCTACATTGTTTCTATCTCTTGAAAATAGTTTACAGAAAAGAATATGATGAACTCTCATTCTCTGATAATGTTCTTCCTTCTCTCCAGGAGGCAGGAGTAAGCTTGCGTGTGTAAATTTAGGTTATCAAAACCAAATTCTCATATCTTACTACAGTAGTTTAGTTGATTTTTGATAAGTCACATACACCTGAACAGTACATACGTTAAAATTATTTTTTTATAGGAAAACTCGATACCACAAAAAATAGTGTATGAATAAATACAAAATTTGTACAGATTCTTCAGGCAGCGCGATAGATGGCTCAGGGCATCAACTGAGGTCACTGCAGTCTATCTGATCAGCAAGACCTAGGTTCGAGTCCCGACGGTGGCAGAACACTAGCTTATCAGTTGTGTCGAATTCAGTCGCTCTGGAGGAGAATTCAAGCGGCCGGCTGCTCTGATCGGTAGTTTTCCGTGGTTTCTCCGATCAACACCAGACGAATGCCGGACAGTACCCTCACAAACGGGCCACAGACCGTGCGTGATCTTTCCCTCTTTTTCATTGTCCTATTTTCATCCTCCTTACTTACATATACTTACATGCACCACACTACCATACATGCCGGGAGATCACTCGGAAGGCCCCGCCTGGGGCAGTGCCCGCTGGAGATACCTGGTTCGCGTTCTGTCGCGAAGAACACATTGGTTCCAATAATATATTCCGCCACAGCCCAGTAAGGGTGTGGCAAAGCTGGTATCTAATATATTCGCTACAGGCCAATAGCAGTGCGTAAGATAAAACTTTATAATCTAATAGTAATGCAATGTAATGTAAAATAAAATGAAAGAAAATTGTAGTATTATAATTTGAACCAGTCACACTTGAAATAATTATCTTAAACACCGTGGTTTGCATGATATTGACCTTTTTCCTATTTCACAAGGATTGGATTTGAAAAATACGTGAATTTTGCTAGTAATTAACAAATAACATTTAAATACACAACGATGTCACGAAGTATGAGAATGCTCTCAACACAAGCATCCCTGTAAGAGCAAACCAAATTCATTTATGGATCACATGGACCTGAACAATAAAGCTGAGTTAAAACATTATTAACTATAACGAATGTCACAAACACATTACATTTTAGTATCGCCTTGTCAAATAATAATACCGACGTAAAGGAACACAATGAAGTACAGAAGTATTAAACCTGTGTAAACAACTATTCTCATTCAATTCCAATACATACGAACAATCATACATACACACATATATTCAAACATTACTTCATTACTCACCAACAAACAGGTGTCACATCTCAAAAGTTAGGTGTCATGGAAACAAACTGTCACTCCTGCACACCACCAAATACAGTCGACCTCGGTTATAGTGAAGTCGGATATAGTGAACTCTCGGTTAAAGTGAATTTAATTAATACATATTAATAAAATCAATCTTTGTGGAGACATTCTATTTAATTTTGACATCATAGGATAGGGTGAACCTCTGATTTGGTGAACCAAAAATGTTAGTCCCCAAAATTCACTATCGACTGTCGACTGTACATTCCCCTTGTTAATGCGTTCAGTTTCCTCTCGCGCTTAAGTAATCATTCGTGTCATCACTTGATCTGCAGGGATCCAGTGTCAAAGAAATGCCTTATTTTCTCACATAGTTTTTCATACGACAGAGACGCGTACGTTTGACCCTCATTGGTCAGTTGGTGAACCATCCTTAACTAGAGTCAAGTATTCTGCGCGCACAACGATGATGACTGCAATGCGGAGGAGGCGGGAAGCAGCTGAGACGAAGAGAACATTGACGAAATGATCCGCGCCGGCGCGGCGGCCACGATGACAACAGCGTCCTCGTCAACAACGACGATGACGACGATGAACCGCGCGGAAAAACACACGCGCAAGCAGCTCTGCCCTACAAAAGGCGTACGCCACGGCTTCAGAACGGGATGAATAACGGACTCACTCGCGGCTGCGCGGTCGACGCACAAAAGACAGCCGTTACTACCGAACCCGTAAACTCGATTGCCAACTTCGGGTAATACGCCGTTTACGGCTTCATGTCAAGAATACCAAACTAATCACCAGGCTTGGCCTTCTTTTGAAATTATGCCACTGTTTTTGTTGCTTCCTTTTCGTTCAATACCAGGCTACTGAAGTGAAAAACGACCTAGTACCTGAGTACTCAAAAGGCAGATCTTACAGCAATGACTTGGGCTTTATGGCGCTCAATGGAAAGGAAGGTTAATGCGATTAAGAGAAAGCGGGCAATAGGACTTTCTCAAAATCAAGTATTGTTGAGGTTTCAATCTACCAAAACACAATTCGCGATCACTTTGGTAAAAAAATCTAGATTAACTTATCATAACAGATATTCTCAGCATACCATAAATAATAGAATTATACTGTTTGTTGTTTTGTAGCAAAAAAATATAATTCGTAACTAATTTCTGATGACTTTGATCATTATATCAATATGAGTTTGGAAGTTACCTTTAGTTCTAAGAGTGTCAACGAGATTTATTAAAATAAAAACGAAGATATTCGTAAAAGCCTTTATCAATTAACCCCAGTCTTCGGTTACGTGTTTGTTCTAGGTGACATAATTTTGCTGGCACAATTCTATAAATTGAAACAATCTAGAACAAAAAAAAATCTCGCAGTTGTAGGTAAGGAAAGTCATTCAATCTGTCTGTGATGTCGGATATCAATTTGCGCTTCTGTGCTTTAGCAAAAGGAAATACACAAAGAACAAAAGCAACTCAGCAGATCGAGGTTGCGCCCTTCAATGCAGCCAATTGTTAATGTCAGGATTAACACCAAGAAAGTCTATCACAAATATAGGCGTATGGGAACGTTTCCACACAAATGGAGCAAAGCGTCAAAAACGAAAATAATAACACTCATATTAATATAATACAAATTTAAACTTGTAGCTTAAACACCACAAACAAATGTAAAATTAATAGGCCTTCATGTTCTTTCATTGAGTACTAAAGCAATTTAATAATACTTCGGAAGGAATGCACATTTTTCTTTTCGGAGTGATTAAAATCTCAGAGACTTTTTGTGGAACACAGATTGACACATTCACGTGACATTCTAGAACACGTACAATTTCTAACTAGCATTACAGATAATTTATTCACTACTTCGGAAAAGAGAATCATATTTCGCTCTTCGTATAACGTCTGCCAAAAACAAACAATACTTCCTTGCTCTATTTGTGGATTCGAGTGAAGTAATGATCCGTGATCGGCGTTTCCTGCGCGCAGTGCTGCTGCTGGCGCAGGGGCAGCGGCCGCCTGTTTGGGCGTGGCATTACGAAGGGGAATGCGAGAGGGTAAACTGCGAGGGGGCGCAGCTTCCCGGCTGTTTGTTTTACGGGGCGCCAAGGCAGTTTACAGGAAGGGAGCGGCGCGCCGGCATCTCCGCTCCAATCGATACGCGTGCGGACACCTGGCGCCCACGCCGGTGACAAGGTTCCTTTTCTTTTTGCCCGTAGCACACATAGGACGATAGATGCGACGAATTCCCACACGCACAGCAAACGATAAGCGCACAATGAACCGATATGGCAGAAGATCGTTTTGAATGATGACACTAGAAAAGTAAATGTTGCATAAGAATCTACTTTTAGTGATTTGAGAATACCAGAGATTCTGGATCCCCTTTTTGAGAAATGAACGTAATCAACTTTATCAAATAGTTAGTTCAAATGAAATTTCTGAAATAGGTCTCTGTAATTTCACGCATTTTAAAACGGAAATAGATCCCTCTAATTTCATGCATCGAACAAAACTTGCTTCGCAGCTCTATGTTGAGACATCAGATGTAACTGTAAGTAGGAAAAGTCAAAACTTCACACAAACCTTACGAGTCATAAAAGCCTTTGCATTCCGAAGCACCAGACTGCAGACTAGGCTGCATGCGAATCAATGACAAGAATAAGAAAAAATTGAAGATTGGCCAGCGACACCTGCATCCTACGTGGACGGCGAGGCGCTTCAGCCGAGAGACTGTGCGAAGGGCGGGGGCGGCGGCGCGCCCACGGCGTAAAGCAATTACACCACCGCATCGAGTCGTTTCTCACCGGAGGCTCCGCATTTCCATTGGCGAAATGAAATTTCCTTCGGCGGCAAATCGCATTCCGCCTGCGCCCGCCTAACGCGATTTGCGTCGCGCGCGTCCTTGCCGCTGCCGCTGCCGCTGCGTGCGCGCGCACGGACGGACGCACCGACGTTCTCCAGGCGTCTCAAGGATGCGAGCGGGAGTGGGAATGGGGCTGAGAAGGTAGAAAGAAATGAGAAAAAACGATGTGGCGCTTTGTGACGAAGCGGTGCCGCGCCTTCTCTTCCGGTTGAAGAAATACGAGACGCTGGAAATGATGGAGAATTATGTTACCAAGTTAAATAATATGCTTTCTTTTGAAACTTGTTTAGAGATTTAATGCTCTACGTATGTAACACACACATACGCACGCATATGGCATATATTACAGAAGATTCAAAAACGGATGGTTGTTAAGGGGAGAATGTCTTTTTCGTAATTAATTCATACTCCGAAATTACAGAACAAAATTTGCCTTAGTTCCCAATAGCCATCATTCAGAGATGATAAGAATCCCCTTAACCTTTATATACTTCTAATATACACTATATTTCTAGATATTTTGGCCCACTAATTTGTTGGTCTATAATTTGGTCCAATTGAAACGACAAAATCGCCTTTTTAGCAGAGCTTTCGCCGCTGGGCCCCCTCCCATCACTGTTGCAGGGAAATCCTCTTTGACTTTGACTCGGAAAAGAGCAATGGTAATTACAAGATGCCCGTAGCCTGAAACGAAAGTTGGTGAAGGCAAAGGAGATCTAAAAACAGGGAACTAGAGGATCTGTGAAGAACGCGTGAGAAGCGCAGCTGTGTAGTTTGGAAGTTACAATTCACTTTCCGCCGCGTGAATTTATTAAAGCAGCCAGTTTCACAGTCACACTTCGATTTAAACAGAGTGGTTCTTCAAGGTCAGTAGCTGGGCACTGTAATCAAATCGAGAGCTCCAATACCAAAAATTCAATCGTAATAAAGCTCCGGATAGGATGACAATGTCCCTCTCTCCTCCCAGCACGTGACCCTGAAGAGCCACTCTTTAAATCGGAATATTACTTACAAGGTGACATTTTCTTCTGTTGTAAGATGTGCAGTCAATACTCGAATATCCATACCCAAAGAGGTGACCTTTCATTATTACCTGTGTACCGATTATAATTTTTCATTCATATTTTACATGAAAATACCACTCTACAATTCATAAGAAACCCTCATTTCACCCATCATTCCCTCAAAATTCAAATTCTTTGAAGGTAAAATACCACAACGTCATTCATAAATTTTGTGGCGGCATTGACAACAAAAATATAAGTCGTTTCTAATAAATTTTCCATAATTTAAATCTACAAATTAAGCAATCGACGTCTGTTAATAAAATACGACTGGCAACCGCAGTCACACAAGTAGAAAGTCGATTACAAACTTGAAGAGTCAGGGACAGAGAGCGCCAGGAGGTTGACTCTTAAACAGCAGTTTTCATCTGTGTCACGTGATGAATGAGATTAAGGATAGTTGCCCTTCGGGTAATCATCGGTCAATTCTCTACACAATTCTGGAATAATCACGTATTTAAAGAATTGATTTCGAAAGGAGTTTAATAGAGGGGAAGTAGAACTTGATTCTGCAGGTTCTCGTTCACATACAAAATACACATTTTAAAATGTTTTCTTCCATGAGACAGTATTCGCCAATTGCAAAAACAGTATTCAGAAATTAAACTGAAAATGGAACATGGAAAAACAGAACAGTCTGCGGCACGTGCTCGCTCTCACAGAAGTCTCCGGCATTCCCCGGACGCGCGGAAGCGACGCACTTTGCCCTTTCTTGCATCTGCTCGGCGCGGCGCCGCGGCGCGAGGGAACTTCCCGTGGACAGGCGCGAAGGGGCCGGAAGGGGCAGAGTAAAGCAGGAAACCCACTAGGAGTTCCCGGCTCGGCTCGGCACAGCCCGGCGAGGCGCGGTGCCGCTCCGCTCGGCCTGCCAGTCACCCATTACGGACGGCCCGGCACGGATCGGAACTGCACTGGACGCCACTTGTTCCAGTAGCGATGAAGAGTTTAATACTTTCGATGGAGGAATTGATGATATTAGCTGCTGAGGAAGAAGGGCGGGAGCAAGGAGGACAATGTACTTAGCGGAAACAAATGCTGTAAAAAATATTAGTCCGAAATCGTCAGGATCTTTTCCAAAACCAGTATAAAATCTATTTGATTTTGCCCAACTTCAGGTCCCACGGTTTTAAAGGATTTTTTTTTTATATTTTAGGGGTACTTTATAAAAAGCTCATACCAAACTATTAATTACATTACATTTAACGTAAGACATCTGCTTGTACATATCAATTATTGTATGCCTGTGTACTCGTATTAAAAATTTCCTCAGTTGAATATTGGAAGAAAAAAATGCGTATCACCTTAAAAAAATTATCTCCCTCTTGATATTCATTATGAATCATTAAATATTTGTAGTGATGGTAGAATTTAGCTCTTTAAATTTAAAAACATTTAGAAAAGAAGACTATAGCATTTTATTGCATTATAAAAATTAAGATTTAGCATTTTGTAGCAGTTTTTGAGAAAATTATTATTACGGGAGATCTCTTCGAAATAAAAAATATTCTGGTATTTTTTAGATTTTTCTATTAAAATTAGGAAATAAGCGAAAATAATTTAACATTTCACTATTAGTGAACAAATATTTAAGGACGAAATTTTAAATTTAAAGAATAATTCCTGTCTTGTACAGAAATATACGCTTCTATGTAACATTATTCAAAGGAGAGGAAAATAACTGTCTCGCAATTTGAAAATACATGTTAAAACAACACATTATTTTAAAAGGTTGTGTATTTTGTTAAATGAAATCAATTTATGTAAATAACTATTAATATGTAACACAAACAATGAAAAATGAACTGAGAGCATATTTCATTGTTGGCTCGATATAACCTATTTCTTCTATCAGTAACAATGAAACTGTATTGACTAAAAAATCGTTCAGCTTCTGTACTGTTGGCCGTAATTAAATGTTATGTCAAAATTGTCAAAATTAAATGTTTTCAAACATCGATGTGTTGCCGAAGTCGTATCCCTAGTTAGAGAGAGACCACGAAGAAAATAATGAAATGCAATTTAGTATCGCAGATTCACGTCCATTTCGGATTTTGCGGATAATTTTGCATTTATCGCAGATTGAAAACCTTCAGAAATTTATTCCACCGATCGCCAAACATACAATTACTAGTTTTTTTCAGTATTTGGTAACATTTCGCATTTTTATCAATTGCTAAAATCTACCATCTCAAAGAATTTGTGACTGCATTGGGAATAATGAGGAAGATGGTGAGGGACACCCGATAACAATAGCTTGCAAGACCCATACAGCCGTTAGTTCCTGGAAGGGCTCCTCAACCCCTCCCAAGGCCACTCGCCGCGCCGCCCAGGCCGGCCGCCGCCTCCGGATTTTATTCTCGGGGAAGCATTCCGGGCGGGGCCGGGCGGGTATGAGCGGGTCCGGGCCGGGCCGGGCGGTCGCATTGGGTGGCGTCTAACTGAATAGCATGCGAAACATTTCGGTCGGGGCTGGGCTGTACCGCGCGGGGCTGCTCCGTGCCGGGCGGGCCGCTCCAAATGGGTTCCCTGCTTAATGCGGCGCTTCCTGCACAGCGTGGGGGGGGGGGAGATGCGGTGCGGTACACTGCGCGCTCTGGGCCGGGGTTCAACGCCCGCCGCCGACGCAATCGATGGCGAGCCGCGCGCTCACGGGCTGCGCTGCGCTGGGCTGTGGCGGGCGTGCTGGTCGCGTTCGCGTGCGTGAGTACTCCACGCGCGTTACGTAACGCCGCTCAGCTGCTGCTGCCGCCGCCGCCGCCGCAGCCGCCCCACGCCGCGGATGCCGCTGGCGCGACGGAGCGCGATCGATACGGCGGGGGCGGCAGCGAGGCAGACTGGCCGGCGCGGTGCGGCGTGGCGCGGCGGCGCGGGGTGGGGTGGAGTGGCGCGACGCGAGGAGACGCCAGGGCGGCGGCAGCGGCAGCGCCGTCTGCGACTGTGCGTTGAAGTCGAAGGTTGCGAGGGTGCATTAGCAAAAGTGGCGCAGCGCTATAAGAATGGGTAAGTCAAGAGATACAAGCAAAGTCGATGTCAAAGGGTGCTCGTACGTATCTGCCCACAAGATGGTTATTTTCCATGCTTGATATCATTAGCGATGCACCCACGAAACTGAATTAAAGAAACGTTCTGAATAGTTTGTTTTACAGACCGACTTGTATAACACTGACGGGATGTAATCAATATTTCACGTGTTTTTCAGCCTTTTGAAAAATAACTTCAGACTCATGGATAATCTGCAATGAACGTTTCGGATATAAATGAACTGATTTGTGGATTTCGGTGCGATATGAACGAAGGAATAAAGAGAGAAGGAATGTGTCAGCCTTTCAGAGTTCAGGACTAAAGGAAATGTAGAAATGTAGGTCTCTGTCGTAAATAAAAACAATATTGTTCCAGGGCTTAGCAATTCAATCTCGAAAAGAAAGCGAAAGGCGAAGAGACAGCGAACGCGAGAGAGATACAGAGAGGGAGAGAGGTAGAGAGCGACATAGAGCGAGAGAGAAACAGACACTGACATTTTAGGTTCAGCATGACACTTTAGGTTCAGCATGACCATGCCCTACTGAGTTTCACTCAGATGCTCATAAATTTATGCCGTTTCACCCAAACGGCTATCATTATAGATAAATAATCCTAGAAATATACATAGAACATATATGATGATGCGTTCTCGTGATCAAAGAATTTTAAAATCCTAAACAAGAACTCTAAGAAAGAACCAGTCTCGCGAGCAGATTATTCAAACTTTCAGCATATTCTGGGCATAAAAAAGGCCGCAATTACAACAAAACAGGTATTGACAAAAAGAAACGTGTCTTTGCGTCCAGTAAAGTAGTGTATTTACGAGATCAACATATCATATCAAGTTTATAAGTAAAAAAATGTATTTACCGACAGAGGAAGAGCATTATTATTATTATTATTATTATTATTATTATTATTATTATTATTATTATTATCATTATTATTATCATTATTATTATTATTATTTCACTATTTACGATATATTAGTTTAAATTGTAATAATGTGGACTTCATTTTCATGATTCAATCCGTCTCTCTCACACAATATATTGTGAACTGTAACATCAGTACTCAGAATTTAAATAGTCTTATGTATAATTATTTTTAATATTAAGACGTTATTTTTAAAATTGGTCGAGCCGTTTGCTCGTTCAACAAACCAATAGTTTCAGGAAGGGGTAAAAATTAGTTTAAAAATAATGACCTAGTGAGTACTTTTGGGGTTTTATTGGAGAATATTTCAGAGCATCGAAAGATTACTTCTCTCCTCGTTTTCAGATACCAAACTCATAATGGCAACTTATATTTTCGTTAATTTCATTGTGTTTGGGTAATAAAGTAATAAATGCGTAACATACAGCAAAATTGCACAAGTTTGCATTTTAATGTAAGTTAATTTTGTACGTGTGTTTATTTTGTATTTGTTTGTGTTACATGTTTCCGAGCACGTCAACTGCTGTGCCCATTAGTCACGTTGGTGCAGTGAATGTATTATTCCGAGATGAGGCCCTTTTCACCCACCCCCCAGGTGGTGAGATACGGCGTCATCCTACACATCTGCTTGCGGCGATGTGTCTAACCCGATATCTCTCCCCATCGACCAAGTCGGAACAAGCTCTAAGCTCCCGACATTTGCGATAGAGTAGAGGATTTAAATGTGTGTGATGATAGGACAAACAAGAAGAAGGAAAGATCGCGCAAAGTGCGCAGCCTGTTTAAAAAAGTTTAAAAATTCGCAAATAAGGAACTCAAGAAAACCATATATAACACATGTTCGAGTGTGCATGAGTGGGAGAGAAGCTGCAAGAGGCAACAGAAAGCGCAGGAAGACACAGGAAAAGAGTGAATATTTTTCTCCGAATCAAAAATTTTGGTTGTTTCAAATTTTTACGGTAATACATTAGGTAATGCATAATCGGAATAAACACGAGCAGACAAGAACGAAACAAACACTGAGACAAAATATCGTGGCGTTGCCCTTGTGACGGTAATACATCAGGAAGAGAATAGAGTAGTTGGGGCGACAGGTCCCAATGATAGAAGAGAGCAAAACAGTTGGGTAGCGAGCCGGTCAAACACGACCCAAGGAAACGGGACCGGGTTGACGGGACCCAGTGAGAGAGTCCGAGAAGTTAAGAGCCTTAACTTAGTTTCCGAAAACTATCTGACTGGTTACCACATGGTTACCACTGGTTACCACATGGGTCAACTAATAAGGTCATTCGTCCGTAAGTGTAGAGAATGTATTTTCTCCGGAAGTGGCGATGATCTTCCCCCGCTGATGGTAATATCCGGCGCCGACCGACAGTCGGCTAGTGAGGTTTTCGTCAACCAGGTATCTCTCACCAGCGGGGCACCGTCCCAGCCAGGACAAGCTCTAAGCTCCCGCCCGGTCTCCCGGGGCATGCGTGGTAGTGCAGTGCATTAAGTGTGTGTGTGTGTGTAAGGGGTGAGGCTAAGACAAGGAAGAGGAAGGAAAGATCGCGTACGGTTCGTCACCCGTTTGGTACGGTATTACTCCGGCATTCGCCTGGTGTTGGTAGGAGAAACCAAGGAAAACTACCGATCAGAGCAGTCGGTCGCTAGAATTCTCCCTTCAGACAGCGACTTAATTCGACTTAGCTATCTAGCTAGTGTTGAAGATTCTGCCACAGTCCGGACTCGAACCTAGGATCTCCCAGATCAGAGACATTGCAGTGACATTAGTTGATGCCTGGAGCCACTTTCCCCGGTAATTTTTATCGGGACCCCGTAATTTGTATTTCCAAGTAATTTTAATATTTAATTTTAAACTAAGTAGTACGAGAAGTAACACTTGCATAAGCAGAAAACTTCTATTTTCGATTTCAGCTTAAATTAAAGATAACAACATTAAATTAAATTATACCGTAAAATTTAATATTAATAATTAATACCCTTTTTATCACGAAAGCACCAAGTCCAAAACGCATCTGCAACACAATGTTCGAGCAATTTTTCTCTTTCAGTATGCCGCGACCTGCAAAATGTTCGCAATTCGGTTAATCATTACATTAATGGAAGAGCCGATCGAACCCGCCGGCATACGGCCCTGTTAGCTGCGATCCAGACGAAGCCGTCAGCGTGACCGGAACAAGAAGGGTCGGCGCAGTTGCGTGCACGCGGCCCAGGGCTTCTTGGAACCGCAGCCGGGAGCTCAGTGGGTGCCACGTCGCACAGTGGGGTGAAATGACGCCAAACGCTCACGGAGTAAAGTTCCTCGGGCTCAGAAGCTAGCATTTAAACCAGTACACAAAAATCATACGATTTATACACAAAATAAAGCAACGAAAAGCTTTTGCACAGTTTTCGTTACTTGTAAATGTAATTTAAGGTTTCAATTTTCATTTCACGAATCAAAAGAGTGCACAAATATAGCTTCTTACAATATGTTTTTTTACTACAGTACTCTATGAAAGTGTTCATTTGCTCTAGATTCTTTTAAGTTTTATGAAGAAATTTTTTTTTTCACTACTTTTGTACGTCGATATATCATACACAAATTGCAAATGTCAGCAGAAGCAAATTGCACAACGCTATCAAATCAGCTCCACCTCACACTATTGTATTCAATTTTGTATTTCCAAAAAGCCAACCATTTTCAGAATGCAATTTTCCCCACAGAGTTTTTCAACTACGTACTGTTGTTTGCTTAACATTTTCTTCTGTTCGGCCTATTTCCGAGCAGAGGGCGTCGCGCCGCCGCAGTCGCCACGCGAGCAGCGCTGCTTTCGGAATTTCCTGTGACGACGCGACGGCAGTGACCGTGCTACGAGGCACACGCAATGCGCCGCCGACTCTACGAACCCGTGTCCTTTCAAGAGAATATAATAAATGCAATTTCGGAAACACGCGAAGTAACTACAGGTTCGTTCTCATTTGTATCTTTTATCAGTCAGTAGAAAGCAGTAAAAATAGCTTGTACTGAAATGCAAACACGACTTTGGAGGAGGGAGAAATTCTTCAATTATTTTTCACAACAGCAAAAAGGCATTATTTGACAAGCTCAGAAATCCAAGAATCTACAGTTTTAATATCTGAAGATATTTTCAAGAAAAACTGATTTTCTAATATTACATCCGAACAGCAAAACTTACTAATGTAATATTTTGCATGCAACGAAAATTTCAAGGTTAATTAATTAGGAAAGTAAATTTCCAGAACAATATTTCTTAAATAGTTATATTCAAAATGGAGTGCGTCTCACACGGTAATCAATAAACCACGTGAAAAATATTACTTATTTAATCGTTACATGATGTGCACGATAATGAAATAAATTGAAGAAAAATAGCCTACATTGGATTTGGAAATGCACAGATAGAGGAGCTCGGAACGCTTGGGTGCTTTTCGGCGATTGTTCGAAGTCAATAGTTCAAAGAAAAACGCTCATGAATGTGAATGCAGTTCCGACACCAGGGCGACCAGACTGAATTCCATCTTCAAGCCGACTGCGATCTTCGGAGCTATAAACCTTGCCCGAGAAAACGTACACAAACATCAGGTGCTCTCTCGGCCGTCACGAAAAACACAACGATGACCTCCCGACAGAAGCGAGGCGGTTAAATCGATAAAAGCGTTTACGATGCTAGAGGCCCGAAGCGAGACCTAGGGTTAGTGGGGACGCAGTGATCTAAAAATCTTCCGAGGTGAAGCAACCTCCTTAAACAAACCTCTGCTATCGACCCTGCTCCATTTTTGGAACCTGGTGGTCTCACCCCTACTGGTGGGAGGAGTAACTCACAAATGTGTCATTGAAGCGTGATTGAGAACCGTTCCGGCCAAGAAGAGACTTTCTGGGCGTCATAACAGCAAGATTCATTTTCTCTGCGGGACGTTTCTTGTTGTGTGTGTTCGCGGTTCGCTGGCGCCTGATCGTGCCCGTTATTGAATTTCCGTTGCCGCTATATTGGAAACTTGTATTTTGCAACTAAATGCAAGCGCGTTCTTCTTGTTCGTAAAGTGTATCATGTTCATAAATGTAAAATGAATAAATACAAAATCCAGTAAGAAACAGAAAGATTCTGATCATATTTTAAATCAGTCAAAAATGTGAATCCTATTGCAATTGCACTTTAACACTCAAATGGAATTTTGCACATAGAGAAAAATAATACAACTTACTTTGGATTAATATTAAGGATAAAAATTACTATCGTTATCGTAGTATC
Organism: Teleogryllus occipitalis; assembly: GCA_011170035.1. Lineage (NCBI taxonomy): Eukaryota > Metazoa > Arthropoda > Insecta > Orthoptera > Gryllidae > Teleogryllus > Teleogryllus occipitalis. The sequence goes on along the minus strand of BLKR01000777.1, from coordinate 217,519 downwards.
GTTTTCATATCGTATCACGGCAAAATATGTTAAACAAAAAACATGTTTAAATTTTAATTAAAAGTTATCAAGAACAGCGCCGTGGTGAATTTCAAAAGCACCTATTTTCACAATACTCAACACTCCCTCCCATACGTCATATAGTGTTTCACGTAGATGAACATAAGTTAATCATAATAATAGCCCACACATAAATATGTCTGACATGGGAAAATTAATACTATTACCGAACATTTTGACTTATAATTGAGTACACACATTCATGAAAACAAATCATCGCAAAAAAAAAAAGAAACGCTGAATGAAAAAAGGAATTTTCTTCCCGTGAAAGCTGAATAGTTAATTTTTTAAATCGGTCTTGGGTGTGCGTTGGTAAAATTCACAAGCCAATTACCAATTCCAACGTTTTATTATTGAAAAGCAGGGTCGCAGTTGATCTTAAAACACGAACCCCAGGAACTTCATCCAGACTAAACGTGAAAGCACTTGGAGGGGGGGGGGGCACGAAACGCCCAGAAAGAAGCCACGGCGCACGCCAGATGGCTAGTCGGCCGCCTGGCGGACGGGCGTTGCTGCATATCGATTGAGGCGAGATGGCGCTGCTGCTCCGCGCGCCGAAGAACGCGGGGGAAGGCGAGGGCGAGGCGAGGGCGAGGCGAGGGCGAGGCGAGGGCGAGGCGAGGGCGAGGCGAGGGCGAGGCGAGGGCGAGGCGAGGGCGAAGCCGGGGCAGAGGCGGGGAGACGGAGGGAGCGGAGGCGCCTCCGCGCACCGGGAAGCGCTGCACCACGCGCGCCCCACGCGGCGGAAGGAGGCAGAAACGGACGTGCGCGCGCAACACGTCCAACACCCGCTCGACAGAGGGCGGGGCGCACGCAGGCTGGGGCGAGGGAAGCAATGACAAAGGAACGAAAAACGCAAACGAGATAGAGAGGGGGCAAGAGGGAGGTAGAGAATGTGCGACAGGAAGGGAGAAAAGATCAAATGAGGAGGTAGAGGTAGAAAGGAAAACAGGTAGGTGAGAGGGGGAGATAAAATAAAAAAGAGAAAGATGTTTTTTTTATTTTTCTTGATCCTTTTCTTAGCAGATGAATTGTAACAGAAAACGCAGATGAGCATCACTATTATACAAAAAAATTACTTGTCAGTAGTGACAATTAGAATTTTTTACACAATTCAAATGACCTACAATGGCATATTGATACAACCAATGGCGTTCAGAAATAAGTTTATATTTCGTCGCAGGAACACAAATAAGAGAATGTACCTATTTTGCTATCAGTTTTTACTTTCTCGTAAACATACTTACATACGGAATAATGTACGTAGTAAAGATTAAAAAAAAAAAAAAGCTGCGGAAAATTGATTTCGAGATTTCAACGGAAATGCACGTTTTGGAGTCCCCTGCTACCGAAAAAGTGTTTTTTTTTTTTCAAAATGTCCGTCCGTCTGTCTGTCTGTGTGTGTCTGTCTGTGTGTGTCTGTCTGTGTGTCTGTCTGTGTGTGTCTGTCTGTGTGTGTCTGTCTGTGTGTGTCTGTCTGTGTGTGTCTGTCTGTGTGTGTCTGTCTGTGTGTGTCTGTCTGTGTGTGTCTGTCTGTGTGTGTCTGTCTGTGTGTGTCTGTCTGTGTGTGTCTGTCTGTGTGTGTCTGTCTGTCTGTGTGTGTCTGTCTGTCTGTGTGTGTCTGTCTGTCTGTGTGTGTCTGTCTGTCTGTGTGTGTCTGTCTGTCTGTGTGTCTGTCTGTCTGTCTGTGTCTGTCTGTCTGTCTGTGTCTGTCTGTCTGTCTGTGTCTGTCTGTCTGTGTCTGTCTGTCTGTCTGTGTCTGTCTGTCTGTCTGTCTGTCTGTGTCTGTCTGTCTGTCTGTGTCTGCTGTCTGTCTGTGTCTGTCTGTCTGTCTGTGTCTGTCTGTCTGTGTCTGTCTGTCTGTGTCTGTCTGTCTGTGTCTGTCTGTCTGTCTGTCTGTCTGGCCTTCTGTCTGTCTGTGTGTCTGTCTGTGTCTGTTGTCTGTCTGTGTCTGTCTGTCTGTGTCTGTCTGTCTGTGTCTGTCTGTCTGTGTCTGTCTGTCTGTGTCTGTCTGTCTGTGTCTGTCTGTCTGTGTCTGTCTGTCTGTGTCTGTCTGTCTGTGTCTGTCTGTCTGTGTCTGTCTGTCTGTGTCTGTCTGTCTGTGTCTGTCTGTCTGTGTCTGTCTGTCTGTGTCTGTCTGTCTGTCTGTCTGTGTCTGTCTGTCTGTGTCTGTCTGTCTGTGTCTGTCTGTCTGTGTCTGTCTGTCTGTGTCTGTCTGTCTGTGTATGTCTGTCTGTGTATGTCTGTCTGTGTCTGTCTGTCTGTGCCTGTCTGTCTGTGCCTGTCTGTCTGTGCCTGTCTGTCTGTCTGTGCCTGTCTGTCTGTGCCTGTCTGTCTGTCTGTCTGTCTGTCTGTGCCTGTCTGTGTGTGTCTGTCTCTGTCTGTCTGTGTCTATCTGTCCGTCAGTCCATACATGAACACAACTAGCGCCTAAACGATGCGTAGGATTTTTCTAAATTGAAGAAACCCCTCTTGCTCTACAATATGGCTTGTAGTTGAAGCTTTGAAAGTTGGTTCTCAACTTTATCTTCAATTTTTTTCAATGGATAATGCTAATTGCACTGTTTAATATGATGTAAAGTTCATTTTGGTGTATTCTTTTGTTTTTTGAAAAATTAAACCAATGAAATTTTTTTTAATACCTCTCACGCCGATAATATGCACATTTCAACCAATTTGAATACATTATTACATTTATGAGTGGAAGTGCTTCAAATGACTTCAAATGAAGTTTTTCGTAAACTCAATAGATTCCTGTGAAAAGGGTTTCAAATTTGGCATTTACAGTAACGGTTAAACGCCATTTTGTTAAAAACGGCTCCAAATTTTTCAATGAATATTGCCAATTTGGACGAGGTTTTACTCTTTTTTAATATTCTTAAAATAATATTTCGGTTCTATTATTAGATAACCGAAAAATTGAGAAAATTTCAAAAAAGTCAGCTTTTGGAAATTGGGCGGCGTTATATGGCAGCTGATAAGAGGATAGGGCAAGACCATAAAGGCAGTCTACACCAAGAAAATTAGAAAACTTTACTACGAAAAAGTCGGTGCCATTCTGTAGCACCACTAGTTTTCTTTGTTATACTCGTACAACTTGAAGAATGTCGTCTTTCGTTATCCCTGCAGCATCGCGCGTCGTAGTCTCATACGCAATTATAGCTTTTCCAAGATATTTTAGGGGAAGATTTTACAACTGTTAATGCACGATGGGAAAATGGCACTGCGGTTGTTGACATTAATTTTCACGTTGAATTCGATGATCTATAGGAAACAGCAATACGGAAATATATTCCACACTGCAAGTGTTTGCCTGACGTCACAGATAGGGAAGGCGCCTTTTTCTCCGGATACAACAAATGTGTTCGTCGACAGCGAACGAGAATTTATTGATCAAAACACGCGTTATGGCATTTTCGAGGCGGACACCCAGATGTGAAACTGTGACGGCGGAAAAGTGTCGCTCGTAAACGTCCGAAGAAATGCTTACGAGCGGAGGGTGGCAACAATATAATTCTTTTTGCTGACACTGCTTCGGCTACGGCACATTTCACCCATCGCCGAAAAGTGGCACTTGTTCCACGTCAGCTCAGTTATGTGTTATAGTACTAATGATTTATCCCATGTACTCAAATGTCAACAATAAATCAAAGCCACAGGACGCGATGTGCTTGAAAACATGTTAGAACAGGTCTCAAGAGGTTGTTATCACAATAACTGTTACGATGGTAAAATAGTAGCAGAAAGGAAGCCGTTCAAAACAAGCCTCGACGTTTAATTCAACATATTTCCAGTTTTGAAGAAGTTCAAGGCAGCACATATTTTTCTTTTGAATGCCAAAACTTGCTAGGAATAAATAAATTATAAAACAGGTTTTAAACCGTTGTTAATACTATTTATATTCATTCACACCACCTTGTTTACATTAGCATCCATGAAGTATGCATAAATTGGTACTACTTTTAGATTTTTCTTCCCCAATAATCAGAAGAATCAACGATTGGGCACCCTTGTAAGTTTGCACCTGGGTGTTCGCACATGAGCAACATGTTCACTCACCTCCACTAATGACTGCTTCTCATTCACGTCCTCCGCTTCTACTCATTTGGCATCCTGTTAAGTCCTTTCATTCACGCAAACTCAGCCCAAACGGATTTATTTCGAAGAGGCACAGACTCTGGACGGACATCAGAAAAATTCCACTCTATTACTCAACACTCCTTATAAATTTAATTTCTGAGACAATGTCAAAGAAAATATTGTTTTTCAGGGGTGGGGGGACTAACGGGAGGAAGCAAAACAAACGTATGACTAGCTAACTAAGACTATACATACATATCCCTTTACACTATCTCAAAAACCCACCCCTAGTGCATTGGACGTCCAATTTCCCTTGAGGCCAAATCACCGAGACGCCACCTCTCCGCTTCCCCATGCACCACCGCGTCGGCGCGCCCAGGCAGGCGCCCTGGCTGGTGCCGCCGGGGCAGCGCAAAGCACGCTCTGCCGGCGACTGCGCGCTCGAGCGCGGTGATCGGGACCCTTGAAGCTTCCCTGCATTCCCCCAGGGGGGGGGGGCGAGTGCGGACAAAGGAGCTTGCGATGAGCGTCGAGCTGCCAGCAAACCGGGTTAACCGGGTCTCTGTACACGAGGTGAAGCTGCACAAGCCGAAAAAAAATGCCTAATGGAAGAAATCAAAAAAGGCACAAAGAGCGTTTGTGTGACAGTGGCGACCGCAATAAAAACTCTCTCTCTCAGGAGATTGTTAGTGTATCTAAAGTCGAGGCCATTCGATTCCGAATAATATGGGTCGATAAGACCTCAGCAGCTGTAGCCGTACGCTTCCGCAGATTCCTCTGATCAGCGCTGAGAAGGCTCCATACACACAGACCACAAGCGATTCATTTTAGTACATCTTGCGCGAAATAAACGAGGATGAGAGGGACATTTCCAGAGAAAAGCAGACAGAAAGAGGATTACTAGATCACACAATGGCATGTACACTCACTATCTTAGATTCGCTTAATGTTTCACAACGTTCGTGTTTCGCCTGTTCGTTACTTCACAGTTCTCGAAATACAATATTACACTTGGGACAAATTCACAAGGAAAGTTCAATACATGAGTTGTTTCCGACATCAGAAAAATGGATGAATGTGGTCAGCATTTAAAGCAAATAGTCCGTAATTGGCCATCACAGTTCTTGTTCAAAATCATTTTGCATAAGATAATATCGGTCGCAATTTTGTACTACAAATACGCAGCGGCGTTTTCTAATGATGTGTCATTGAGTTACAAAACAAAATGGAAATATCAAAAAACATCACTGCACGCGAATCCCACAGAGCAAACAATAAATCTCAAGAAGAACGCACGCTCGTGAGTCTGCACTTTCAAATATCCCACGGTGCGTTACCACGCAAAATTCCCCGCAGACAAGTAATACAAGTCAGGGTACCATCGCGATTCTCACGTCACAAGCATCGTCATCTTTTACACAATGACAAGCTAATCTGGACAAACACTGCTCCAGCACATTGACATCTCGGAATTCACTGAGTCAATATTTACATAACACCCGAGACTCATATTCTTATACATTCTCAGTAATATTGTCATATTCTCAGTAATAGATGTTTGAAAAGTACCAAATGGCGTTAACTCAAGAATTCATGAATATAACTGTCTCTAGATGTACAATCAGCATTCGAACAGCCTTAGAATATTTAGTTTAGTAATGGCAAAATCACCCTACCCACATTTTATTTCGAATTAATTTGTAATATGACGATTCGAAGAGAAATTCGATTTTTATGAGACCATTTAAAAATCTGTCATTAAATGAAGAGTAGTGGCAAAAGCAAAATATAATCTATTTTTAAATGAGAAATATTTTTCTCCATTTTAAATATGTTCTAACGGCAAAGAGGTTGCGCTTGAAGGTAAATTGACAAAGCCTGACAAAAATAAGAAAAATAATAAATTAGGATAAGCAAGTATCAACTGTGAATCATTTTAATGAGCCAGTAACTTCGAATACATTACCATAATCGTGTACACTATGCAGAACATATTGAAACGAACTTTTATTCGCGTCAATTTGGGCTAACACAAAAGTTCCTACTTACTATCAATTTTACAATATTGATCGTTTATCTTCTTTCACAAGGATTGGATATGAAGTAAGTCCGTGCAACGCCGGGTATGTTGCTAGTAGCCAATATAATACTAGCTGAACCTCTGCAATTACACCCCTCAAAAGAAAAAAACTGAGAAAAAATAACAACAGAAAAATACTAAATTGGGATCGGAAAACCGAAAACCTCAAAAATATTGTTTCATGTAGTTCTATAGCATTTTCCCAAGACTAATGAATTGAGAGGTTTACTAATTCTAGAACAATATATCACTACTCACCGTAATCACAAAGAGTTACATAAAAAGGTAACTGAAAATATAGTTGAAATGTTTTATGTTTATCAAGATGTATGTTGTGGAATTCTTGCTTATAAAAGAAAATGTGTATATTTGCAACCTTCCATTCTACAAACACACCTTTCCAATCTTGTAGATTTATGTTTTAAAATGTAATATGTAATTAAAATTATCCTACAAAAAATGAACTATCCCATTAGTACGAAATTGTAATGTAAATTCTACATAAAACGCAATTATCCTGTAAACGATAATTATCCTTCGGGGTGGCAGCAATGACGATGAACCTTTTCCTTCCGAGTGATCCAAGCTCCGCATTGCATACTGTAAAGAGCTGCGTCCGGGCGATACAATGTCCAGCGACCTGTGACAATCACCTCTTTGGCATCGTATTTAGCTGTCATCACAACTGCTTGTGACGTCCGAGTTGATTGCGCACGGACAAGGGTTTCGCGTGGCCACCGCTAAGGCCCGGTTTCACCAACAGCCGAGTAAAGTTAAGAGTAGTTACTCGAGAGTAAGCATTACTCCACGATAGTTATTCTCGAGTAAAATATAAGCATTTCACCACGCTTCCGGAGGGTTATGTTACTCTGGAGTACATACTCCCCAATTTACTCCGCGTACCCGCTGAACACGCAATTGTTCATACACAGTAGAGAGCGATTCAAGAGGCCGTGAACGAGAGTAACGCTGTGAACCATTGCGGACCAACGGGAACCTCTGGTTATTTCCTTTCATTTCAGTTTTGGAGTTCTTTGCGTCGTCTTGGTCTTAGTTTTGTGTGGTGATTTGAGATAGCGTTGCTTATTTCTTAGTTTTTGTATCTTTATTTCTTAATATTTCTTAGTCTAGTTTTTCGAATGTATATTATTACGAACTAGTACGAAAATGTCTAGTTTTTCAAATGTTGGTAACCTCGCGCTTCTTTAAATTTAATTATTTATTTTGTTTGTTTTATTTTTTAAACTTTTATTCATCTTTAAACTATTAGTTATAGTTAAAAAGTTGGGAAGGGATTCTGAAACTCTCGAATTTACTCTCGTGTAAGCGATTTACACTCGAGTAAAGGGTTGGTGAAACGCTCCACGAAGATACTCTCGTGTAAACATGATTTACTCCAGAGTAAACTCTTACTCTTCGTTCGGTGAAACGGGCCCTAAATCGCAGCGCTAAAAATTAAAAAAACAAGTTTTTTGAGAAAATCCTTAGCATCTTCTGGATGAATACGAACAGAAATCAACAGTTCCCAGCAGCATGCGTCGAATGGCACCTCACTTGTCTCCATTGGAGGACGAGGAGAGGTCTAACCGTGAGTGGCGGACGGACGTTACTCGAATATTATAACGTATAGTTATATAGGTACGAATTACTCGCCAACAATTACTTAAAATATATAATGAATGACATAACAAAAACACTGAAGGAAAAACAACCGCAAACGCATATCTTGTACGCGTGCTAAACTCACAACAAATTCCACATAATTCAGCATCGTATCTCAGGGAGTTAAGACCAAAGCTGCACGCACGCATTTCGTTTTCCGTTAGGTTCCAGCATTGAGTAGTGAAGGACTACGGCAATGCGAGCACGCATCACGCGGAACGTGCGTAGTCGTGCACGCAACATAACAAGGTGGCTCCACACATTCGTCATTCGGCAAACTGCGAGCAACCGCTCGCCGAATCCCGAGTAGTGTGGATGAGTTGCTTGCTATTTGCCGAGTGACGAACATTCGGTGTTCGCCCTACCCACCGCGTGTCGGTCTTTTGGACACATCAAAGGGCGCGAACATTCGCCGAACACGTCAGCTGCTCGGGATTGGACGAGTATTAGCTCGCTGCTCGGCGAATACCGAATGTGTGGAGCCGTCAATACGCCGAGCGACCGCCCCGCCGCGCCGCCACTGACAGCGCCTCCGTCCACCCACTCGTGCCGCGTTGCGTTGAGTTGCATCGCATAGCACCGCAGCGCCTGCGCCACCGCGAAAGCCGCGCGCTCCTATGCTCTGGTTCCCATCTGGAGTGGCGGTAGCCGGGCGTAGACCCAAGCGGCGGGGGCGGGCGGCGGCGATTTCAACAGCCGGCGCGCGGCTCCGTGGCGAGCGCCACCTGGCGTTCGATATGGCGGTGACGTACACACGCGCCTGCGGACGTTGGGGCGCGGGGGTGGAAAGAACACTGAAGTCGCTGGTGGAGGCAGCGGGGAGCTCATCTACTGTGCTCAAAGCCGAAGACGTGCGACGAGAGCACGCGATGCGCGAAATCACAAGAAGTAGACTGACGTAGAAACTCATTCTACGTGCTTTTTCGATCTGATAAAAAAGAAGAAAAAACGACAGAATGTAACGCTTAATGTGTTACATTTTTATCCGTGTACCATTTCGTTGTTTGCACTAGAGAGATTTCACACTAATATTTGTCTATGATACTGTATTTATTTCGCCTGTAAATAGAGTCTAAATGGTTGACATCGGCACACAGAAACTCATAATACCAAAGATTCATGACTGGAAATAAAACAGGGAGCTCGACAATATTCAGTATCCTAATATAGCGACAGCAAGTATGACAGAAGTCGTTACTGAATCGATATTAAACACACACGAGATTAGAGAAGTGGAAATTATAAAAATACAAATTGGAACCACTAATGCGGTGACTATTAAAGGATAGCTCTAATAACTATATATTTAGATAGCTATATAGTAGATCCCACAGTTAAGATTGTAAACGTAACATTGTTGCAACGCCAACACCAACGCGATATTGTAGCAATCCGAGTGATAACAATGGTAATCTTTAATTTTTTCAATATCAGTACAAACTTCAGGGTAACTGATTATTTGTAATACTGAGATACGGAGCTATAATTTATACTGTATTATCGAGGAGATAAAAGTACATTTGCAAATGGTTTTGACTCAAAATTGACTTTTGAGATGACTATAATAAGATTTTTAAAACTAAAATCTCACATTATCAACAGAAATTAACATTTTTGATTGTGTTCCGAAATAAAAGTTATAATGAAGCTCCTCTAGAACGAAACCTTTTTTTACATCCTTTTTTACTAAAACCTGCACAGTACAACGAACTCAATAACACTTGTGTAACACACATTCACGAAACAAGTTGTGATACTATTGTGATACTTTTCCAGAGAAACCCCCCAATAACTTATCTCCATTCCGGTGACTCTCCTCCAAAAGGACCAGTATGAAACATACTAGATAATTGACTCGACATCTATCGACACGCTCAAAACAACTGTTGCAGTAACCCCTTAGCAGGCTTTCTTCCGGTAGAAATCACGAGACGATGTGAGATATGGCTAGCGCATCAAACACAACCTCTTGCTTTCTGATTAAACGGTTTTCTTGGTAAGAAAGTTCCTGGTGAGCTGGCGATCGGGCTAAACCCGGAGCTTGTTCAAAAGTCCACGTCAAGAACATCAGTAATTTTCGCGGAGAAAAAGGTGTTTACGCGGCGCGATGGTATTTACTTCGAAGAACTCGGTTGAAATTCCTTTGGAGCGAAAGTTCAATAATATTTAATATTTTAACACATGCAACGAACAATTCGTCATACATACATTTACATGCATTTTAATTAGGAGAATTAATATGCATTTCTCGAAAATTGAATTTCAGCAGTTTACTTTAAGCAAATAATATTACTCACGACTACTGATATAATTGTACGTCAAATTAATATATTTATACTATCTATTGAGAAAGCGAAATTACTACTAGCTTTACATATGCCAAGAAACCATCTGTTTCAACGAAGATTATACCTCGCAAATGAATCAAGTTGCAGTAAAAAGTGAGTTACATCAGCACGGGGAAGTAACAGCCTCGTCGTCAACAACCAACGACGCAGAGAATACATGACGAAGAGCTGCATAAGACGACCCACTCCGCTTCACAAATTCTATGAGAGCAGGCTCAATGCAGCGCGACGGAAGTGTGCTTCATCTGCAATTCGCATGAGAGCCGCTCGCTCTGCGTTCAAGGTTCTTCAGACCAAATGTGCCGCATACGCATATTTATTTCCCAGCGGATCAGAGCAGCCCTGCAAGGGACAGCATCCCAGGGAATTACTTGGGAGAAGCAAAATTTTGACCTACTGCTATATTGCCCTGCTTATGGGAAGACGACCATTAGAAGCTGCGACGAAATTAATTACTCTTAAGGGAAGACAAGTAACTCGTTGAATCTTTAAATCAATGTTTATTTTCTTTCATACACCACTTTCGAACATTAGCACGTGATTGAAGATGAAGTTTATGTATCCCAATGAGATAATTGTTCACTTTCCCTGTCCTTTGACAGTTCATCAGCTGTTAATGTGTCAACCAATCTGGAACTTAAACGTAACTACAGTGACGGCAATCTCCTGATTGGATGACACCGTTACGGCTGATTTACGACAACGGACCCTATATTTAAATCGAAGTTTACTTCATGGATTTTAAAATATGTTTGCATAACACACTTTCAGAGCTATCAGATCTTCCCGCAACATCCTAAAACGAAAGCCATCTGATCTTGCACCACGAGTATAGCTGTCTTCACACGGAGCCAAGCCACTCGGTGGCGCCACCAAAAAGCGGCAGAGTCCTTCACACGCAGCCACTGCCCAACGCCACTGACCATCAGAGAGGAAAGATTCGTGTGTCATACCGCTGTGGGCTCCGGTGGCCGAAAGACAGCCAGCAAGTAAACTATAACTGCGAGAGATGAAAGTTTGGTATTGACAGGTGGTGCCCCTACGTTTCCGTGGCGACGACATGCGCTGGGCCATAGACTAAAGACATCTTTACTCTATGGCTGGGCCGTCGGGTGTCGGTTACGTCAGCATCCGCCGACCCACGTTGCCAATGATTAGTATACATCACCACGCGCAAGGCCAACGGCATGGTTGGATTACGAGCATAGGGCGCCGCGCTACGACTTGGACCCGAATGAAACATACGCTTTAATAGAAATTAGTAAACGAGGTGTAGGGTTTCTGATGGAGTTTATCTTTTCAAACAGGAAACTCATTCCACCACACAGCTTGGCAAGAGCTCCGTTCGTAGTTTTCGGTAATGGGCATCGCGACACTCAAGGGTCGATCACGGACAGTTTTTCTAAGTTGTTTCCAGAGTAGTAAAAGTAGTTCCAGAGTAGTAATATTTTCGTTAAAAAATTATTGTAGTATCTCTACTGTTGTTTAAGGTGTTACCTCCAAATCATTGCCAATTTAATGCAATTAAAAAATTTAGGCTCACATGAAGAGGTGCGTAGAGGAAAAAGACAAGACTTTCACGTTTTCCGAGTCTCAGAAGCTGTTCACCATAACATATCTGTCACCAAACAAGGTGTTGAACGTACTTAAAGAATTACCAGAAAAGCTGTTACTGTATACATGAGGGTACGATGGAACACAATATTGAAGATTTTATAATTTCATTAACTTTTTGTCCACATTTTATCTTAGACTGTTATATACGAATATACAGTTATATACATATTGAAAAATATATGTACAATATATAACATTAAATTCGGATAAAAATTAATAAAATTTAAAGACAGTCTGAAGAAAAGTGGAAGAAGTGGAATTTCATAATTTCACAATGAGATCCCAGTGATAGTGATAAGAGAATTTTTCTAAAATTTTATTATGAAAGTGACATAAATAGTATCTTTTCAATGAATACTTGTTGGTATCCCATCATATAAGAAAAACACAGAGAATTTACGTCGAAAATATCAACTGTAACTATCAGGATTTTCTACCATTACATGGCATTTTTTTTTATTTTTCTGCGTTTTGAACTGTATTTAGAAACGTGGCAATGTGTAAATTAGAGAAGTGGGCGGTTACTTACTATGACTAAGGACGCAGTGTCGCGAGATATCGTTAAAGTGTCATGAAGAGCTGTAGTGAATGTGTTAGATATTGTGCGTTTGGCAACAGCGCACCATGTGCTCGGTAGCTGTCATTCCCAGTTCCATCTCCCGCAGTTACAGTGGTGCTAAATCAGTACGTATTTTCTCGCCCGCATTTTCACGCACGATTACGCGAAAAGTATTCAAATTTTCGAAAAATTATACATGACCTTATTTCAAAATCTATCTTTAAAGAACGGATTTGATTAAGGGAAAATGTCATATCATTAAAATTTTAGTTGTAGGAAGACTCCGAAAAAATTTTGAACTTCCAATTTTCGAAAAATCAGAGTTTTTAACGAACATGAGACCTGCACCATTAGCTTAAATGTCCTTCACACTACCCAACAAAAAAAAAATAACAAAAAACGATGGAGACTATTTTTTGAAAATTTGGCAAATGTCTCATGGGCTTCATGTAAAATACCCCCCAAAATTAAAATATCGGTTTCAAATTCACGGAGCCGCGACATCAGCCAAATCGATTGGGAAATATCGATTTCGGAGAAAATCGGCTAGAATGATTTAGCCGCTAGCGTTGTTCACAGACGTTTTTCTGTCATTCGATTTTTCGGAATCAAGGGCCCACAAAACATGGATTCTGGCTACACCAAGTGTTAAGAGAATTGTTTTCTAAGTTTAGCAACTGCATTTATCTACTTTTTTTTACCAGAGCCCTGTAATAGGAGTTTTCTGGCGAAAATTCGCCGTTTTTTTCGCGCAGCATTACATAGGTACGGAGTTCTCGTCTACTCCGTAGCGAGAAATTAAGCGGTTCAGTCCCACGTCCCACTGATCTAGTGTGAAGACTTTAGAACTGTGTTCTGCTGGCGGTGGAGCGGATGAGCGTTTACTCTGCTGGTGGCGGGAGTTCGCCACCCAGCGCCATAGCAGCGCGATTATGCCGCTCGTGTGAACACCTCCATTGAAACGAATGCTTTGCCAGCAGACGCGCCACTCGGAAGCGCTGCTGAGTGGGGCCATGAGAAGGGACCGTAACGCCACTGGTCGCCACCAAAGAGAAGCGCCACCTTCACGCGTCCGCATTCGTGACCGTCATCTGCGCCGAGCGCGGCGGGCAGGCGCCGCGCAGGTCAGTGGGAACACGCGTCTGTCGACCGGCCGCCGGCCCGTTCCCGTGCGCGCGCGCGTTTCAAGTGGGTCAGCGTGCTGCACGCGGGAGGTGCGTCAAGCTGGAACAGCCAAGTCAGCACACCCACACGAAACCTGTCTAATCATTTATTGCTAATTAATTGCCAATTAATTGCCACATTTTTGAATTAATTGCCACGTATTTTCGTGGAGAAAACGGGTGTGTGCTAGCTTGACGTCAAGCCAGCACACACATCAGTTAAATTCGAGCCAGAGCTCAACGGAAACCATCTAATCATTTATTGCTAATTAATTGCCAATTAATTGCCACAATTTGGAATTATTTCGCACGTATTTTCAGTCTAAAATAATAAAAGTAAATGGCAGCAGGCATGACGCAACCCGCAACATTATTTTGAACGTCAAGCCAGCACACACATCAGGTAAATACGAGCCAGATCTCAACGGAAACCATCTAATCATTTATTGCTAATTAATTGCCAATTAATTGCCACCATTTGGAATGAATTCGCACGTATTTTCAGTCTAAAATAATAAAAGGAAATGGCAGCAGGCGTGACGCAACCCGCAACATATTAAAAAATTGGAATATAGAGAAAACCAACGAGCACAATCACATAAAATTAAGGAGATAGTTTAAACACATATAGACCTATTATTTTACTCTATGCATGATTTAAATACCCCTCTCTTTTATGAGTTAATACATTTTATAACTTCGTAGTTTTGCAAACACGTACGACATTCAAATAGATAATGCAAGAGTACCAACGAGAGCGATATATCTATAATCTATTAAATATTTAAATACACATTCAATACTAGTTTACTATACTGAATATAAATTAATCAATGTTGCCGTGGATTATATAAACATTGCTGAAACTGCATCAGATTTATCGAACCAAGCCACTTTTTCAAAATCGAAAATACAGAGAACCAGCAAGCACAATCATATAAAATTAAAAACATACTTAATACATGTTTAGAACTAATATTTTACTCTACACACTATTTAATTGCTCTTGTCATTTATTAAATAATAATTTTTTTAAACGTCGTTGTTATGAAACCTCATCTAAATTCTAACAGGAAATGGGAGAGTACCAACGAGCTCCAATATTTAATTCTTTATAACTATTGAATGCACATTCAATACTAGTTTATTACATGAAAGAAAAATTGATAAATGTTGACGTGAATTATAAAAACATTATTGATACTGCATGGCAGTTACCGAACCAAGCCAGATATTCAAATTCGAAAATGCAGAGAACCAACGAGCACAATCACATAAAACTAAGAACAAAGTTAATAGATATTTAGACCTAATTATTATCTCTATACACGATTTAATTGCTCTTGCCATTTATTAAATAAAAATTTTTAAAAACTTCTTTGGTATGAAACCTCGAAGATATTCGAACACGAAATGCGAGAGTACCAACGAGCACTAACATCTAAATTCTATTTATTAATTGAATGCACGTTCAATACTAGTATATTACACTCAAGATAAATTGATAAATGTTGCCGTGAATTATATAAACATTTTGAAACTGCATGCGGGTTATCAAACAAAGCCAGATATACAAATTCGAAAATACAAGGAACCAACGAGCACAATCACATAAAATTAAAAACATATTTAAGAAATATATAGAACTAATTGCTTACTGCATACACGATTTAATTGCTCTTGTCATTTTTTAAATATTAATTTTTAAAACTTTGTTGTTATGAAACCTCATCGTGATTCAAAGAGGAAATGCGAGAGTACCAACGAGCACTTATATCTAAAATCTATTTAATAATTGAAAGCGCCTTCAATACTACCATATTAGAGTAAAGATAAATTGATAATTGTTGCCGTAAATTATATAAAAATTTTTAAAGTGCATGGGAGTTATCTAACCAAGCCGGATATTGAAATTCGAAAATGTAGAGAACCAACGAGCACAATCACATGAAATTAAGAACAAAGTTAATAGATATTTAGACCTAATTGCTTACTCTATACACGATTTAATTGCTCTTGTAATTTTTTTATAATAATATTTTTTTAAAACTTCTTTGTTATGAAACAACGAAGACATTCGAACAGGAAGTGCGAGAGTACCAACACGCACTAATATCTAAAATCTATTTAATAATTGAATGCACGTTCAATGCTAGTATTTTACACTAAAGTTAAATTGATAAATGTTGCCGTGAAATATATAAACATTTTGAAACTGCATGGGGTTATCGAATAAAGCCAGATATTCAAATTCGAAAACACAGAACAAACGAGCACAATCACATAAAATTAAGAACATAGTTAATAGACATCCAGAACTAATTGTTTACTCTATACACGATTTAATTGCTCTTGTCATGTTTAAAAAAATAAATTTTTAAAACTTTGTTGTTATGAAACCTCATCGTGATTCGAAGAGGAAATGCGAGAGTACCAACAAGCACTTATTTCTAAAATCTATTTATTAATTGAATACGTCTTCAATACTAGCATATTAGAGTAAAGATCAATTGATAAATGTTGCAGTAAATTATATAAAGATTTTTAAACTGCATGGGAGTTATCTAACCAAGCCGGATATTGAAATGCGAAAATGTAGAGAACCAACGAGCACAATCACATAAAATTAGGAACAAAGTTAATAGATATTTAGACCTAATTATTTACTCTATACACGATTTAATTGCTCTTGTCGTTATTCAATATTAATATTTTTATACTTCGTTGTTATAAAATCTTGTTGACTTTCCAACTGGAATTGCGATAGCACCAACGAGCGCTAATATCCTAAATTTATGTAATAATTGTATCCACATTTAATAGTACATTATTGCACCAAATATAAATTGAGAAATATTGCCGTGAATTATATAAACATTATTGATACTGCATGACAGTTACCGAACCAAGCCAGATATTCAAATTCGAAAATGCAGATAACCAACGAGCACAATCACATTAAATTTAGAACAAAGTTAATAGATATTTAGACCTAATTATTATCTCTATACACGATTTAATTGCTCTTGTCATTTATTAACTAAAAATTTTTAAAAACTTCTTTGTTATGAAACCTCGAAGACATTCGAACAGGAAATGCGAGAGTACAAACGAACACTAACATCTAAATTCTATTTAATAATTGAATGCACGGTAAATACTAGTATATTACACTCAAGATAAATTGATAAATATTGCCCTGAATTATATAAACATTTTGAAACTGCATGCGGGTTATCAAACAAAGCCAGATATTCAAATTCGAAAATACAAGGAACCAACGAGCACAATCACAAAGAAATAAAAACATAGTTAATAGACATCCAGAACTAATTGTTTACTCTATACACGATTTAATTGCTCTTCTCATTTTTTAAAAAATAATTTTTAAAACTTTGTTGTTATGAAAACTCATCGTGATTCGAAGAGGAAATGCGAGAGTACCAACGAGCACTTATATCTAAAATATATTTAATAATCGAAAGCGCCTTCAATACTACCACATTAGAGTAATAATAAATTGATAATTGTTGCCGTAAATTATATAAAGATATTTAAACTGCATGGGAGTTATCTAACCAAGCCGGATATTGAAATGCGATAATGTAGAGAACCAACGAGCACAATCACATAAAATTAGGAACAAAGTTAATAGATATTTAGACCTAATTATTTACTCTATACACGATTTAATTGCTCTTGTAATTTATTAAATAATATTTTTTTAAAACTTCTTTGTTATGAAACCTGGAAGACATTCGAACAGGAAGTGCGAGAGTACCAACAAGCACTAATATCTAAAATCTATTTAATAATTGAATGCATGTTCAATACTAGTAAATTACACTAAAGATAAATTGATAAATGTTGCCGTGAAATATATAAACATTTTGAAACTGCATGGGGGTTATCGAATAAAGTCAGATATTTAAATTCGAAAATACAGAGAACCAACGAGCACAATCACATAAAATTAGGAACAAAGTTAATAGACATCCAGAACTAATTGTTTACTCTATACACGATTTAATTGCTCTTGTCGTTTATTTAATATTAATTTTTTTATACTTCGTTGTTATAAAATCTTGTTCACTTTCCAACTGGAATTGCGATAGCACCAACGAGCGCTAATATCCTAAATTTATGTAATAATTGTATCCACATTTAATAGTACATTATTGCACCAAATATAAATTGAGAAATATTGCCGTGAATTATATAAACATTATTGATACTGCATGGCAGTTACCGAACCAAGCCAGATATTCAAATTCGAAAATGCAGAGAACCAACGAGCACAATCACATAAAATTAAGAACAAAGTTAATAGATATTTAGACCTAATTATTATCTCTATACACGATTTAATTGCTCTTGTCATTTATTAAATAACAATTTTTAAAAACTTCTTTGTTATGAAACATCGAAGACATTCGAACAGGAAATGGGAGAGTACCAACGAGCACTAACATCTAAATTCTATTTATTAATTGAATGCACGTTCAATACTAGTATATTACACTCAAGATAAATTGATAAATATTGCCGTGAATTATATAAACATTTTGAAACTGCATGCGGGTTATCAAACAAAGCCAGATATTCAAATTCGAAAATTCAAGGAACCAACGAGCACAATCACATAAAATTTAGAACATACTTAATAGACATCCAGAACTAATTGTTTATTCTATACACGATTTAATTGCTCTTGTCGTTTATTAAAAATAAATTTTTAAAACTTTGTTGTTATGAAACCTCATCGTGATTCGAAGAGGAAATGCGAGAGTACCAACGAGCACTTATATCTAAAATCTATTTAGTAATTGAATGCGCCTTCAATACTAGCATATTAGAGTAAAGATAAATTGATAATTCTTGCAGTAAATTATATAAAGATTTTTAAACTGCATGGGAGTTACCTAACCAAGCCGGATATTGAAATGCGAAAATGTAGAGAACCAACGAGCACAATCACATAAAATTAGGAACAAAGTTAATAGATATTTAGACCTAATTCTTTACTCTATACACGATTTAATTGCTCTTGTCGTTTATTCAATATTAATCTTTTTATACTTCGTTGTTATAAAATCTTGTTGACTTTCCAACTGGAATTGCGATAGCACCAACGAGCGCTAATATCCCACATTTATGTAATAATTGTATCCACATTTAATAGTACTTTATTGCACCAAATATAAATTGAGAAATATTGCCGTGAATTATATAAACATTATTGATACTGCATGGCAGTTACCGAACCAAGCCAGATATTCAAATTCGAAAATGCAGAGAACCAACGGGCACAATCACATTAAAGTTAGAACAAAGTTAATAGATATTTAGACCTAATTATTATCTCTATACACGATTTAATTGCTCTTGTCATTTATTAACTAAAAATTTTTAAAAACTTCTTTGTTATGAAACCTCGAAGACATTCGAACAGGAAATGCGAGAGTACAAACGAACACTAACATCTAAATTCTATTTATTAATTGAATGCACGGTAAATACTAGTATATTACACTCAAGAGAAATTGATAAATATTGCCCTGAATTATACAAACATTTTGAAACTGCATGCGGGTTATCAAACAAAGCCAGATATTCGAATTCGAAAATACAAGGAACTAACGAGCACAATCACATAGAAATAAGAACATAGTTAATAGACATCCAGAACTAATTGTTTACTCTATACACGATTTAATTGCTCTTTTAATTTAAAAAAAATAATGTTTAAAACTTTGTTGTTATGAAACCTCATCGTGATTCGAGGAGGAAATGCGAGAGTACCAACGAGCACTTATATCTAAAATCTATTTAATAATTGAAAGCGCCTTCAATACTACCATATTAGAGTAAAGATAAATTGATAATTGTTGCCGTAAATTATATAAAGATTTTTAAACTGCATGGGAGTTATCTAACCAAGCCGGATATTGAAATGCGAAAATGTAGAGAACCAACGAGCACAATCACATAAAATTAGGAACAAAGTTAATAGATATTTAGACCTAATTATTTACTCTATACACGATTTAATTGCTCTTGTAATTTATTAAATAATATTTTTTTAAAACTTCTTTGTTATGAAACCTCGAAGACATTCGAACAGGAAGTGCGAGAGTACCAACAAGCACTAATATCTAAAATCTATTTAATAATTGAATGCACGTTCAATACTAGTATATTACACTAAAGATAAATTGATAAATGTTGCCGTGAAATATATAAACATTTTGAAACTGCATGGGGGTTATCGAATAAAGCCAGATATTTAAATTCGAAAATACAGAGAACCAACGAGCACAATCACATAAAATTAACAACATAGTTAAAGGATGCTTAGAACTATTTTTTTATTCTATACACGATTTAATTGCTCTTGTCGTTTATTCAATATTAATCTTTTTATACTTCGTTGTTATAAAATCTTGTTGTCTTTCCAACTGGAATTGCGATAGCACCAACGAGCGCTAATATCCTACATTTATTTAATATTTGTATCCACATTTAATAGTACATTATTGCACCAAATATAAATTGAGAAATATTGCCGTGAATTATATAAACATTATTGATACTGCATGGCAGTTACCGAAAAAAGGCAGATATTCAAATTCGAAAATGCAGAGAACCAACGAGCACAATCACATAAAATTAAGAACAAAGTTAATAGATATTTAGACCTAATTATTATCTCTATACACGATGTAATTGCTCTTGTCATTTATTAAATAAAAATTTTTAAAACTTTGTTGTTATGAAAGCTCATCGTGATTCGAAGAGGAAATGCGAGAGTACCAACGAGCACTTATATCTAAAATCTATTTAATAATTGAATGCACGTTCAATGCTAGTATTTTACACTAAAGTGAAATTGATAAATGTTGCCGTGAAATATATAAACATTTTGAAACTGCATGGGGTTATCGAATAAAGCCAGATATTCAAATTCGAAAACACAGAGAACCAACGAGCACAATCACATAAAATTAAGAACATAGTTAATAGACATCCAGAACTAATTGTTTACTCTATACACGATTTAATTGCTCTTGTCATGTTTTAAAAAATAAATTTTTAAAACTTTGTTGTTATGAAAGCTCATCGTGATTCGAAGAGGAAATGCGAGAGTACCAAGAAGCACTTATTTCTAAAATCTATTTATTAATTGAATACGTCTTCAATACTAGCATATTAGAGTAAAGATAAATTGATAATTGTTGCAGTAAATTATATAAAGATTTTTAAACTGCAAGGGAGTTATCTAACCAAGCCGGATATTGAAATGCGAAAATGTAGAGAACCAACGAGCACAATCACATGAAATTAAGAACAAAGTTAATAGATATTTAGACCTAATTCTTTACTCTATACACGATTTAATTGCTCTTGTCGTTTATTCAATATTAATATTTTTATACTTCGTTGTTATAAAATCTTGTTGACTTTCCAACTCGAATTGCGATAGCACCAACGAGCGCTAATATCCTAAATTTATGTAATAATTGTATCCACATTTAATAGTACATTATTGCACCAAATATAAATTGAGAAATATTGCCGTGAATTATATAAAGATTATTGATACTGCAAGGCAGTTACCGAACCAAGCCAGATATTCAAATTCGAAAATGCAGAGACCACACTTCCTGCTCGCACTTCTGAGAACACACTCCACACTCGCACTTCCTGCTCGAACGTCGATGAAGATTCAGAACAACGAATGATAAAATTTTTATTATTTAATACATGACAAGAGCAATTAAATCGTGCATAGGGTACAAAAATAGTTTTAAACATCCATTAACTATGTTCTTAATTTTATGTGATTGTGCTAGTAGCTTCTCTGTATTTTCGAATTTGAATATCTGGCTTTGTTCGATAACTCCCATGAATATTCAGTAATGTTTATATAATTCACGGCAACATTTATCAATTTATATTTAGTGTAATAAACTACTATTAAATGTGCATTTAATTATTAAATACATTTTAGATATAAGTGCTCGTTGGTACTATCGCAATTCCAGTTGGAAAGTCAAAAATATTTTATAACAACGAAATTTTTAAAAATATATTATTTAATAATCGACAACAGCAATTCAGTCGTGTATAGAATAAAAAATTAGTTCTAAGCATCCTTTAACTATGTTGTTAATGTTATGTGATTTTTCTCGTTGGTTCTCTGTATTTTCGAATGTGAATATCTGGGTTTGTTCGATAACCCCCATGCAGTTTCAAAATGTTTATATAATTCACGGCAACATTTATCAATTTATCTTTAGTGTAATATACTAGAATTTAAACGTGCATGCAATTATTAAATAGATTTTAAATATTATTGCTCGTTGGTACTCTCGCATTTCCTGTTCGAATGTCTGCGAGGTTTCATAACAAAGAAGTTTTTAAACAAATATTATTTAATAAATGGCAATAGCAATTAAATCGTGTAAAAATAAATAATTAGATCTAAATATCTATTAACTTTGTTCTTAATTTTATGTGATTGTGCTCGTTGGTTCTCTGCATTTTCGAATTTGAAAATCTGGCTTGGTTCTCTAACACCCATGATGTATCAATCATGTTTATATAATTCGCGGCAATATTTCTCAATTTATATTTGATGTAATAATGTACTATTAAATGTGGATTCAATTATTACATAGATTTAAGATATTTGCGCTCGTTGGTGCTATCGCAATTCCAGTTGGACAGTCAACAAGATTTTATAACAACGAAGTTTTAAAAAATATATATTTAATAAACGACAAAAGCAATTAAATCGCGTATAAAATAAAAAATTAGTTCTAAGCATCCTTTAACTATGTTCTTAATATTATGTGATTGTCCTTGTTGGTTCTCTGGATTTTCGAATTTCAATATCTGGCTTGGTTAGATAACGCCCATGCAAATTCCAAATGTTTATATAATTCACGGCAACAATTATCAATTTATCTTTACAGTAATATGCTAGTATTGAACGCGCTTTAAAATTTTAAATATATTTTACATATTAGTGCTCGTTGGTACTCTCGCATTTCCCTTTCAAATGTCGATGAGGTTTTATAAAAACAAAGTTTTAAAAATATTATTTAAAAAATGACAAGAGCAATTAAATCGTGTATAGAGTAAACAATTAGTTCTGGATGTCTATTAACTATGTTCTTAATTTTATGTGATTGTGTCCGTTGGTTCTCTGTATTTTCGAATTTGAATATCTGGCTTTATTCGATAACCCCCATGCAGTTTCAAAATGTTTATATATTTCACGGCAATATTTATCAATTTATCTTGAGTGTAATTTACTAGTATTTAACGTGCATTCAATTAATAAATAGAATTTAGATGTTAGTGCTCGTTGGTACTCTCCCATTTCCTGTTCGAATGTCTTCGAGGTTTCATAACAAAGAAGTTTTTAAAAATTTTTAGTTAATAAATGACAAGAGCAATTAAATCGTGTATAGTAATAATAATTAGGTTTAAATATCTATTAACTTTGTTCTTAATTTTATGTGATTGTGCTCGTTGGTTCTCTGCATTTTCGAATTTGAATATGTGGCTTGGTTCGGTAACTGCCTTGCAGTATCAATAATGTTTATATAATTCACGGCAATATTTCTCAATTTATATTTGGTGCAATAATGTACTATTAAATGTGGATACAATTATTACATAAATTTAGGATATTAGCGCTCGTTGGTGCTATCGCAATTCGTGTTGGAAAGTCAACAAGATTTTATAACAACGAAGTATAAAAATATTAATATTGAATAAACGACAAGAGCAATTAAATCGTGTATAGAGTAAAGAATTAGGTCTAAATATCTATTAACTTTGTTCTTAATTTCATGTGATTGTGCTCGTTGGTTCTCTACATTTTCGCATTTCAATATCCGGCTTGGTTAGATAACTCCCTTGCAGTTTAAAAATCTTTATATAATTTACTGCAACAATTATCAATTTATCTTTACTCTAATATGCTAGTATTGAAGACGTATTCAATTAATAAATAGATTTTAGAAATAAGTGCTTGTTGGTACTCTCGCATTTCCTCTTCGAATCACGATGAGGTTTCATAACAACAAAGTTTAAAAAATTTATTTTTTAAAACATGACAAGAGCAATTAAATCGTGTATAGAGTAAACAATTAGTTCTGGATGTCTATTAACTATGTTCTTAATTTTATGTGATTGTGCTCGTTTGTTCTCTGTGTTTTCGAATTTGAATATCTGGCTTTATTCGATAACCCCATGCAGTTTCAAAATGTTTATATATTTCACGGCAACATTTATCAATTTAACTTTAGTGTAAAATACTAGCATTGAACGTGCATTCAATTATTAAATAGATTTTAGGTATTAGTGCGTGTTGGTACTCTCGCACTTCCTGTTCGAATGTCTTCGAGGTTTCATAACAAAGAAGTTTTAAAAAAATATTATTATAAAAAAATTACAAGAGCAATTAAATCGTGTATAGAGTAAGCAATTAGGTCTAAATATCTATTAACTTTGTTCTTAATTTCATGTGATTGTGCTCGTTGGTTCTCTACATTTTCGAATTTCAATATCCGGCTTGGTTAGATAACTCCCATGCAGTTTAAAAATCTTTATATAATTTACGGCAACAATTATCAATTTATCTTTACTCTAATATGGTAGTATTGAAGGCGCTTTCAATTATTAAATAGATTTTAGATATAAGTGCTCGTTGGTACTCTCGCATTTCCTCTTCGAATCACGATGAGGTTTCATAACAACAAAGTTTTAAAAATTAATATTTAAAAAATGACAAGAGCAATTAAATCGTGTATGCAGTAAGCAATTAGTTCTATATATTTCTTAAATATGTTTTTAATTTTATGTGATTGTGCTCGTTGGTTCCTTGTATTTTCGAATTTGAATATCTGGCTTTGTTTGATAACCCGCATGCAGTTTCAAAATGTTTATATAATTCACGGCAACATTTATCAATTTATCTTGAGTGTAATATACTAGTATTGAACGTGCATTCAATTAATAAATAGAATTTAGATGTTAGTGCTCGTTGGTACTCTCGCATTTCCTGTTCGCATATCTTCGAGGTTTCATACCAAAGAAGTTTTTAAAAATTTTTTTTTAATAAATGACAAGAGCAATTAAATCGTGTATAGAGATAATAATTAGGTCTAAATATCTATTAACTTTGTTCTTAGTTTTATGTGATTGTGCTCGTTGGTTCTCTGCATTTTCGAATTTGAATATCTGGCTTGGTTCGGTAACTGCCATGCAGTATCAATAATGTTTTTATAATTCACGTCAACGTTTATCAATTTTTCTTTCATGTAATAAACTAGTATTGAATGTGCATTCAATAGTTATAAAGAATTAGATATTGGAGCTCGTTGGTACTCTCCCATTTCCTGTTAGAATTTAGATGAGGTTTCATAACAACGACGTTTAAAAAAATTATTATTTAATAAATGACAAGAGCAATTAAATAGTGTGTAGAGTAAAATATTAGTTCTAAACATGTATTAAGTATGTTTTTAATTTTATATGATTGTGCTTGCTGGTTCTCTGTATTTTCGATTTTGAAAAAGTGGCTTGGTTCGATAAATCTGATGCAGTTTCAGCAATGTTTATATAATCCACGGCAACATTGATTAATTTATATTCAGTATAGTAAACTAGTATTGAATGTGTATTTAAATATTTAATAGATTATAGATATATCGCTCTCGTTGGTACTCTTGCATTATCTATTTGAATGTCGTACGTGTTTGCAAAACTACGAAGTTATAAAATGTATTAACTCATAAAAGAGAGGGGTATTTAAATCATGCATAGAGTAAAATAATAGGTCTATATGTGTTTAAACTATCTCCTTAATTTTATGTGATTGTGCTCGTTGGTTTTCTCTATATTCCAATTTTTTAATATGTTGCGGGTTGCGTCACGCCTGCTGCCATTTCCTTTTATTATTTTAGACTGAAAATACGTGCGAATTCATTCCAAATGGTGGCAATTAATTGGCAATTAATTAGCAATAAATGATTAGATGGTTTCCGTTGAGATCTGGCTCGTATTTACCTGATGTGTGTGCTGGCTTGACGTTCAAAATAATGTTGCGGGTTGCGTCATGCCTGCTGCCATTTACTTTTATTATTTTAGACTGAAAATACGTGCGAAATAATTCCAAATTGTGGCAATTAATTGGCAATTAATTAGCAATAAATGATTAGATGGTTTCCGTTGAGCTCTGGCTCGAATTTAACTGATGTGTGTGCTGGCTTGACGTCAAGCTAGCACACACCCGTTTTCTCCACGAAAATACGTGGCAATTAATTCAAAAATGTGGCAATTAATTGGCAATTAATTAGCAATAAATGATTAGACAGGTTTCGTGTGGGTGTGCTGACTTGGCTGTTCCAGCTTGACGCACCTGCACGCGGGAGGCCGGCCGCCGCGCGCCGCGATGAGATGAAAAGGAATCAGCTGCTGGAGCGACCACCACAGACCCTGAGTCCGGGCCATGTGGACACAGAGATTCCACAGGCAAAGACGTTAAGGTACAGGACCGAGAAAGGTCTAACCGCGTTCGGTGTTGCGCGTAGGTGCGCTTCACTACACCCCAGAGGAGGCCGTCCCGGAGGGAGAGAGAAATGACACCAATTAGTACGAGGAAGTCCGTGCCATTCTGCAGCACCATTAGTTACTTTCTCACATACGAATTTATAAATACAGAGTAATATACGTAAAATAAGAGAAAGTTATGTAATGCTGCGGAAAATCAATGTCAACACTGTAAACCGAAATGCAGGTCCTGGGGTACCCTTATACCGGAAAGTTATATATGTGTGTATTAGCTTCCTTCTGTGTGTTTGTGCGTGAACAACACTTAACAGGAATGGCGTAGCGTAGTGGGGGCGCCACTTTTAGGGGGTGGAAAAATTTCACAATCAATAATAATAATAATAATAATAATATAAATAGCAGCCAGTCCGGATAGCCGAGATCGCTAAGGCAGTAGTGCC
Source organism: Teleogryllus occipitalis (assembly GCA_011170035.1). Taxonomy (NCBI): domain Eukaryota; kingdom Metazoa; phylum Arthropoda; class Insecta; order Orthoptera; family Gryllidae; genus Teleogryllus; species Teleogryllus occipitalis. The sequence continues at coordinate 190,922 of BLKR01000777.1, read as the reverse complement.
GTGGCGACCTCGGACGGAAGGATCGCGGGCTCGAGTCCCGCCTCGTCCATTGGCGTGTTTGTGTATGCCTGTTTATGTGTGCCGTCCATTCATCCTTCATTATCATTCCATCTTCCATCCCCCCAGGATTAACAACCCTGGGGTATAAAAATCGGATTCAGCCTAATGCTGATCCCCCAGATTGATTTCATGCAAGACTTGCAACGTGATAAATGATACTGAGCCCGTGCAAGTGCATGTATGCGTGGTCCAAGACGGCCGATTCGCGAGCAAATAATAATAATTGTAATAATTGTAATAATAATAATAATAATAATAATAATAATAATAATAATAATAATATCTTATAAAAATTTGAACTATTTCATTTCATATTTTTGTTACACCTATGATTCAGACCGATTTAAATGAGCACGAAATCTTTCATTACTTTTTCTGGGACGACTGCTTTAAATTAATTTATACAAATGACATCTTTCTCATTGTTGCGATTATTCATATTTTGTGCTTGGATTGTTCATGACTAATAGTCATTCAGTGAGAATGACTTCTATCAAACAAAGAATAGAGTTCAATATTGTAGAATATTGAACCCTTCAGGGAAGTCCGTGAGTGATGCTTAGACAATTTAAAGAAAGTTTCACTGATGGATCGTCAGTGGTACAATTCATATTAACTTAATCGTGTAAGTGTATGCGCTTTCCAAACTATGATTTTAGTGCTCATAAGTACGTGTAGAAATTATTGATTGAACTTAGTTGAAAATTGTATTGTCCGTGTACGTATACATTCAACTAAAATGTTATATTTGTTTTTTATGTAATAGTATGTTTGACTATCTGCTACGTTCTCCAAGCTTGTATATTTTAAGCTTTTAAATTGAAATACGTAAATAAGGGGGCAGTGAAATTTTCCTCCGCTCCGGCGGCTGACACCCACGCTACGCAACTGCTTCACAGGACGTTTTCCAAAAGGAATCTTCCGCGACCGATCTGGCACGACTCGATGCCCTGCAAATTTGAAAGAAATTCTTTGTATTCTATAGGTACTCCACACGAAGCTCTCGATGATACATGGGTAAATACGTAAAAGTACATAACCAAGATAGGTCTATGCGATGATCGGGTAAGTCGAAGGGATGTTCACTGGGAATGTGCCTACACGAGAGGTAAAACCCGCGAGGTCCTAGTAGATCTTTAGGCACCGACATAAAACACCCGGGAAGAGGGTGAGGCAAATTAGAAAAGCTGATCCGAACTCAAACGAATGAGGAACTAATTGGTACGAAAAAGTCTGGACCATTCTGTATCAATAGTTAATATTTCATTAATATTAGAGGTGCCTGTAGATTGTCAACGCTTTGGGGCCCTTTGGTAATCAAGACTTGGTTTGCAATTACTCAAGAATCTGTCTCGTAACCTTCAACGTTTGCCCGTTTTAGCATATTCCTTTCTAATACAAAGTTGTTAAGTTTATTATAAGTAGTATAATAATATGAATTCCCATGATATGAGAGTCTTTTAAGACTATAACTGGAGAAAATATCTTATCTTCCAATAGTCTCGCTTTGAGTTCCTTACCTACGTTCACTTACCTCAACACATAATCCAAAAGTACAGGATTTTAAAGTGATAGTGACGGAGAAGATATACAAATTGCATACCCTCAGTTGAGTCTCCTAAACTACATGTCAAGCCCTTCTAGTTTCCTTGCACTGATCGCAAGGATGAAAATAGAGAAAAAGAAAAGACAAAAACAAAGGAGAAAAAAGAAGGAAAAAAAACAACAAACACGACCCAATGAGTACTTTTGGGTTTATTGGGAAATATTAGTTTTAAATTTAGTTCATATACAATACTGATTTTTATCATTCGAACAAATTGAAAAACTACATTTATAATCATCAAGTGTACATATGTTTATTGTGATGAAACTGAAGTAGTCAAAGCAAGGAAATTATTGTATTTACTGTAATTTGAACTTGTGTTAATTTTCATACTTATTTTTGAGATTAAATTTTAGATTTTAATGAATGCTTCAACACATAAAATTATAGGTTTTTTTATTTTATCTGAAATTAATTTTTAAAAAATCATTAAACCATTTAAATGGGTTTGATGGGTGTTTCAGTAGATTTTACTTGTTCTTTAAACACAGTCGGAGTTTTTACATTAGAAAATATGGTCTACCTTGGCTGCCACAATAGTTTGTTTTGGAACAAAAGTACAAAATTACAGTGCCAGATTACCGAATAGGCTGAGTAGGCTGCAGCCTGGGGCGCGCAACTTTCGAGGGCGGACGAATTTCCGCGGATGCAAAATTTCATAAGGCGAACTTTTGAATGTTTTTATAGAAATATTTCTTTCCATATTTTTTTCAAAAGAAAGTGTTAATCAATCAAATATATCCATTAATAAATATTGATGGATACACATATATTATCAATGAATATACATGTACACTTAAAATGGATAAAAATATCGTATATTTATTAAATAAATATCATGGTGAGAAATTAGTTCAAATATTTATTCGAAATTTTATTTTCAACGCAAAATAAAAGCAATTTCTTATCTTAACATGTATACATTTGCGCAAAAAGTGTTTTGAACAGTTTTGTTCATAAAACTGCAGAAATACATGACAATGACAAATGACTAAGTTTCTGGTAAATAATTGTCAGACTTTAAAATTTTTACCTCATTCTCATGCTGATCTTTAATATCAATATAATAGTTGATTAAGATATAGAATAAAGCGTTTAAAAATCTGTCTCTACGTATAGAAATGATGTCTGTGACTAATCCAAATGGCGAACGATCTTTCTCTCCTTCGAAAAGCGTAAAAAATTGATAATTTTTTTATCGATCAAACTTAAACAAGACACACTGAATGCATTATCACCGTAATCCGTAGAAAATGACATTTTAGGACGCGTACATTGTGAAGACGGTGTTAAGAAATTTGCCGAGACCAAACGGGAAAACGAAATTGTGTGACAACGCATATTTTATACGTACACCTAAATATTATTTTGACTTTAATATCCAATTCTTTTGTAATTAATTTATATATTTATTTTATTGACCAAACAATGATTGATCTTTTAAGAAAAGGCAAATATATAATCAATTATTTATACGTATACAATATTTGCATCGGTTACAAATATCATAAATATTTTATTCAAAATATTATAAATAACTTTTTATGTTAGAAAAGCAAATTTAAAAAAAGGCGCTAAAACTTTTGGCAGCCTAGGGCGCACATCAGTCAGTCAGACACTGCAAAATTATGACGAATGTCTACTGGCAACGCTAGAGATACTATCTTGTAAGTCTCCCTTCATTAATCTAGGAAATTTACCATTACCTTGTCTGTTGACTTACGAATCAGTGGTTTTTGTCAAAAATGACTTGCTTAAGGGCGGGAATATATTTTCAGAAAATGCTGATGTCTATTACTATAATACTCGTAGAACGCACGTAACACACGTAGAAATCATATTCATCAGGTGACAGTATCAACTGCTCATTACAAAAAATTCACATACAATACATGTACATAATTACACACTTTGCCAAATGACATTAAACGATTAAATTCTATAGAAAAGTTTAAATCCAAAGTGAAATCGTTTCTGCCGCATAACTGTTTCTATACAATTAGAGACTACTGAGCATCACAAGGGAAGTAACATTAATTTTAACAGTGATTTTTAATGCATTATTTACCATTGGACTGTATAATTCTAAACAACATGTAACAAGTATTGTATCGCAGCTTCTGAGTCAATGACCCCCATCTCGATAAGGTTTTTCGTCCAGTTTCCCTGATCCATTGAGCAAATGCTGAGATGGCCCCTTGTTTTGCTTCTGAACATAAATGTAACTTCATAATCTGTGCACGTCCTCTAGAATTCAGTGCCAAATATAGTTATTCAAATTATCTTTTCCATGCTGTTGCGGCAGGAAGTATTTATTCCTTGACGAAGAACATCATGGATAAGAGCCCAAAATGTATTGCTTATATATCCCTGAAAATAGATTTTATTACATGGGAGCGTGTTTTTTTTTTTTCATTCGAAATTCAAGTAGTATATGACTTACTGTATGGATAACAGAATTTTGAAAATGTGCACAGAATTCACTTCTCCCCATAGCACGTCATACACAGTTTAACTGTTTTTTTAACGTAATATAAATAAAAAAATCCATCCCCTAATGGTATTATGTGGTCACACACGGAAAAAAGTTTATCATCGAATTTTGTATCTGAACATTCATTACTTCACGAAGTATGTATTTTCATACACATGTGAATATCAACACCCACTTCCATCAGTTTTTTCGTACATTTTCTCTTGATCCATTGAAACAATGCTGACATAGATTTGCTTTTGGACAGTAAATCCAGCTTAAATGTATCTACCCACGGTTTCTGGAGCTCTGAGAGTAGTAGAGGTACAATTATTTAGTAGTTTCCATCAAATAAAATAAGTGAATGATTTGTCGATACAAATAATTTCTATTATACGGGAACGAAAATTTGTTGTAAAATATTGCGAACTCACTAATTCATAATTCAGCTCATACACAAAAAGACAAGGGGGTAGGGAGCTCAGGAAATCTTGTGCAAATTATGTATGTCTCAAGTCATGTGCAGTCTGTTTTAAGTTAAATAGACTAAATGATCCTTGATGTGGTTTGTTTTGTTTCCAATATAGATACTCGATTGTTTCCAGTTGAATATATTATTCCGGACAACATTCGCTATCTTTCGTTTTTGAAAGGAAGTACATCACAAAATGTAAGAAGTAAACCGTCTCCATTTCATCGCTTTAAAACGTCCGAGAAAATGTATGCGCGAAAAAGTCGGTACGCGCGTGACAGGTAAATAAAACTAGTGGTGTTACAACAGCTCCTACTTTTTCGCAATATTTGTAACTTTCACAATTTTCGCAACTTGTAGAGTAGAAAGCATAAACTTCGTTCTAAACGAAAATCCTTGGTGTTTTAAATATACAGATTTGTGCAATTTTCAAATGTCAGGTTTTTATAAAAATCAGAACTGTACCATTCATGTACCATCTTTCATTTAATTTATTTTCGTCAAAGAATAGTTAAAATGGTGAAGAATAGAATAGAAGTACAATCTGCGCAAAATGCTCTGAGCAAAAATGGACATTTAAAGTAAAAGTCACAAAATTTGATTGAGTGGAAAGCTCAAACTTATTTTTACACAAAAATCCTTAGTGCTTTAAATGTACAGAGTTTCGCAATTTTCTCAGTGTCAAGATGTTTTAATGAATGGAACAACCGGATCTTACTCCTGACGTATTTACCAGGTTTCAGCACATAAGCTTCAAATCTAACAGAGGTATACGTGACACATCCATCCATTCACGCATACATATACAAATTGACGTTCTGAGACAGAATTGCATTTTCCTCTCCACTTGCACCGTTTTTACCCTTCTTCCTTAATTCTGAAGTGAGTGTCACGTTACAGCTGAAAGGAACTTTACAACTGATATTCGAAATAATATTGTTGAGGTGATTTGACCTTCCCTTTCTATATTGTAGTATGGAAAACGTTTAAAAAAATCTATCGCCCATATTGAAGTTTTGCAACGTTAATTTTTTGCGAGTTTACCGAAAATGGAACCTATGTCATTTTTATACATGTGATCTAGTCTGTTTGAGAAAAACTGTAAAGAAAACATAAAATAAACGATAGCAGGGATCATACAGTGATCATTGTAGTCAAAATCTAATAATACGAATCTACGAGTCTCACTGTTAAAAAAAAAAAAAAAAAAAAAAAAACACACACACACATTGAAAATATAGACATTTTATTACGTCCAAATATAGACATTTCATTTCGAGTTGTCTCCTCGAGTGTTTATGACAGCTTGGGGTTGGATTTCTCGCATGTATTCCTTTCTCTTTTACCGCACCTACATTACCCGTGACTGCGTGAAGCAGATATGGACTTACGTGCATATTATTGCATCGACTATTATTATTATTATTTTTATTATTATTATATATGAAAAACATTAAAATACACTTGAACTCAAAAAGTTTTTAAATAATTCATGTTTTGACAATTTTTTCGTTATGAAGGAAATCTTCCATATTTTCAATGCCCGTTTCCAGATTCACGGAATTTTAATGAAAGTTTATAGCGTGCTATGAAATTAAATTTATCTTTAAAAAATCTATATTATATAATTTATATCTACTTTTTATATATCTTTAAAAAATTTAAAATCTTGAGCTGTTTCGTGATTGCGCGGATGGTGCGGAATATTTAGATCCATTAATCATCGCGAGAGTGGCTATCCGCTCGCAGCTCGGCTTTTCCAAATTCTTGGATGGCTAGTGCTCCCTTTTTTAGTAGAGTAAAATTATTTAATTGAAATTAAATGTTGAAAATGTTACAATGTTTTTGTATTTGCACAATTTTATACGCTTTTCAAATTTGTATCTAGATCTCTGTAGTGTCAGCTGTGAAACCAAGTGTGCTTGTCACGTCTGTTTACACCATGGTGGAACCAAGTCCAACCTCTACAGAACAAATCAAATCAATCACGCTGAAACGTGCCAATTGGCACAACGATGACGTTTGTTTCTGGTGGCGGATGAGATCATTTTGGCGGTAGTTTCTATAATGTTGAATTCCATTTCTCGACTCCGACTATTTATAAAGGCAGTTAAATTGAAATAATTCATTTCGCAATTCATAATTGTTATTAATTTAAAAAATAAATGGTAGAAAAATACGTTAGACTAATGAGAATGTAAAAAAAAATAAAAAATTATAATAAAAAAAACACGTGAGAAATTTCAAAAATATCTCGCTTGCACCACTGTTAATTACCATGAGCACTCCACACTTACCGACGCCATAAAATACACTACTAGGAGTGACAAGTGAAATTCCTTTTTCCCATTGCATCCAGCATGTAGTATATATTACATGTCAAGCTGAAGACAACAATATTAAGCAAAAGAGGTCCATTTAGGGGAGGGCAGCGCAAGCAACATTCCCAAAAGGAACACACATATACAGCATCTCTATCAAGGTTTAATTAACAAACATAAACACGACAAGTCGAAGCTATATTCTCGATTTTAGAAACAAAACGATATGAGGAACAAGTCACCGCCACGATGTATCCACCAACAACCACGCCGCGTTGCGGTCGTTTAGGCAGTCAGACAGCGACCGCGTGACGCAGCTCGAGCGGAGCGAATGCGAAGTAAATGGGGAGAGGTACGAGGGCGGGAACAATCAGAACCATTTTATCTTTGACTCCATCTGTCACACACCTAACCTCGTTCCCCAAACTTTCCTCTCCCAATAGTAATTGCACGCCGCCACATGCAACAGAATAACAAAAACCCACATTTCGTTTACGTTCTCTAAACACGCCCAATTGAAAAAATACTGTTCGATGATTTCGAAAGATCCATCACAAATTTCCGAATTAATTGACGTACAAACCGTTTCTACGTAGAATTCTATCACAAACGTTTACAAAATTTCAAAAGCTCAAAATAATAAGACAAATAAAACGCACTCCATAACACGATGTCTAAGTTTCTATCCGGGTTCAGTTGATCAATTGTTTGAATAGAATTTTCAAACTTTTATATAACATAAACACACGTGACTCCATCGAAACAATGATACATACATCTTCACACGGATCAAGAAAAGAATATCATGATTTCACAACAGTATAATTCTTTCAACACAAAACCTCAAACACAATTATTATCGGAGTTCTCTCATTCAAGAAAAGCACGCCTACGGTTAAGTAACCTACAAATCAATGTTTACCTGACCTGCAGATTCAATAAACTTGTCCACTGCCTGAAGACTCCAATAACGACCGAAGATTGTTGCTGCACTTCAAAGGCAAGTTGCTCTCTTTTTTTAAATGTAAACAGGCAATGGCTTGATATTCGAAAAAACTCACTAACCAAAACATTGAAAACAAACCTTCAGTACAGCTGATGCTAGTACTAATCTTCGCCGCCTCGGCGCCCAAAGCGCAGTTGTTGTTACTCCATTGCTGCCAACATCTTGTAAATATGAATTTGTCAAGATGTAGAAAATATCGTTTCAAATATTAGAATAAATGTAACATATGATTAGTGGTTATGAATACAATTATATATTTGAAAGTTGCCGTGAGTGGCATTAAAATTATGGGTAAATTTCAAAATGGATTGATTATTCTCTAAATTAGAATTTCATGCCATCTTGCGGTTAACGAGTCAACTACTTCGATATTATACGTGGCGGTCATTTGATTTTTAGCGACCTTTTCATTTAACTGTCAAGAAAATAATAAAGAGACCATGACAATGGCAATGGCGAAATTTATTTTCTTCACGCATCCTAATTACAATATCCTTTCTTATAATGAAGGAAGGAATTACAATGCATTTTTATATGTCATCTCGTGCGACGAAACTCCAGATTTGTTAAATAATCGTTTTATTTTGTATTTCATTTTATTTATACAATTTTTTGTTTTAGGGTGGTGTTAAAATACCATTTGTGTAGCTTTAGTTTACACAAGATTTTTGTTGGATTTGCCAACGTACATAGAGTATGGTTGCGTAAGAGGCTAAATGGCAAAACATTTCAAGTTTGGAAAGGCTGAAGGAGGCTACGGGAATTAAAAATAGAAAAATAGGAAACCGTATATTTCAACTGTCTTCAGAGTAAGAATATTTGCAACCCGTCAGCCTGTTTCCAATCTCACTGTCTTGTAAATACAACCACATTCTTTCAAGTAATTAGATTTTATTATAAAAAATATGTAGTCAACTCAGATGAAGAAGCTCTACTAATTTCATCACGAAATAAAAAAGAAAAGATTGTTCTGTGCTTTACAATAAAAAGAACCAGTGGGCAATTTGACATAATTACAATCATTTGATAAATAGCTTTACAAGTGACTTTTGCACAAGTCTGAGTGAACATACTTGTAAGATGGAACCTTCAGGAAAGTACCAAGAAGAGAGAGACATGCACGTACACTGACGCACTACAGGGAAAAATATAATTGAAAATCTGAATCCTGATGCTAGTGAAAGATTCAGGAACTATTCTAACACCAATATCCAAGTAATACATTGTTTTTTTGATTTTCAAGAGTATGTTCTTAGTCCTACCTAAGCTTATGATTTGAGTCATCTCTAGATTTAGCATAATAAAACACTGGGACCAGTAGCCACATCTTAATGGCATATTTCACTCAGTGACAATGCAGACAATGTACGCACAGTTAAATTTATTCCATATAATTGTGTTATCACGAGTTTATGGACAGTGCCCAACAAAACATTAAAAAGGTACATCTCAGGCACTATACAACATCACAAGCGTTGATATACCCAAATACCAAAAATATAGAGAACCATAAGTCTGACATACATTTAATTAATTGCAAAATGGTTTGCCAACACAAATCTATAAGTGCCACAAAATAGTTTTTTAAATTGCAATAATTTCTCAAGAAACAATTTTGTCAATATCAAGCATAACCAAATAGCAATACAAAAATACATGTATATGCATTTTTTAACACGAGCAAATAATTTGCAGTTCACAGATTTCATTTCCTTCTTTCGCTCTTTAAATATATATTTATTCATATATTTATGTATATACTATAATATAGGTACACTTTAATGGTTGTCTATGATACACTTATTAAAGAAATAACATCTTCATTTTGAAGTCTGTTCTTTTACTAATTCTGCAGGGACGATTTTTTCCAATAGGAAATATAATTGGCAACAAATTTTACCTAAGTACATCACATCTGCAAAAACCCGTCCAATGTTTTATATATCATGCTTAAAAATCATAACTCTAATTTGACATGAGAAAGAGCACAGCAATTAGCGTGGTGAAAGCTTGTGGATTACTATTATATGTTCTCGACTAAAGAGAGAAATTCTCTGTGTTACACACCAATGGCAGATTCCCTCACAGGCACAAGAAACTTGCAATGTAAGGCATTGATCTTATCAGAGCCTCAAATTTTAAAGTATATATTAAACTTAGTCTATACTTAAATAAAATTAAAATCTTTTTTACTTTCAAACGGTGAAAAAAGAAATCATTACTCTAACAAATTAATAATTGCCAAATTTTTATCAAACTTCTTGACAAAAATTCAACATTTACTTACACAATCACTGATTTATTAAAGATCAAAATATTGAAAATTATTTGGTTGTGAAACGTGGAAAAAATACTGTGCCAATGGGCTTAGAAGAATTTAATTTGCCACTTAATGGTACACAAGAGTAAAAACAGCATAAGGAATTGTTGCTTGGAAGACACACAGAATTAGATACAGCATATGCATCTCTCACATCATTACATTCATTAGGAAACATCATCTTTTTTTTTCTTTTTCTTTTCATTGTCACTGATAGCAATAAACAAAAAAGTCATTGTGTTATATGTATCTTTCCACTCATTCCCAGCACAAATCAACTCTTTCAAAGGAACATTTTGTGTAAGATGAGAAATAATTTTCTCTACCAAATGTTCCTGTTCCACATCCTGAGATTGTCTTCCCTGATTCTTTGTACTAATTTTGTGACTCTATTGTTTAAACATCACAAAGATAACTTATTCTGATACATAATATGTTCTAATAAGCTAAACTTTTAAGCTTCAAAATTAAAAATTGTACATTTGAAAAAAATATTATAACAAAGCATCTACTGGTCTATTACAATGAACTTCAAGCTTAAGGAAGCATAAAGTTAATTGCTTCCATCATTATTATACAGTTAATCTTTCACAGGTGTCATAGAATTTTGTTTCAGTAGAGCAAATTCATGAATGTCTGCACTAATTATACAAGGTTTCATCTAACCAATGATGCATTGACTAGGAGGGGGAAGAGTGTTACAGTACATTTTAGACCCTTGCATTGAACGTTTCTCTAATTTTCATGGTAAATAATTTATAATGCCCATAGAACACTTTACTGACCAATACATTTCCATTTGAACAAAATTAAAAATGATGTGGGCCAGTATTTTATTTTGGGGAGATACCGGCAAATTGAATACCATGAATATCACTGAGAAGAGTTTTAACAGAAAGATTCATCCTTAGCTGCAAGTTACAAAACAACATTTTCCTTACAAAGTCTTTTTCTAAAGTCAAATCTGATTTGGATTATAACAATATATTAATTCTTGTAAACTCCCCTTGGCAATGATTTCATTAGCTTTATGTATTCCTTGTGTGTGTGTGTGTGTTTATACATGTGTGTGTGTGTGTATGTGTGTGTGTGTTTATACATGTATGTGTGTGTAGTTTCAGTTACATCCTTCATAAAAATTCTCCATATTTTTTGGTTCACCACGCTAAGTCACAGTGGTCTTTACAATGATATCTCTCAGTAGTTTTAATTATGCTTCCAAAAAGATATGTCCCGCCACCAGAACGCTTTCTTTTTTTTGAAAATACGGCGTTCATTCTCCAAAATTAAAATTCTACTCTATTTTTCTCTTTAATTGAAAAATATTGACTTTTTTGAAACAAAAGATCCACGTGTATTGGATTGTGTAAAATACAACAGCATGTATACAATAAATAAGTCGAAGTGTACTGAGGGCAGGCCGGAAAGAAGAGAGAAGAGACAAATTTGATGGTCGACAGGAGAAAGAGAGAGTAGAGACAGAGTCGTACACAGTAAAGGGCAGGGGGAGTGCAGTTATGGCTTTTGCTGCTTGGAGTCGCCGTTGACGTGCTCCTTGGCCGAGGTCTTGTGGGGGGCGGCGGAGGAGGTGGAGACGGTGGGCGTGGAGGCGCTGCTGACGGCGGCGGAGGGGGCGGAGGGCAGGCCGAGGGCGGAGCCGCCCGCCGCCGCGCCGGCCCCGCCCGCGCCGCCCGCCACCGCCCCCAGCACGGGGCCCGCGGCGGGCGTGGCGGGGGTTGGGTCGTCGTGGAACAGCGGGTTCTTCACCTCCATCTCGCCGGTCTGCGAACATAACACAAGTAATCGGTAAGGCGTCCTAAGACAAAAAAACAACAACATACGAGTAATGCAGTTTCAAGAAAGAAACGTCAAGCAAACTGTCTACGGAATAAGATAATCTCGTTCAAAATAGTGAACGAATCACTACGACACAGCAATAATGCTGAGAAGAGGAGATAATTTGCAACATTTATAAACAAATATATCTCTTGACATTGGCCCAAAAGGTATTTATTCGCGGATACAATTTTGGAAATACACGAAAAATGTAAGTTGCAAATAATGAAAGAAATGACACACTAGTTCAACTGTTTCTGGATTTCCACATACTGATATAAAATCACAATCCAACCACAAACATAATTACCTTAGTGTCTATGTCTTCAATTTTTCGAATAATTTCGTACTGATAAATCTAAATTATAGAACGACAGACCTTTGGATGGTTGTGTCAAAGTCACATAAACATTCCCACCTCCAAAAATTCAATTTCAATTTTTACAAAGAAACTCATTCACATTCAGTTATTTGCATCCATTGACAAGACAAATATTTCAGAATTACGTTTTTGAGTAATACAACATTTTTGTAAGATTTCGAAATTTGTATAGAACATTTATATCATAACTTGCAATATAATGAAAGGAGAAACAAAAGAATATTTAAATGTGGTAAAATAAGTAAGCTAATTCTTATGAATGTGATGTTACGCATGTAGATATTATTACTTCCAAATTTGTATTATTCCAAAAAGCACCTATATGTAATGTTGGGTTTGTATGAGGTATTGGGGAGTATCCTATCAACATATTCAAAATGAATTTTGAACGGTATACAAACATTTCAAAATATTTTTGAAAAAACAACAAAAAAACACACATCAATTTCTTTTAGAACAAAATAAAGTCATCCGACCCGTTTAAATAATTCAAATGCAGTGAAGTACTCCTGAAATATTGTTTTTATCTTTTCTGATAATAAACATTTCTCAATATTAGTTTTTCTTACATTTTATTTTTTTAATCGAAGGGAAATAATAAAGTTGCTACGATTCACACCACCTTTGGTGTGTGTGTGTGTGTGTGTGTGTGTGTGTGTGTGTGTGTGTGTGTGTGTGTGTGTGTATTCCATAAACTTGTGTTCCCGCCAAACTGCAATATTACGTAAATTCCTTGATGTAAATAACATTCTGAATACATCATGGTCAATTGTCACATTTTAGATAACACATATTGCTACTTATTTGAACGGGGACACTGCACACTTTTTGGAGCCTCAAACTAGCGTACATTGCAACAGATTCATGCAAACGATGTCAGTTTAACTAAACGACGTGATGTGCCATCAGGGCATTCAGACAGTGCCCTTGAAACGAAGGCAGCAACACGAAACGTGCCTGACCCTCCCCGCCCTGGGCCAACCCCAAGAGCGCGCGCGGAGCGGCTCCCGCCCGCCAGCCGGCTGGAGGACAAGCGGCGCGCTGCGCCGGACACGTCGTTTTTCATTCGCTTTTATGGCCGCCGCCACCGCGCACTACACATAAACTTTATGGGATGTTGGAGCGCGGGGACAGGGGTGGGCGCGTGGAGGCGCCAAACTGGTGAGCGGGTGGGCAAGTGGTGGGCGGAGTAGTTGGCGTGGCGGGAGGGAAGGAGAGGTGAGAGGGAGGGAATTGAGTGGGTGAGAGGGATGATTGGGGAGGTGGCTGCGAGCGATGTAGTGAGTCGTTGAGTACCAATCCTGGTCATTGGGCAGGCAGGGTACGGACAGATGGTGAGCAAATCGCCGCGGGATGATAGGCGTGTGTATGCTATAAGAACATCGCCCGCTCTGCAAAGCGCGAGAAACTCGTACAAACGACGTTTACAGAAGGAGAAACAAGTCTTTTAAAAGCCCAACTACTCATATGATTTCGACTACTCTTGCAACACGACTGACTCACAGCTGAAGGGGAGGAAGAAACTCCAAAGTTGAGACCAATTTTAATTATAGCAGGTTCTGAGAACATACCGCGAACATATTTGGGTGAAACAAAATAAATTAGAATGGTCTCGTCATTGTTAAGAAAATTCTCATTGATAATCATATACACAAGCTGACATGATTAGTTTTGTAAAGACACGATGCTTCAGGCTAGCTATACTCAACGGGCGCTGTAGCGAGCGAGAGCGATAGTGAGGTAGAGCTCACAAGCGGGGAAGGGCGCGCTCGCATAGGACCTAGATGGCAGCCTTGCGATGCAATTTCAGGGCAGGGACCAAGAAAATAGAGTCGTAAAAGATTTCGTTTGGTGAGGAACAGCGAAACCGTTGCACGGTCAAACACTGGGTATTTTAATCTCCTTTCACATTAACTTTTTAACAATTTCACGAGAACAGTTTTAGGCGTATTGCGGTTTCCGCTCTCACTTTTATTTCGTTTTATCCTTTTTCCCGAATATCATTAATAAGACATATGATACATATTGATTTCTCTTTGAATATTTACATTTTAATAAATTTTGATGGTGAGTGGGAAGTAAAGAATAAAAAGTAACAGTAATAATTAATTTTCACAAGCACTCAACTATCGGAAAAAGCAAAACTTGCCAATTTTAATGCATTGCACACCAATCGCGAAAATTAGTCAATTTCGTTTCAAATCTACTCCGCCGCGAAAGGTTTTTTCTATTTTCTTTATCTTAATCAAATAATTCGTCAAGATAACACAAAGCCGCTCTAATTAATTTCTTGACGTTTTTATCGATAACTCCTGATTCTCTCCTTCCTTCCTTCTTCGGCTCGCTTCCCCTGAATGCCCCTCTTCCCCGTCTCCCTTTCTCTTCGCGAGCACCCCTGGCTTGTAAGAGCGCTCCAGTTCCTACGAGCAATTTAGAATAAAAAATCCTGTAGGCAACGAGGAAAGACATCCGCGAGAATTTTATTCAAATTAATACAGTTTTCACAACCAAACCGAATTATTAATATGACACAACCAGAAGCTAAATAAATACGTACGAGAAGCTGAAGGCAATGGAAAAGAAATGAAAAAGAAAAAAATTGGAGGAAGAAGAAAAAGAAGACCGAGAAATAGAATAGAGAAAGGAGTGTAGAGGATTGAGAGAACGGACAAGTTGGAAAAGAAAAATATGAGACGCGCGCGAGTGTGTGTGTGTGTGTGTGTGTGTGTGTGTGTGTGTGTGAGTGTGTGTGTGTGTGAGAGAGAGAGAGAGAGTGAGAGAGAGAGGGAGAGGGAGGGAGCGAAGGAGGGAGGGAGCGTGGGAGGGAGGGAGGGAGAGAGGGAGGGAGAACGGAGAGAGAGGACAATGGAACGATAGGAACATGGAGAACAGAACGGCGAGGGGTGGGAAATGAGAAAGTAAGGAGTCGACGCGCCCTTACCACCCTTGTGGAACTTTCCTTTGGGCGCATTCACAACAAAAAGGAGAAACGAGGATGGGGAGGGGGGCGGTAGCAGATGTCTCAAGCCGCGTGCCCTTGCCTGACAACACGGCGCCCTCTCATCAGTCGCAACTTGCACGTCGCACCCATCCCGTCGCGTCGGTGCGGTACAAGTTTAGGTCGCAAACTTCGTAACGGCCAGACCATATGTCGCCGCAACTTGGGCGCCGGCCCAGAGCATCACGCCCCTACCGATTTCTCTTATTTCTCGATGCAATGGCTGCAGAAAGAGCGAACGCCATCGAGACGGCTTTTACAACTTTTCATATCCGTCTCCAAGTCCCAATCATAACTTTTTTCTTGGAATGTTCTGTGAACGTGGCAGATATGTACCGAAAATACTGACGTTTAAGGAGACCTACAGAAACCTCCAAGGGGAATGGAGTTTCGAGAAGTTAGTAGAAGTACTTGGTTTTGGTCTTAGTTCCAGTGTTATGCATTTACTTTATGCTTTTGGTCCAGTGTTATGCATTTACGAAGAGAAAGTTCAATTTAAGAAAGGTACTTGGGAATGATCACTTGGTTGTAAGAGACAAACTATAAGGTAATTTTAAAAAAGTAAGAGACAAACTTTAACCAAGTTAAAAATCCCTCAAACTCAAATCAGTGAAAAATGAATTTTTCTCCTTTACAACGATAATTTTCCAAAATTCACCAACAATAGTCCATTCTCCTCAAAGGAGAAATATTTATAAATTTAAACTTAAATATCATCCAATTTTATTCAACTGCATTCGAGTACTGAAGAAATAAATGGGAGAGAGAGAGTGAGAGAGAGAGAGAGAGAGAGAGAGAGAGAGAAGAAAAAGAGACAGAGAGTAGAGAGAAAGAAAAAAGAGACAGAGAGAGTAGAGAGAGTGAGAGTGAGAGAATGAATGAATGAATGAATGAATGAGTGGGTGCGAATAAGAGGCTTTACGGGAGTAAAGCTAATTGCACTGTTTCATGTGAAGTGACCAACTCATTTTTAAGATGAAGACATTTACTTTTCAAAATAATTCAGAATTTGAGTAAATCATGTCGATAATATTTTGGTCTTAACGCCTCTTCAAATTTTAAAAGGTTGTAGCATGGAGAATTTAGGGAAAAACGGGAATTACTACCATATCCATTCATGAAATTCACCAGTACGCATGAGGCTGGTAAATTAATGTCTCAAGAGTAGCACAACTTAACATTGACTCGATCTGTTCTGAGAAAACCTGCATTAACTTGACCAACATTCTGCGGATTTAAAAAAATGATACAATATTCCAGTTAATTCACCAGCTGGTATTTTGCACTTCACATAAGGAATTATCATTTTTCTTTCCGTAATAAGCACTCAAAGATCAGAAATGCAACGTACGACGTACTTTACAAAATTGTAATCCGCTAATTAATGCAACAATATGTCAAGCTATGCAGATTCAGATCACCGTCAGATCTTTTGATACCAACTTAAATAAGGAAATACACATAGGCACTTGAAAACAGTGGTTCTTAAATTACTGTTTTTTAATTGTTTTGCTGGCGCTATATTACTGATTTATAAATTGTTTTAAAGAGATGATTTTTAATTGCTCATCGTTTTACTTTCATAAATTATCTGAACTTTTAACTTTACACCTCAGACCAAACCTTGAAGCCTGAACAAACCTTCGAAACTTAGACAATGTTCACGAGTAGAATTGAATACTCCTTGCTATGAATGGCCATATCCAAAATGTTAATATAAAATGTACTATTTTCAAAGTCTTCGAGGGACAGACATGTCGAACGAGAAGAAATAAATAAAAAAAATATCTCAAATCGTATAGTCGAATTTCCATTCTGATTAGATGAAAGAGCCATATTCGGTTTCTTACAAGGAAATTATTTCAATCGGCATTACACGTTCAGTCTTATTTGAAAAAAAATAATTTCAAATTCGTATTTCCTTTTTACTTGAAAGTATCTTCGAAATAATCTTGGCTTTCAATCTTAGGCACGGCTTCATTAGCTAAAGAAACCGTGCACATTTAGGTGAACACTTGAGACTTCTGGTTTCTCACATAACAGATATCAAAATAACTCATGATTAATTTGCTGCAACAGAGGAATAATTTCATTAAGTAATTTCTTCTCCAGACTGCACCATAAATAGCTTTAAGAAATATTGAATTTACAAATTATTTAATGTAGTATTATGAGAAAAATATTCTAATGAGCGTTATTTAAGTATTCTCATTTATACATTAAGTACAAGGGAAAAGTAACATTTACATGAAGTAGCTGCAACACGTCAACCTTATTTTGCAAAATCCGTAGGACTGTAATAACTACAGTAACTACATTATTAATACTCCAGAAACTATATTATTAAGCGATGCAGTATCTTTTTGGACTGCAGAAGTCATAAACTATAATACAAATGAATTGCCAGAAAAAAAACGCCCTCCCATTTCTTTAACATGTCACGAGAACAAGAAAATGGACAATGCAATGTTTATAGTAAACACACTTAGCATATAAAGACAGTTTCTGACAAATTCATTCACGCAATAAGTTTGATGCCACATTATTTTTCGGGAGAGAAACCGTCAGAAAAATAGTAACTTGGAAACTGCCCCATATCTGTACATGATGAAGGGGTGCACTCGGAAAGAAATTTAAAAGCGCACAGTATTTCAGCAGCTTTGTTCTGTGTCGCCGGAAAGTACGAGTACTTTCTCCACGTTAGATGAGTTCTTTATTCGCAGTTATTTTACCGGTTTGATTTATTGTTTTTTTTCCTTCTTAGAATTTATTCAAGAAGAAATCCGTACGTAAGAAGTTGTCATGCTTTCATAGAGACATCTAATAATACATTAGAAAATAGAAATCAACAGTCGAAGGAGATTTGTGTAACTTTCCTTAAAGTGACTAGGGAAAGCTATTGTCAGCAGCAGTTCTATAAAAGCTGTTTTTTACGTATTGCCTAATGACTGATAATACTCTCGACTAACACAAAATACTCCTAAATCAGAGTTTTGGAAAACTCAGTTTCAATTCAATAAAACATATTACGTCCTTTCAGAGACTGATTAATTAGTGAATTAGAATTTCAAATGCCATTCATGCAATAAATCAAAAGAAATTCTATTTTAAATTCAAGATTATAAGTAATAATATTTTTCATTATCTGTTAGAGTGGTATAATCAGATTTTAATAAGGTAAAAAATTATCAGCTAAAGAACCCAAATGCATTCATGACGGAGATTTCAGGGTCGGATAGAAAGCGGAGTCCCCCGAACTGGAAGAGAATTCTAGAGAGTGACCGGTCGCATCAGTCATTTTCGCGATGTATTTTTAGCATTTCCAGGTAAAGGCCGAAAAAGTACACGTAATACCTGAGCAAAGGATTACAGACCCATTCTGTGACCGCTGCCATCCATTAGACTGATCATTCACAACCCATAATCCTTCTCTCGATTCAAAGCATTCACTTCCAGTACTGCGAAATCCCTGACACCACAATGGCAAGAAAGCTACAAATGGGATGGTACGCTATCTACCGGAATTTGGCCACTTAAGTTGGTTTCCGACACAGATGCTTAATCATCTGTGTTAAGTAGATTCTTAATATACAGTCTTCAACTGTTCACCAAAGAATCGCGTAATAGAAATATAACATGTAATAAAAAAAATCAAGATTGTCATTGCCAAGAGCGCAATGGAACTTTTTCGGAACAGTAATAATAAAATATAGTAATATCGTCAACTTCATTGATTTATCACGCCAAACAGCATGTGAAACTTGGAGCTGAACATAAGCGGAACGGAGACCTGGATCCGCCATATCGCCTGTCCGCTGATTCAAGGGGCCGGGGCTGAGGCTGGGGGTGACCTTAATCTGCATTGCACTCGGAGGGCACGCCCGAGAGCTCACGTTACCCTCCGCGGCCGCCTCCGGGGCCTCGGCGAGAGCACGTCCGGCGCGGCGGGCACGCGGGGCGCGCGCGAGCGGCGCCGGAACGTGCCATGCGAGCGAGGGGACGGCGCCCAACAGGCCAAGAAGAAAACCAGCGAGTGAAAGGATAGACGGAAAGCGAAGAAAGGAATGAACAAAAAACAAAAACACTAGGGCGAATACCCGAAAACAATGAAAAATAGACAAATGAATGGTGAAAAAGAGGCAAATGGAAGCGACGAAATTGAGCACGTAGGATATTAAACCGAGAACGACGCTGAAAGAGAAAATAATAAAGAAATGAAAGAAAATTGGAGGAAGAGGTCAGCGAGGTTGTAAGGTGGGTGAGACAGCTGTAGAAGACGAAGTAAGTCAGCACCAAAAAGATCTTTTAAAAGGCAAAAGTGGGCGAGAGGAGGAGAAAGACCGCCGGGCGTGCGAGAGGAGCGGAACGTGTCGGCGGGATTCACGCGGGCGCGGGACGTGCTGGCTTCCGCGCTCCGAGCGCTCGTGTGGGTGCGTGCGTGTGCGTGCGTGCGTTGGGGCGTGCGCCGGCGCCGCCGCGCGTGCTTAGCGCTCTCCCCGCCGGGTGTGGGTGTGGGTCTCGGTGGCGAGGCGGAGCTCTTCGCCTGGAGGGTGCTCGAGCGCCGCTGGCTTGCGCACCGCCGCGGGCGCGCTCACCCGCCGCCTCCCAGAGGGCTCCCGAAGACGCGCCGCAACCACATCAAGCACGCATTGCGTTTGTGCTGTTTTCCACCACGATGTGTGTTCAAAGAATCAAGTAAAAATCATTCAGCTAACTCACTCTTTCCTTTTCCACTTTCACCTGAATCGCATTTATCCCGGCTCCCTAGCACAAAATAAATTATCCCTCTTCTGAAATAATTATTTTTCGTTTGAATCAACTCATTTTCGATTGATATTTCAAAACCTCGTACTCCGTTCCTTATCTGAATAAGTCGAAATTTTATTAATTTTGGCTTACTTCTAAACATAAGAAAATAATTTTGTGTATTTGCGTAATTCCTAAAAGTAAATTTATTCTAATGTTTAGATAAGGATATTTGAAAGCTTTGGTTTTAATTAGAGGGATGTTTTCATTGCTTTCAAATCTATATTGAATTACTTTTCACCCTTTAAGGGCAAATTATTGATAGAGTTCTCCCAATTGGCGAACAACAGACATACACGCCAATCTAGCGAACAACTCTAGTGTTTTTTCTGCTGAAAACTACTAGTTATGTAATAAAATAATATTGTAATGCTGTTGTAAAAAGGCGAATTTTCGAGAGAAACTCGTGTTGTGAGGCTCTGACACGGAAAAAGTGGACAAATCTTGTTCCAATGTATAATAAATTTCTTTCTGTAACTCATTGTGTAGCCAGAGTAGACGTTTTATGGGTCCTTGATACCAAAAAATTGGCATACGGCAAAATTAGTCGGACGGACGGACAGACAGACTGACTGACGGGCGGACGGACGGACGGACGGACGGACGGACGGACGCGTGTCTGAATGAAGCTAGCGGCTATTACGTGAGCAGTATTTTTGCCAAAAATGATGTTCTCCGATCGAAGGGATGTCGCGGCCTCTTGAATTTGAAATTATTTGATTTTGAGGGGTACTTTGATGAATCACAACATTCTCATAATTTTCACAAAAATGGGTCCAATTTTGTTTGTTAAATTTGTTCTCGGTACAAAACCTCTATAGAAAGGCGCATGTTTCATATTCGGTGTTCTCTGAATTTAAAAAAATCGCAAAAGTTCAATTTTTTTCGTGTAATTTCTATAACTACAATTTTGAAAATAGAGATATAATTTCTTAATGGAATCTGTTCTTCAAATACAGAACTTTACAAAATCGGTATAGACATTTTTTACAAAACATGATTGTTTCTGCGTCATTCTGCTTGAATTATAGGCATCATTTACAATATTTTCTAAAAAATTCAATTTTTTTCTTTAAACGTCTTGTACGAATGGTGCTAAATGCACTGAATAATATGACAAACGCCATTTTCATGTACATTTTTGATTTTTCAAAAATTAAACAAATGTAATTTTTTAAACAATTAATTTAAACCACATTTTCTCCAAAAGGTTTAAGAAAGAAAAAAGAAATCGACACCACTTTGACGTAGTTTTGATTTTTGAAAAGTTATGATTTTTTTAAAAAAATGTCTCTGACGTCGTTAAGATTTACATTGCGGACTTTATTTTTACATTATTCGATTGTGATTTCAAGGGATTTTTAAATGATTTTTGGTTAAGTTTCTTGAAAACTCAAAACATTTCTTGAAAAATAAGATAGAAATTGGGCACTTTCTGAAATGCTCAACATTTTCTTAAAAACAGTTTACAATTTTTCTATCAACATTTGCATAGAATAGTGGGTTTTACTCTTCTGTAATATTCTTAAAGTCATTTTTTAATTTTACTACAAGCGAACCAAAAAATTGAGAACATGCGAAAAAAGTCTGTTAGGAGCCTATAGGTACCAACTGGGAAGAGGATGGGGTAACGAAATGCTAGCCCAGACTGAAGAGATTAGGAAACTATACAGTACAAGAAAGTCTGTGGCATTCTGTAGCACCACTAGTTAACTTTGGACCAATACAGTGGGCAGATGATAAAGTAAAATTTTCCGAGCAACTAGATTTAGTTTTTGTCTTAACCAGACCTATGCTAGGATATCACAATAAATAAAAAATAGATGTCTTTGGTAAAAGATCACTAGGGAAGAAACATAATGATTCTTGTTCTTTATGAGATCCGGGTAATGATTCTTTATCCAGATCCGAGTAATTGATCTTTAAAATTGTTGTCTGTGCTTTTGGTGTATGTGTTGAGATATTTCCGTTCCACCAAAACTCTTCCTTAAGAGATAAGAGAATGGATGCAGAGACTCCTTGGGTCCCTGGACCAGGGTGTCATCTCACCGGCGCCAGTCCAGGGCACTCGTACACCGTGTAATCGCCTTCTTCGTTCTCCTCCTCGCTCTCCGCCTCAGACACGGAACCGTTGCGCTCCGCTGGAATCCGGCTGCAACAAGAACAAGGAGAATTAGACGCACGTCCGCGCAATCCCCGCAGGAAACGACATCATTACATCCAACAATACGCACATCACATTCACTCAAAATGACAAACAAGCTTTGGGATGGAAAATGCGGGAGCAAGAATAAATTGACAGACCTGAGACAATGTTACAAAGTCAAACAAAGGACATAATTGAAATTTACAGGACACAACCGTATTAATCAAGAAATTAAGTCATTTTTCACTGAAGGACAATGCAGTTACCTACTCTAGTGCGGCTGGAGAGAAAGAGGGTGTCTGGAATGATGGAGACAGGAGGGGTGAACTGCAGGTCGGAGAAGAATGTGGCGTCGGGCGCACGCAGGTTTCTCAGTGTCTGTAGATTTCTGAGGCGCTTTCATCACCATTACATTCGGAATCTTCAGGGCTTCCATAGCTGTGTGCATGGCGAATGAAGATTAGAGTTTCTTACCTTTGCATGCAACACGTTTTAACAATTTTCTCCAAGTACATTTCAATATTTTATTATTACCTTCTAATTAAAAACTACGCAAAAAAATCTTTAATAGGCAACCACAATATTAGTTTCTACTTTAATTATACGTTTGTAACGAAGGTTACTTCTGCATACTACCGAGTACTCAGAACAATGCGGCGAGCCAGTAGCAACACATTGCACTGGTTAGGCGCGAAAGTTTGTTATCGAAACATACTACTTGGAAAGAGGCTGGGTATTTTACACATGACTGAATAGCGGGTAACAGTTCACAGGGAACTGCTGTTAAGCGCCTAGAAGAAAATGAAAGAACTCCCATTCCAATCCAAAATTCTATGAAAATGCATAATTATAGACTACCAAAATAAGTGTCTATTTTGAACTCTGCTCTCTGTACCCAATGACGACCAAAATCTATTACAGTATGTCACACATTTCCTTCCTGTGTCCTTATGAAATGGAACCTGTAATTTCTATACGTAAAATCAATAGCGCTGTCCAATAACCGTAGAAAGCCTCGAATACGCCAACACTGGAAGAGAACATCACCTGCCCTCGAGCTGCCAAGTGGCGGCGGGCAGTGCTTGGCCGTTGGGGAAGGCGCAAAGCGCACGCGAAGCGGCTGCAGCCCGACCGAGATTAAATTGGCTTAATGCGGTGCGCGAGCTAAAATTCTGAGCGGACGCTGGCGCTCTGTAAACAAGTAATTTCATCCGGCGCTCGTGAAACCCACACCTGAGAGCGCGCGATCAATGCATTATGGGCCGTAATTGAAATATCAATCGCCGACCCTCCGTATTAAAAAACACCCGTCGCCGGTCCCGCTACTGGAATTTCGCCGGCATCCGCCGTCGGACCGGACTGAACCGAAAAGCGAAGCAAATAAAGAGGCGCCCGAACAACGCAAATAAAGACAGAACGCGTTAGGAAGGGGGAAGGGGGAGGGGAGCAGCGGCATGCGTTGGCGCAGAGTGCAGTATTGCGCCAGCCAACTGCGGATCGCTGCTGCAAAGAGGCGGAGGGAGGGTACGGGTGCCCCGCCGCCTATGAGTAACGGGTGTACGCACTGCGGTTCAGTTCGGCGGCAAGGAGGAATGGGCGAAGGGGAGGCTGGGACATATTCGGGGCAAAATACGAGGGAGTTCGCACTGGGTGGTAGTGTGTTCAGCAGGCAAAGCAGACTAATGGAAATGGAGTGAAAGCATGAGGGAGGTCGACGGTGAAGTTGAAGATGCACGAAACGAAAATGATGAGAGAAGGAATTAGAAAGTGGGGTAAAATAGATACTACATAGTATATCTTTAACTCCTCTTTCTAGTTTTTCCAAATGAAAAAGAATTCAATTCAAATTGGTACCAGTATGTACAGGCAACAGGGGAAAGAAAATGAAATATTTTTTTGTATTTTTCGTTTAAAGCAGATAGGAAAAGAGAGTTAAGAACAGAAGAGTTACTTTTTGTCAAGGCACAAAGTTTTTACATAATCGCTCATCAGAGAAGCATATCGGAGGTACACTTCGAAGTTCCAGTAATATATTGTACGTTAAGGCCAGAAAACAATTCCATAATCACTTTCACTTATCCCAACACTCTACCAGAAGAACCATAAATGTAGGTAATCATTAAGTTACCAGGCAACTTATGCATAAATCTCCCCCCCGTCAAAAAAAATTATCGGTTAGCTTCAAGGAGACGAAAGGAGGAGTTTAAAATGATGGCGGAAAGACAGAGAGATACAGAGAGTAACAAAGAGTGAAAGAGAGAGAAAGAGGAAACGAGAGAAAAAGGGAGAAAACGGAGGAAAAAAGAGAATAGAGAGAAGGAGAGAGAAAAAGAGAGGGACAGAAACATGAAAGAAAGAGGGAAGGCATGAGGAATGAAGGGGGGGACTTGAGCAGCAACGCTTACTCGCATATGGGGAGCGCGCGCGGGGACAGCGGTTTGGCACGAGCCCTTACGGAGGTCGCTGCGCCGCGAGGCGGATGTGGCGAGGGCGCTGGGGCGGGAACGGGGACTCACGAGCGCTTTGTACGACTTGGCACTGCCTTTGGATAGAGTCGCAGTAGACCCAACGCAAGTGCATGTTAGATTTAAACATTTAATATTAAAGTATTTCACGTATTTGCGAAACGTCACGTAACTTCGTTTAAAAAATAGTTGGTGCACCTACACTAAACATGTGCCCAGTCTATTAATGTTTTAATCCTCCCATGTTTAATTGAAATAATTAATTTATTATGTATTTTTGATTCAGTGTATGTTGCACAAGATGTCCTGTTAAAATTCGTCTATTTTATATATATCGAAAACCATTAAAAATATTTAATTCTGAATTAATATTGACACAAGTTTTTGTACCTGAGAGTTCTGAAAAAGGTTTACAATGCGATGAAAGATAATTGTACATATTAAAAGATATGTTGAAGAAAATGTGTGACAACTGAGATTTGCAAAATAGAGAGAGTACGTATGTAATATTCGATACTTCAAATTCTGGCCCTCTAAAACTCAATTGCAATTATCTGTTCGGAACTACTCTATCACTGATAACATGGCAATCAACCATAAATCCGTCCACGGGCAAGCAAGCGGTAGGTCGCCCGCGGATATAAACCGGAGCGTGCCTCATGGAATGCACGGCGAGGAGGACGTCCTCGGAGCTGGGCTCGCGCTGCTCCAGGTCGGCGAGGTGGCTGAGGAGCTGATCGTGCTGGATGCGGCGGCTGGGGCCGGGAGGGTGCTCTTGCGGAGGGTTGTTGAAGTAGAAGTCGACGTACGCGACGCGGCGGGACGAGGACGCCGACCTCGCCACGGGCCTCGACGGGCCGGAGGCCGCGGAGGCGACGGAGGCGACGGAGACGTCGTCGTCGTCGTCGTCGTCGTCGTCGTCGTCCACAGGGGGCGCTCTACTCTCCATCAGCGGCCGCCGCGGCACGTGCGTCACCGCCATCACGGCGGGGGCTCTGTCGCCGACAAAACGGACCTCTCAGTCGAGCTATCCGTCATTTAAAGTCATTTGATGCACTTCCACCCACAAATGTTATAATGTATACAAATCGATGGGAATCTGCATTTTAAAGGCCTGAGACATATTTTAAAAAAATTACATTTGTGTAATTTTTGAAAAAAATAAAAAGGATACACCAAAATCAACTTGACGTCATATTAAACAGTGTTATTACCACTATCCGTTGGAAAAGTTTGAAGAAAAAATCTGAAGTCATTTTTGAGAAAATGGCATTTGAATGTTTTTGAAAATGTGGAAATTTGAGCTCTTTTTAACAAAAAAACTGAATGTTGAATTATCAAGAAACTTTATTTGACATTATTTAAAGCACATGTACTCATAAGTACAATAACGTAAATAAATCGCCTCTAAAATAAATATTAGCGACAAAATTTCATTTTTGTCCTTTTTGAGAAAACAAAAGAATAGAGCTATATGGCGTTTATGTCGTTATATAGAGTTCTTATGGCACTAACCGCACAAAAAATATAAAGAAAAAATTAGGAGCCGTTTTTGATAAAATCTTGTTTTTGTTATTTTTTAAAGTTGCAAATATTGCACGTACTATTGCACGAAAACTACTAAAATTTAAAAAATATTAATGACCCGTAATTACAAAATTAATTATAGACAACAAATTTCATTTCAAGGAAAAATTTCTGTCTTCAATTCTGTAGTTGTAGGAAGACCGAAAAAAAAACATTTGCAGTTTTCGAAAATTCAGAGTTAACCGTGAAAATCGAACCTATGCCACAATTATAAGTATATTTTATTCTATTCTTGCACGAAATTTAAAGAAAAAATTTGGAGCCGTTTTTAAGAAAATTTTGAAAATGTCCAGGGGGTTTCATGTAAAATACCCTCAAATTTTAAAGAATGTTTTTCAAAATTTCAAAGCTTTAACAAGAACCAGACGGACAGAGGTTTTTTCAATTTGGAAAATATTGTACGTGAGGTTTAGATGCGTAGTGTTCTCAGACGGTCAGACGGACAGACAGACGGACGGACGTTTTGAAAAAAAAAAAAAAACGTTTTCGGTATCAGGGGACCCCAAAACGCGCATTTTCGTTGAAACTCGAAATCCATTTTCCGCACCATTACACCACTGTCTCTATACTACGTATATTACTCCCGTATATATTCGAGAAAGTAACTAGAGGTGCTACAGAATGGCACAGACTTTCTCGTAGTAAAGTTTCCTAATTTCCTTGGTGTGGGCTTGTACTGTACAGTCTTGCCCCTACGTCTTGCCTGCTGTGGCAATTTTCATTGAAAAATTTGGAGTCGCTTTAAAAAAAATGGCGTTAAGCATTACAGTACATGTGACATTTGAAACTCTTTTTCACAGTAATCTATTGAGTTTTCGAAAACCTTAATTTGAATTTGAAAAACTTCCTTTCGCAAATTCAATAACCAATAAAAAAAATGAAAAAGTGCTTAATAACAGGGTGAGACATATTTAAAAGAAATTACATTTGTATAATTTTTGAAAAACCAAAAGACTACACGAAAATAAACTTTACGTCATGTTAAACTGTGCCACTCATACTATCCAATGGAAAACTTTGAACAAAAAGATTTGGAGCCACTTTTGAGAAAATCGCGTTTGAACGTTTCTGAAAATGCGGAAATTTTCAGCTCATTTTCACAGAAAATTCTTGAGTTTTAGAGAAATGTTATTTGACATTATTTAAAGCGTATGTACTCATAAATATAATAATGTGAAGAAATTGCCTCTAATGTAAATACTACCGACGCGAGAGACAAGTAAGAAAATACATTTTAGTAAATTTTGAAAAAACAAAAGAATAGAGTAATATGGCATTTATGTCAACGTATAGGGTACATTTGGCACAACATCTAGCACAAATTTCAAGAAAAAATTTGGAGCCAACTTTGAGAAATTTTGGGAAAATTTTGTTTTAGTTATTTTTTAAAATTGGAAATATTGCACGTACTATTGCACGAAAACTACTTAAATTTTCGAAAAGTGTACGTGAACTTAATGAAAGAACTATTTATGGACAACAAATTTTATTTGAAGGAAAATCTCTGTCTTCAATTTTATAGTTGTTGAAAGACGCCGAAAAAATCAAAGTTTTGCAATTTTCGAAAATTCAGAGTTAACCGCGAAAATAGGACCTGTACCATCTTTATAAGTATATTATACTCTATTCTTACAACAAATTTCAAGAAAAAATTTGGAGCAGTTTTTGAAAATGTCTGGGGGCTTTATGTAAAGTACCCCCCAAAAATTTTAAAGAATGATTTGTGAAATTTCAAAGCTTCAACTAGAGCCAGATGGACAGGAGTTTCTTCAACTTGGAAAAAATCGTATGCATGGGTTAGGCGCTAGTAGTGTTCACATACGAACGGACCGACTGAAAGACAGACGGACGGACGTTTTGCTTTTTACTGGTTGCAAATACTGCACGAAACCAATTAAACTTTTTAAAATCATGTACTTGACCTTAATGAAAGAAATTTTTATGAACAAAAAATTTCATTTGAAGGAAAAATCTCTATCTTCAATTTTGCATAGTTGTAGAAAGGCGACGAAAAAACATCAAACTTTTCCAATTTCGAAAATTCAGAGTTAACCGCGAAAATAGGACCTATGTTACCTCTTTATAAGATTACCTTATAGTTATATGATTAACTTTATTTACTTTACTTACTTTATTATTATTAATAATACTTTATTACTATTTATCAGATTACCTTTATACGAGTTTAGCTGCGTTTATATGAGTATAGCTGCGCTAAAACTCTATATGCCAAAACTATATGTTTTACATAAGGTACCACACATGGAGTGCATGGCACCTTGGAAACACGAATAGGCGATATTATGCATAATGTGCAGTGCATAATTCGTACACTGACCCTATGATTTATTTTCGCAGACAAAAGAATCATCACCAGTTACATCCCTTCATTTTATTCTTAAAGCATGAAAAATACCAAGATTTCTTGGAATTTTTCAGCATCAATAGAATGACAAATATTCTCACACTTTTTCGTATGAATTTTTTTTAAGCTCACTTTTTCATAGTAGAACCAATATTTCTGTTTCATTTATGTCGACATTTTTATCGACTTTAAACTTACGTAATTAAGTTGTCGCACTATTATTAGTATTTACACCAAAAATATGTCTATCAGCGAGTGTATTGATTGACACTGGCAAATCACTGGCATAACTTAATTGCGCGCATACCCTAAGGGATGAGGAAGTACCTTCTTCTCTCCCTATTGTTCAGACGATCACCTAGAATATTTGTTGATCGTAAAGAGTACATTTTTTCAGTTTTTTTATTGAAGTGTCAAATTCATCCAGTCCGATTACGAAGAAACATTTTTAAAATCTCTCTCTCTCTCTCTCTCTGAAACGTATTTTTAATTCACCGTGTGCCGTAATGAACACAGAAACGCTAACATCACGAGTTACCAATCGAGTAGACATTTTAAATTTTTAAACACGCCAGCAGCAAATAAAGAAATAATTACTGATAACTTCATTAACGAACATAATATATAGAACAATCGTCTCACTTTTTTTCACATATAAAATACTACGCACGTATTTTATGTATTGATAAGAGTAGCGCGAATAGAGGCGACTTGCCTGTAATACACCTTGGAATCTCCCTTGGACCTTCGACCTGGAGGGCTCTTTGACTGGTCTCTCGGTCGGCGCGCGGGAGATTTCCCCCACTTCCCTCTTCCTGCTCCATGCCTTTGCAACCTGTCGTTCAGGGCGCGCTTATGGAGAAAACTTCTCAAACAGCCAAGCGACGACGATGCGTCACAAGGCGGTCGTGAAGGCAACAATATTAAACAAAAGTAATCAGAAATGTTTTGGAACAATATCTCTTTGCGAATATTTTAATTCAAAGTGTTTAATGAAATTAATATCAATTTGCATTAAACATATTAAAGTTTCTGATCAAATATCCAAAATTGCCTAGGAATGACCCTTTTTATTTCTCCCGAACAACGTTTCATTTCACATTTCATTTTTATTGAAAAATAACTCAAGACATCAAAAAGTGTGTAAGGACATTTCTTAAAGTAAGTTTTATTATCTCTAATTTAAAACCAAAAGCAAAAATACTGCACCCGGAATTACCGAGATAATGGTTCAATATTTTGTTCTTCTTGTTCGACAATGCAATCTTTCAAGGGTTTTAACAGTACATAAGATTAGTCAACGATATTTTTGAATTGACCATCCATAAAGTATGAGTGGTTTGCACTCTGAATTAATTGTTAATTAAATTTGATTGCTAATTAAGAATAGGAAGGTAAATGCTTACCTTAAAGAGTTGAGGGTGTTATAGTTAACGGGGGTTTGAATCTATATTTGGGAAATCCTGATTTTATACGTGCATTTCCCCCCCCCCCCCCATGTTAAAAATGTTGGTATTTGGGGAGGTATGCAGATTGTTGTAAAAATTGTTTTCTATTTGGAGATGGTTTCTTGTAGTTTGAGGCTTGAGGAATGTAGTATTGGGGAAACCGCTCTAACGTATATTAAAGACGGGAACCAGGTTCACATTCTATCCTTGTAACATATATCTCACGAAGGTCATTCTAACTTTCCGATGTATTATTTCAAATATTTCGCCTTTAAAAGAAATGAAATCTTAGTCCAGTTCTACGTGAATTTTCACGCCTACATAACTTAAACGTATATGTTTCATTTGCATTTACGAAAACGTTTGGTTAAATGTGCACCACCCCTATCATTGATCCACCCAGACTGCCCGGTAATTAGAGTGACACGCAACTGAATTCTTCACATCGAGGAATACTTCCAGTTGCTTATTCACACGAAAATATATACAGGGAGATCTAAATGGAACATTCGTTGTGCGTATTTCATGATATTTCTATCAGCAAAATCCCTCCTAGGAGGATGTGGAACACAACTACGCACAATGTTGAGTTGATACTCGATTAAATTTTCAAGAGGATAATATTGCTAATTTTTTGAAGACAGCCAGAATCCATGAACCAAAAATCATAATATTGTGATCAATCTTTGTCAATATATTCAACGCTTCAAAAGAAATGAGATTGTTGAAAAACGTTTCATTTTTATTTAGAAAATTTAGCGAGTTTAGTCCATCACTATTCAGATAAAAAAACACAGAATATATTTGAGTACTACTTTCACCAAAAGTATAAAAATTCATTATATTTAGTGAAAATTAAATTTAGCGCTATGATTATATGAAAATATGAAGAAAAATAAACATAAATGTTTTTCCAATGAAAGTAGAAAAGTGATTCTCTTCATTGTGGGAGTTAAAACATCAAATTCAAACCTTTAAGGTGTCTTTTCATATTTCTGAGAGGCTAATTCTTTTCAGAACATCTACTTTAAAATTATTTTCTGGCTTTGACATCTTGAACAAGTTGGTGGCAGCCTCACATTTTTAGCCGTCGGATGTTATCAAGGAGGAAGAAGAGGTTTTGCTCCCGGCGTGGGCGTGTCCGAACTGCCAACTGCCGTGCGTGGGCGTTTAAGTAAGGGAGAAGCGGCTGAAGTTGGTTCGCCTCTGCGACGTTGCTCCAAGCAACGTCGAGAGGTAAATATCGCCCCGGGTACGTTGATGAGTTCCGAGAATTAACCCAGGGAGAGTCAGTCGGAAGATTTCTACAATATCTTCTTCCTCGCGCCTTTCCTACTTCTCGAGAAGATAGCAAACTTCACGTCTCATTAAGTTCAGAAAACTGAGATACCAACTTCTGAAACAGTTAAATAATTTTAGTATTAACTGTCCCGTGATGTAGAGTAATGTGTTTAACTTTGCACTAACAGCCATAATTTCCAAGCAATGTATATTTCTAATTTATACATCGATGCAACATTATTATTCGGTAGACCGAAAGCCGTAATGCAATCAATTATATTTTTTATGAAAAATATATTATACTCTTCCTTACTTATGAGGCTTAGCGGTTTTTTAATGTCCGTATTTCTGCAGATTGAAACACATCTAAACTGTACAAGAGATTTACTCGAACTTTCAATGCAAATGAAGAGGAAAAAATACGAAAACAATGAAATGGATTCTGATAAAACTGAATTGACAGGTGACCAATTCCCGACACAACAACAACAATAATAATAATAATAATAATAATAATAATAATAATAATAATAATAAAAATAATTTCAGGGGTACAGCATTTTGTTGCGGGCCATTCTCGCTCAGAGCGAAGTCGCTTCCCTTTTACCAAGGAAGTCCGGGTTCGATTCCCGGACAATCTCATGTAAAATTTGTTCCGACAAAAAGAGTGTGCTGCTTCACAAGGGCTAATCCAACCCCTGTGAGGCGTCCTAAACCCTACCATTATCCTAATTCCTTCCCAATTCTTGTCGCTGGGTAGTGACACAGAAGCACGGATGAGAGGCGAGTACGTGGAGATACTACCTGGCGGTCCTCTTGACAACGACTTGTGTCCGTACACGAGAACGCGAGTTCCGCTACCGTTACTGCTAACCCGCAAAAGGTACAAAACAATATTGTGATCGCTAATGATCTTGCAGTGAACGCAAATTTAAAATAAAAACAAAACATTCTACTATATGTTATTAAATTTTATTTTCACGTTTAGATTATATACTAATTATGTGTGAAATAATTATTATTTCACATAATTCAAATAATTATTATTTCACATCGAAAAATAAAATTTTAATTTTGCGAACATAAAAACACATTAATTTTGTTGAATTCATTGAACAAAATTTGTCCTATTTTAAAATCCAGACTAATTCGCACTAGTATTTGGACACAAAAGTTGTTTTGAAGATAACGAGCTTCTCTCAGACATATAACATTTCATCTGCATTAACCGGTGTTCCCCTTCTATGCCAAAAATCAAGGTCAACAGAGAGCTTCTAATTCCTAATGAATGCCCCTGCTTAGTGTGCAGATAAATTAAAACGTTTAATATAGAAAATGTTGAAGTTATTAGACTACTCCGCTACGAAAAATCCCCAATGCCATTTTGCGCTATTTTAGTGAATGATTGTGACTCGTTCGAAAAGTTGTTCAATTTTAACAGACTATTTAACTCAGTTGTGTCAGTAGAACTTAAAAGTCGAATTACTACAATTGTTAGTTGTAAAAATATGACAAAAATATGGATACACAAAGAACTATAGTACAAAATTTCTGAGACATCTTAGATATACTCAAACTCATGATCTAGGTAAATACAATGCAAACTTGCAAGAAAACTCAAATGTGCCAATTGCAACAAGGCTCATTCGGCTTCCTCTGAAAGTTACGTTCATTATCAAAGGAGAGAAAATTCCTTTCTACAGCGCACTTCGCGCAACTACTAATGTGCCCAAGCAGCACGAAACTCCCTTACTTCCCCACGCTCTCCCTTCTTTTAGCGACTGCATTATTACCCAAACTCAATTCACCCGCTCCGGATCCTGCCCTCCTCTCCTTTCCAACCTTCAAAACTAAACCTGTCCTCCTTCAAAGTCACTAATATATTCAAACATTATATCGTAAATAGTAAAAAGTCATCAAAGCGCTTATCCCAACCATCAATAAATCGGGAAAGGTGGCTCAACACATCAACTTATGTCACTGGAGGGTCTCTGACCTGGAGGACCAAGGTTCGAGTCCCAACTGTAGCAGGATTTTCAACACTAGCTCAATAGCTACAAGTACGTCGAATTCAGTCGCTGTCTGGAGGAGAATTCTAGCAACCGGTTGCTCTGACCGATAGTTTTTCGCGGTTCCTCTGATCAATGCCAGGCGAATGTCGGAGTAGTAACTCTAATAAACGGGCCACGGAACGCGCGCGATTTTTCCTTCTCATTCCTTGCTCTATCCTTCCCCTGACGTACACTCACACTGACATGCACTACACTACTATTCTTGCCGGGAGACCGGTCGGGAGCTTATATCTTGTCCGAAAACACACACTACATTTACGGAACTAATGACCTTAGCAATTGGAGCGACCGGAATCACTAATCAATCAACCAACTAACAATAATCAAATTCAAACTTATTGAAACTCACTCTCTCTGTTCTCAGTCATGAATAATCAGCTATGTCTCACACTAAACTAACGTCTATGACTCTACTAAACTGGAATAAAAATTGAATCACCACAAAAATTAATTTAATAAATATATCTTAAAATAGGTAATATTAACATTTATTTTCTTGTAGAAACACACCTTGCACCCAAAGATAAGTTTAGTGTCCCGGGTCATCTGACTTACAGATCCATCAGCCCGACTTCTCCGACTGTTGCCAGAAGAGCAATTTTCATCAATGAAACGGATTCGCCAAGATCCTCTATCGCCATACACATATGTATATCACTCTCGGACTTTAAAAAATTCCTTCCATCAGTTTTCTAGCACTTCAATCACACCAATCGCCCTTCATAATTTTCCTAACGGTCACCTGAGGCAAACACACTTAAATAATCTGTTTTCAAATCCGACAACTTCGATAGCCATTGGCGATTTCAATCACTAACATACTACTGTGTGGAGACGTAGATTTGTGCCCCGAATGGAAAATCACTTCTCAGATAACAAAACATCTTGTTAACAAAAATCTAATTATCTTCCCTGTCCGAATTGTACAATCGGCGCATTGTTCCGGATATATTCTAAATATTCCAATATGTAAAAACTTCACAAAACAGTTTTCCCGGTCGGTATAACACTGCCCGGTGCTTCTATCTTATGATGCTAATCCCAGAGTATCTAGTCCCCCAACACACGTATCTATAAGAACATTAATTGGAAATCATTCGAAGATTTTCATTCACCGTCAACCCGTTACCACCTTTCTTTTAATCTCCAGAGCAAGTTAACTCGCTTATTTCTTTTTATAGCAACTCCGTCGTCACTGCAATCAATGCAGCTATTCCTAATTCCAAGCATCATACGCCCCTTCAACCAAGTCCCCTTCTGCTCAAGATTTTGAACCCTGTTAGGCAAAAGCGAAATATAACACGGCAATGGCAAATACTCCAGCTTTCTCATTTACTAAAAACTGCTTTAAATCACGCAACTCCTAAAGTTCAAGAGGAGTTAAGTTTATACTTCTAGCAAAATTATTGGAATAATAATTCTAATAATTTCTGAAAACTTTGTAGTCATTTTACACGTCCTAATCATATAATCCCCTCCATTAATATACCAATTCTTAGTCTGCATATACAGAAGCAGTCAAACGGGAAATGCTTAGTAACCGTTTCAAAGATGCCTTTTACCTCAACATTTCTACTGATGTGAAATTTCAAAATGTTTTAGAAGAATTTTTAAGAGCTCCAAGCCATATTGTACCTTTTATTGATTGATTTTATCTCTCCCATGAATGTCGAACGAATATCAAGAAAACAAAAATAAATTTCTCGAAAAGTAAATGGTAACCTCGACATAATTCTTAAGCACCTTCCCTCTCACCCCATTTCATATTTATCTGCAATCTTCAACGTCTACCTTGGTTTACGATACTTTCCGGTAGGCTGAAAAAAAATCCATCAGTACCAATAATGAAACATGAAATATTTCCCAAATATTCCTACAGCTACAGACACATTAGACCTTTAACAACACAATCAAAAATATAAGAGACATTTATACTAATTAGAATCAATAAATTTCTTAATAAAACGAGAGCCCTTCTTCATTTTCAATTTGGATTTCGACCTATATATTTGACCATCCTCAGATTCTTAGAATAGTCAAAACTATAGAGCAAGTACTTTAAAACAGTATTTTTGCTTACATTTTTTAGACTTCGCTTCGCAGTGCCTTATATCCTTTTATAGTGTGCTGCTATTTTTTTCCATTATCAATTTTGTAATTGATTTTTTATGTTTACATATTATTACGTATTTATGAGTGTTACCAATATTCAAATATTAATTGCGTGACCTACATTCATAAAAGAGAGATGCGTTCTATGGCAATGTTATCGCCTTAAGAAGTTGATAGTATGCTGTTACGATGTCCTTGTTTTGTACTTCTCTAGGTACGATAGAGTTTGAACTGAAGAATGTTATAACAATTTACATTACACACAATTGAAAAGCGAATTAAATTTCACATCTCTAACACTGGCATTCTACATTCAATATCTGACTTTTGTGCTGTATTTACACAATTAGTATTCAAACTGTCAATAATTACACTACATTATATTTAGGTAGATTGGTATCTAGAAAAAAAGATCAAGTTCAGGCGCGGCTCGTCATTAAAGGCTGTAAGGCGGAGCCTATTCTATAGAAATCGCCCCCCAAAAGAAATTAAAAACATATTTATAAATGTATTTATTTATTAATAATGTCTTTCTGAGTTATATTATGTAACAATCGTATTAAAATTTTGTTTGTCAGTTCGATGACGGCCGTGCGAAACGCATTTGAAGCTGTTGACAGGGAAGCGAAAAACGTTAGGCTCCCACTTCATTCCGCCATAAGGCCTGTGTAAAACGAGGAGGCGTGACGTCTTTCATTCACTGCACAGGCTTACCGGCGGACGAAGGCTGTGGCCAGGCAGCTTTCAAGGGTGAGGACTAGGGTCTGAAGAAGGGTGTGCTCACCAGATAGCGTTACTATGCAGTGTGTATCACTATTAATTTTTAAAATTGGATTTGGAAAAATACCAATAATTTGGTTTTCAGCTGAGAATCGAACCCGTGAATATCCGAACACTTGGTAAAGTCGCCGATGTTACCGCCACAGCAACGACTGCTAATAATTCGAAAGTTTTAATACTTGGCTTCCGGTATTTACCATATTATTTTCAAGTTCACGTAATTGAGAGCGTCAAATACAAATATTTTCCCCACAAATTTTCAGCGCACGAGAAGAGCTTGTGCAGAATTTAAAGATATATTTATTTTACAGGAGTTTACAGATAATTTACCATTTCACTCATTTCTTCACGTTCATTTGCACTTCAAGGAATTTTTTTCATAATCTCTTGATTGTTACGCAACGTTTGGTAACGCACCTGAGATGTTGATTTAAAAATGGTGTCACGAAGATGACGGAAGTCAGGAGAAATGTGTATTGGAACAGTTACATACAGTGTTTACGATATTTTATGAATACTTTGGGAAATACTAGATTTTGCAGGTGGAATAAATAATGGTAACACGTTTGAAAATGAATTAAATTAACCACACTTAATGAGATCAAATTTGCCAAGTAATACTTATCTCGTAAACAGACTCTTCTAAGTGTAAGCAGTGACAGCTGCCTTTCTGTAAGTTGGAATAACATTAGGATAACACCGTTTTGAACAACGCGATTTAGACCATCCGATCGGCAATATCCTAGATGGATTAAAAAGACGTGATACTCGAGACGTGACACTGTCGAAAGATCTTGACTGTTACTATGAACTTAAAAACTGATATCCCTCGTCTTAACAATTGAAGTCAAAAGCAACATATCTGCAGGGTCGTACCTTCTATTTCCCTCCGTGATATTTACACAGCTTTAACATAATTTTTTTCCTCATCATTGTATATCAGCGTACGTTAAGTAAAAAGTTAGAAATAAATGTATGTATTTGATACTTTAAGGTCTGATTAATACGACTTCGGTCAGCTAGCTGTGTTCCCAGGCATGGACTCTGATTTTTATTTATTATTCGCATCTGGGGGCAAGGGAGACATGTAACGAGCATAAATATTTCTATCAGCA
The DNA here is from genome assembly GCA_011170035.1 of Teleogryllus occipitalis. Lineage (NCBI taxonomy): Eukaryota > Metazoa > Arthropoda > Insecta > Orthoptera > Gryllidae > Teleogryllus > Teleogryllus occipitalis. Next base: position 153,271 of record BLKR01000777.1, on the reverse strand, counting down.
TACTAAGCTTACTTGGCCTGCCTGAGCTTCTTCTATCACACAGTTCTAGAAACTGAGACGATTTGTATTAGAAATTTCATTTTTAACCCTGCTAGAAATTGAACCCGCGAACGCCTCAAAGAAAGCTAGCGCGCTGTCGGTGCTCGAGGGGCAGATAGACATATAGAATACTTTAAAATATGTAGTCATTGCCCCCTCCTCGTTATAAAGAACGCTCTTAAAAACCCCAGGGCCTGAAAAGGGGGCATTTAAATGAAAATGACCCAGCTTCATAGAGCGGCGGTTTCCAAAAAGGACTCCGCGGAACCCTGGGGTTCCGCGCGAAAACTATAAACATAGTTCAAAATAAATATTGAAATAAAACTTTTGCATTCAACTAACGACTTAAGCAATCGAAAATTGAGTATAAAGTCTAATTTTAAATCTATTATCAATAGGAACACGGATCGATTTCCTGCAGCTCATTAACTGTAACATGCAATGATTTTGTACAAAAAGCAATTATCAGTGATTTAATGTCTTGGTGATAATTTTTTGGGTTTATCTCACAATTTACTTTGCAAGATATGAAGTACGTACTAAGGTCTCTTAAAAGATAGATGTTAAATTCTTTCAATTAGAACTCGACATAAATTGAAGGTCAACGAGAAAAAAATATTATTTCTACAATGTTCAATCCGTTTAGGTTAATCACTAATAAAGTATAAGAAAATCGTCATTTTAGAGGAACTAAATCAGAACTTTATGGACATTCATTGCACTAATAGCTTGAATCTCGGAACCAATTAAACACTGGCGTATTTCCGAATAAATATTGAATTTGTGACGATTGTTTGTCAAATAATAAAATAGATAGTAAATACGATAAATAAAGTAGAATATTAAGATGCTTTTTACAGAGATCCACAAACTGGCACACTTAAAATTCATACCAAACCTTTTCGAGTAAAAATGCTCCCCTGGTTCCGACATTGTCCCTCCACATGGGCTTCACACAAGCCATTGTAATTTTCCAAGTGAACAGTAACATATTATCCTTTTAAATGAAAAAAGTAATTATTTAAAATTCGTAGTTACGTAAAGAAATAGCTAGCACGCAAGTAATGCGTTTTCATGAAGACTAAATGCAAAGATGTAATGTATATGGTATGGTATCCTGGAATGGTATCCTGATATTTTGGAGTCAATCAAAACTAATTGATATAAAAATTATTTTATTTCGAAATTTGTTTGTTTAAAACATATCAGGACACCATTACATTATAATGAAGTTCATAGAGCTTTAGTTTCAATAAACGGAACTAAAAACAAATAAAGAAAATATAATTTGTTTGTCTTCTTTAGGTAATAAGATATTAAACACACCTAATAATATTGAAAGTATTGCAATCGAATGTTGGGGAATCTTTATAACTAAAACACTTAGGGTTTTCATTTAGAAAGAAATTTGGGCTTTCTATTCAGCCAAATTTTGTGATTTTTACTTTTAATGAAATATGGTGGCTTCTAAATATGTTGTCACATGTTCTTATTGACAAAATCTTAAAATCAATAAAATGAACGCCAATCTGCTGATTTCTCATAACTTCGTATTCTAGACAAACTACATTGTACAACTGGAATGCCGTTGGTTCTGGCTGCTTTGTTGTGCGAGTTGTAATTGATCTATCAAAAGCGGTCGACGTTTCGTGAGGTTATAGTTAGCAAAGCGAACATTGCGAACTTTTTGATTTCGAAGATTCTATGTTTTTAAATTTAAAGGTCATTGCGAGTATATAAACATGGTGTGCATGCAGCAATCATTTGATACATAGTACTTTTACAAAATAATTAGTGTTTATAATTATGCAAGGCATAATTATATAAGAGCATAATCATAATTACGTTTTTAAGTTCTGGCGGACAACAGAATTTCTTGCTGTAGTCCACTCACCGTACTAGTACATATCGTGGTAAATATGAAACATTTCAATTACATTTTCAGAAACGTGTTTAACTTTATGTTCTTACTGAATAGTCATTGTATTGTTCAAGAATCTGTAAACTTCTCTCGTTTCATTAGTCTTCGGAAATAAAATTGAACGTCATTAAATTTTTTTTTTGAGGTTTTCGTTTTCCTGAACCGTGCATATATTGTACACTTGTACAATTGTAAATTTTCTTCAGTGCTTTTGTGCAATGTAATCGGAGGGCTTCAGATAGAATTGTATTAAATTTAACAAATTCGGATTAACAAATCCGAAGATTTGTTTCTCTCCGACACTGGAAGAAAAAATCAACCAAATTTTGTTGAAGAACAATGAGGAAAAAAGAACATTAGGAAAAAGTCAGGAAAGAAACATGAATTCAATTTTATAAAGCTATGAGTATAACAAATTGCTTGTATGGAATCAAAAATTGACCTTTAACAATAAATAAATAAAAAATAAAATGAGATTGAAAAGTGCTGAAATGCGATTCTTGCGATACATTGCACGATATACACTCATAGGAAAAGAATTACAGAGTACCGAAAGAAACTTAACATATCCATCTAGCAAAATAGAATGGAAGAATATATGAATTCCTGGTATAAAGTACCACGAGAATGGATGATGACAGGCTGCCAAGGTGAATCTTACTGTACAATCCATAGGAAGAAGAAACCCCGGGCGCCCAGGATAAGATGGATAGAAAGATGGAACCAACGAGGCATGCAAGAGGAAAGCCTATTTGATGATGACGAGAAGAAGAAAAAGAAGAATAACAACTCTATGAAATAACTGTATAATGAGTTTCAAAAAGTTTTGAATACTAAATATACTTAAAAAATGCTTAAAACCAGAATATTTATAGTAGGATGTTCTATCGTATTCTATAGGTAAAGGCTGCATTGAAGTTTTACTCGTACCTACGTCTGTTTCTTGGAGACTCATACTTTTTCAGTATATCTACTTCATCCGCATCCACGTCTTCGACGGTTACATTTGGTGGCACTGACAAATCTGTCAATGTTGCTCTGGACACGAACTTGAATGGTTTATCAATTTCTTTTGTAGAAGTCTGCGTCTCGACAGTAATCGAGCTTTTACTTCTCAAAAATGAAGGCCACTTCATAAAAGAGAGACGTGGTGGCCGTTCTTCACCTGACGCCTGTTCTTCACCTTTAGAGGTCTTCTTAGAACTCACTGATGATTTGTCAGGTTTCTCATCTTTATCGGGACTTCTCGTCGACGAAATTGATGGCGACTTTGGCGACTCATGAGAATTTACTCCTAGCGATTGTCTGTGAACTTCGTCGGAATGACTTGACATCGAAATCCTCTGAGACTTCCGTGACTCATCACTTCTTCTTCCAACCGACAGCTTCTCAGCTTTGTCCGGACTTCCAGTCATCGAAAGTTTTGGCGACTTGGGTGTCTTATCACTTCCTTTTCTACCTAAAGATCCACCTTCTAGTGACCTCTCAACTTTGTCAGGACTACTAGTCACGGAAATTGATGGTGACTTGCCTGATTCATAAGATTTCCTTTCTGATGACGTCTTAAGTTTATCGGGGCTACTAGTAATCGACGTTTTTGTAGACTTTCGTGACTCATCAGTTTTTCTTCTGCCTAGTGACACCTTATCTTTATCGGGACCGCTGGTTGTCGAAGATCTTGGCGACTTGCGTGACCCATCAGTTCGTCTTCTCCCCAGTGACTGAGTTCCAATTTTTTTGGGACTACCAGTCCACGAAACTTTTGGTGACTTGGGTGATTCATCACTACTTTCTGTTGGTGAGTGTTTCTCTACTTCATCGGTACTTTTAGTCTTCAAAATTGATGGCCGCTGAGTTGAATCATCAATAATTAACCCTGCTGACTCATCGTTTTCCAATTCATCGGGAATCGTTGGCATGCGTGGCGATTTATCAACGTCTCCCCGCGGCGACGGCTCCTCACTGCGCGACCGTCTAGGACTTAAAAGTCTATCTCTAAACGAGACTGATTTCTGTGACAAATATGAAGACCAAGAGGACCCCTGCAAAAAATATAGTTTTGGTAACTACGATATTTGAACTTAATGTATTTCTATTATCAAACTATCATTCTCACCTCTTTTCCAGAGTCTTTCCTCGGACAGGGCAGACGTGGGCAAGGTGGCATTGGGCAGATCTGTTTTTATAAAAGCACATGCAACTAATTTTAATACAATCCAAGACAATGTTTTCTAAATGGTTTCGTAATGCATCATTATTAAAATATCATTGTAAAGTAATATATTATTATAGCGCAGCAAAATAAAAATCTAGTAGTCGAACATTTAATTATAAGCAATTCTTTAAACTAAAGTTATCACAGATTTTTCCGACAAGAGAATGACAAAATTGAGGGATGTTTACAACATAGTTGACATGAATTTGAAGGCGTGGATAAGATTGATTTTTGACTTCGCTATTCGAAAGCAAACTCGTGCGATTGGATCAAATTAAATATTAAATTTGAGTTTATTGCAGTCTTCTACAACATCGTCGCTGTCACTTTCTTCTAACTTTACACTGATGTGCTAAAAACGCGTTTTATTCATAATATGTCTTTTTCAAAATTTACTCATAATAGGAATTAGTATAATTTACAAGTGCATAAAGCTCAGTCATGTAAAAACAATTGAAGATTTAGTTACTTCTAAGATAATGTAAATCAAGTGTGCACAATGAATATTGATGGCTGAAAATTTATAAAACTTCCCATGCAGGGTCGCAGTAATCATCCACGATTTCTTACATCAAAATGGACATGTGTAAGAAATTTACCATGTACAGTAACACTCGCAAAGAATTTCCGACGAAATTCTTTCTTCGCATTCGCGCCGTCAAACTTGGACATTCCGCGGCCAGGTGGAAAGGTGTGATGAACAACCTCTAGCAGGGAGAACCGCCGTTGTCTGTGATTGGTGCAAAACCACCTGCTAGCGATTGGTTAACGCACCCCAACCCTCCCCGGGTCGCGGGGTGTCCAAGTTTGTCTGCGCGGTTGCGAAGATAGAATTTCGCCGGAATTTCTGAGAAAAAACTGAGAGCATTACCACCTATTTCGCACGAAAAAGGAAGTTCCCTCCATTTCCCCTGAAGAGGAGGGTCACTTCTCAATACCCTTCGGCGTTTTGCAAGACTCTGGTCAATTACTGCACTGCCCAGATCGTTAAAAAACTACTACACTACAAACGTTCCTAAACATTCCCTTCACGGAAGTATTCTCCTTCGGAACAATCGCCTGCCTGCTGTTGCTGATCGCCATTATATAAGGCAGAGTCAGATTGTTATTTGTTTCCTACGATCGAGCTTCTGGGGAACACAGGAGTCTCCAGCGGACCTGCATCAATTAACATTTGACTGAGCGGTTTCTTTGGTCAACGTTCATTTCACGATGCAGCGTCGAACGTTTTCAACCGTTTTCCGGAAAAATTGAAAGCCAAAATATGAGCTACATCGAAGTCCGTTTAAATAATATTTTAGTTTTGACACCTGTGGGCTTCAGAAAATACAGAGACTGACCGTGAGTTGTACATAGCTGACACACATTAATTATATGAAAAAAGTAAGAGAGGGTAATTTTTTCAATGAATGTATTTATATAATTGTTTTCTATGTTTTTCCATGTCTAGCATTTCCTCTAATTCAATTCGAATATAATTGACATTAGAGGTTTTCTATTCTCTAATGTTTATAAGAAAGTTTATTCTAATATTTCTTCCGTTAATGTGTGATTATATGCAAATCATTTGGAAGTAATTTTTGAGTAAATATTTTGAAGAATTTACCGGTAGTATGCGACTTACGATTTCATTAAAGTACTTTAGTTTCTTTCATGAACTCAACTCTTTTTCTTCCTCGGGGTTTGGCGTCCACTCCGTCTTCTGCTTCTCCAGCCGAGGCCCTTCTGCAATAAGGTCGTTTTTCACACTGAGCAAACATTATATAGAGCCAATGAATTATAATTCATTCACTGAATTGAAATATATCTTAGTTATGCTTTAGTTAATATAAATATTAACTGAAGCATAAATAAGAAATATTTCAGTTCTATTAAAAGTAAATAACTATTAACTTATTGAAGATTATTCTAATCAATAATACAATTTGAGATTTTATGAAAACTACAAGTGTTTAATATTATAGAATTTTCCAGATGCAATACTCTGATCCCCATCGTTAACAGAAGTAAAAAAGGCTACGAGTCAGTCCGAATTGTTCATAAAGATTTTCCCGTCTGTGATAAACGGACGATAGAAAGCTCCATGCAGCAACATTGTACACTCAGTTCCTCAATGTCACCGAAACTTTCTCTGAAGACTTTGGATTGTTTTTTGGTATTGATAAGTATAAATCAGTAAACATGGTATGTGGCAAACTGACGAGAGAACTTGTATACGAAACGCTAAGCAGTAAACTTATTAGATCAATAAAATATAATGAGTTAAATATCTTGGAATAGAACACTCACGGACAGCAGCATAGACAGCACACTCTAGAAAGCGAAGAAACGCTTAACCAACGAAATCAGGATCATATTTTCAGGATTTTAAGGATCAGCACTTTTCAAAACCTCTTTTAATTCGCCAAATATTGCGAGAAACACATATGCTGTTCCTGTAACGTAATCAATTGGCGTAATAAAGTGAATAGGTTATAGTTAATATAGTTAATAGTAAATAAGGTAATACTTATTTACTTTAGAACCCTGAAGAAATGGATAGGTATGTGAGAATTCATATGACCTAATATCGTAATATCATTATAAATCGGCTGACAGGAGGATCAGTTTACAAAGTACAAAAAGAGGTAGAGACATAACAAATACAGCCAACATCAATGCTAACCGAATCTTTCGAATGACAAAGTTCTTCCATGTGAGGGCAGAAACATCAACACAAGGCTATAGCAGGGACCGGTTTAAATATCTGCTCTATAAATGCTCAGTTACAACAAAGCAGATAAATAATTAAAGCGTGTTTCTTTGTAGACATTCCAATTAATTATCAGAACTATGTAAAGCAACTAACAGATTGTTAATGCCTGGTGACTTTCGTTTCTGAGCCCCAGAAACAGGTTGATTGATTGTTAGTGATTCCGGGCACGTCAACTACTATGGTCATGCGTCCCGTAAGTGTAGTGCATGCTTTTTCTCGAGAGGCGGCTATGGTCTTCCCCCGCTGGATAGCGAGATCCGGCGCCGACCTACCGTCGACTAGCGGGGTTTTCCCAAACCAGGTATACCCACCAGCGGGGCACCACCCCAGCCGGGACAGGTCACTGACCGGTCTTCCGGCATGTGTGGTAGTGTAGTGCATTTTAGTGCAAGTGTGTCTGTGTAAGGGGTGAGGATAGGACAAGGAAGAGGAAGGAAAGATCGCGCGCGGTCCATGGCTCGTTTGTTAGGGTACTGCTCCAGAATTCGCCTGGTGTTGATCGGAGAAACCACGGAAAACTACCGATCAGAGCAGCCGGCCGCAAGAATTCGCCTCCAGACAGCGACTGAATTCGACCTAGCTGAAAAGCTTGTGTCGAAAATCCTGCCGCCGTCGGGATTCGAACCTAAGACCTCCCGGTCAGTGGCGCTGCAGTAACATCAGTTGATGTACTGAGCCTCCGCTTCCGGTCCACAGACAGGTCTTTACGATTTCAAAACTAGGTCATCGCAACGATACTTATATTTATAATGCATAATAAGAGACATCTTTACAGTAAGCCATGAATGTAGGTGTGGTTCACAGCATGAAAAGATCTAGCATATTGTAACGTATTGTAGGGCTACAGCTAGCAACCGCCGGGGCGCCACAAAGGTGCGGCGGCAAAGGATTAGACGCCAGGGGCCAGGCAGGATGTGACCCGCCGAGGTATTCTGAGAAATCCTAAGAGCTAGGGAAAGGGATGCCCAAAGTGCGGGACAGCGCATTTTTGCCGCGTGCCGCGTGACAAATTCTTGGAATCCATGGAAATGGACGAACGCACAAAACTTGCGCCCAGGGCGGTGCGGAGCCGAGCTAGGCTCGTGCGGCAACCCATGTGTTGGGACGCCGTTGTGGACTATATCCACGGGTGACCGAGGTCGCCGGAGCTGTCTGCTGTGTGCGGGAGGCTCGCTGAGGAGTGGCGCGGGCTACGAGTCAGTCATTTCATTTTTAAGGATCGCTCCTGCGATCAGGGAAGTAAACATCTACCAGAGCTGAGTAACTTAAATTATTACTGTACATATTGTGAATAAACCTGTACATATTTATCATTGAAGCTCGTGTCTGTGATTATTGGGTATTCCCACGACGTCACAATATCCTAGCCGGATGTCGTATGCTGTCTCCCTTGTGTTGTAAAGTTAGACACGATAATTCATAGATGATTAACATGAAAAAACGAATTTGAGACTTGTAATATCTATATTACAGACACCATCCTGTTTGAAATGGAAAATTACGAGTGGAAGCTATGCTGGGGCAGAAAGATCATTACAGACACCACAATTTCGATCAATAGGATAGATATAATAATTCTAAATAAGCTCAAGATAACAGCCAGGATAATCGATTTTTCAGTCAACAATAATAATCATCTAGACCAGGTTAACAACTTGAAAATGCAGAAGTATGCACCGTCATTGCAAGAGCTTCGTAATCAGTGGAGACCTCAAAATATTGGTTTACTACCAATAATTATGTCTACCATTGGATTAATATCAAAATATACAAAGAATGCACACCAATTGTTGGAGTTGGTATTTTCGTTCGTGGAGCACTAGCAAAGAACGGTTATAATGGAAAGGTGCAGAATAGTGAGTCCCTGAGATATACTGAAGATGTAAGAGGGACTTAATACGGAGATTGAAAGGTCAAGATTGCCTACATCAAGCGCCTCAAACCGCACCTTTACGAGCTACTTGCCCGCCCGAGAAACCGACATACGGACTTTTCCTGACTGCTCTCGTTTTCCCTCCAAATCCAGAAAGGGGTGTACTCTCGCAAACTGAAGCGGCACGAGGTGGGGATTAGTGCCTTCAATTTGTACAACCCTAACTTTTTAATCTTGCGGCAGTTGCTCTACACACTGAGCCCCCATACTCTAGTAAGCTATTTACCTTACCCGTGACCTTGACACTCTTTGTCTAGAAAGAGATTCGTCCCTGCTTTTGCGCGATCGACCAGCACAAGACCAGTATTAGGAGTTTTGGACGCCTTTAAAGAATAAGACCATAAGTCTCAAATTAAAGACGACAGATGTATTTCACAGAAAATGGTCACCACACAAACACATAACATAACCCTTCAAAACAATTTAGGTGAATGTTTGTGCACATAGTGCGGAGAATGAAGAAAATGTTATAGTAATAATAATAATAATAATAATAATAATAATAATAATAATAATAATAATAATAATAATAATAATAATAATAATAATATGAACGAAAACCAGAAGGCTGCTTTCAATGCATCATGTCGCCCACCCTGGAGCGGATGGACTTTATGTGACACGTAAGGAAGGAGGAAAAGGCGTCAGACAAATTGAAGCCTCCTGGCACAATGCAAGAGTCGGGATGGGTAAGTATGTAGTCAGTCGTCAAGATGACCCACTAATGAGGCGTCATTAAATCATAATTTCGATTAATCATAATTTCGTGTTCCCAACGTCTGATCTTGGGCAGCTATTACAACTGCTTCCGATTCTGGTTTCATTCTTCCCCTTTTAAGACACACAAATGATTGATCTTGATTGATCTACACATTACCCATTCTTTTTTAGGGACTGTCCATGAAGTAGTTTGACTCTCCATGATTTCTTTAACATTTTTACTACTTATATTTCATGTTAAGTAGCGTCAGAAGTTCAGTGTCTGCTATTCTGCGTGACTTGCAAAGTTTTCTTCGCAATTCTTCTTGCTACACTTAGAATGCCTGTTTCCCATACATCAGTCAAATGTAATGACCAGTCTCATTAGTGGGTCATCTTTATAACTGACTACACATACTTTCCCATACCGACTATTGCACTGTGCCAGGAGGTTTCAATTAGTCTTCCTCCGTCCTTACGAGACATACAATCTTTTTACATCAGCTCGAGGGTGGACGATATGATGCATTGTAAGCAGTTTTAGGATTTTTCGATCTATGATTCGAATTTCTTTCTCGGTCCAGTTCACTAGTCCGAAACAGTACTCGGCTACAGGCACCGTCCCACTACCTATTGCAGATATTTTATTCCTGGAGTTCAGAGAGGACTGCAGGACAAGTCTCACTCTTTAAAACTCCCTGCAAATTTCACTTTCATTGTGTCGTTTGAGATGATCTTATATTCTTCAATGCCTAGATGTTTGTAAGTTTTACCTGGCTCAAGATCTTGAATAACAGTGAGCATATCAACATCAATGCTCACAATCACAATGCCTCTCAATCAATCACTTTGCGTCTCTTTAAATTGACTTTTGCACATTTACCAAGACCAAAGGGTATAGCCGAATAAGGTGGTGAAAACTGCCCCATCCCAAATCGATAATCGCGATGCTCATATGAAAGAGAATACAAAATTCGTATATTCCCAAACAATCAGCCTCCTAGGGCAGTCTGTTGCAGGGATACAATGAGAAACGTGTTTTTCAAGTCTTACTTTTTCTCAGCTTCTGTTGCATGTATTAGGCTAAAAAATTGGAGAGACGAAGCAAAATAATTGAATTTTAATGTATTTTTGTCAATCAATTTTGACGCCAAATTCAAACAGAAAAAAATATTTTTGAAATGAATTTTCGACGTGATAACGTTGAAGTACTGTATCAGATTCTTTCCCTGGAATGTGTTTTATAACACTCTATAACATATTTTTTTCAGATTTTTAAAAAATGTGGACGATAGAGAAAGGAAATTAGAAATGAAAAACACGTTTCTCGATGTATCTCTGCAACAGATTGCCCTAGGAGGCTGATTTTTTGGAAACCGACGATATTTTTTTATTATCTTTTTTATTCGCGATTATCGATTTGGTTTGAGGGCAGTTTTCACCACTTTATTCGCCTATACCCTTTCATGTAGATGTCACTGCTAAAATCACTGACGCCAGACAGTATTTGGCAGAGAATCGCTTCATTCTTAGCAATCGCTTTAAGAACATCCACGTAAAACACATGTGATATTGGTCTTTCCCTATGGAGCCTACAACCAAAGTCAGTATGCGACAATTGCCTCGATACTGGAGTCAAACTAATGCAAAACAGCAGAGGGGATAGCCAATCTTCTTAAAAATTTCCTAATAATAATAATAATAATAATAATAATAATAATAATAATAATTATTATTATTATTATTATTATTATTATTATTATTATTATTATTATTATTATAAAGTTGTCTTAATCGACGGGATAAAGAAATTAAGCATGATTTTTAACCTTACATTTATATATGAATTTATGGACGGTTGAAAATGATTGTGCAGAACTTGTCAATCACATTGCTATGCACAATGATTAGAAAAGAATTACTTACAAAAAATAAAACAATAGTTTTTGTCTTAATATTTATATATTGAGACAAAGAGAAAATATTATCTGAGTACGTCGTACCGAATTTATTTCACAATAATACAGAAATAATGTCGCAGAGCTGGGAAAATGAAAACGCTTGAGGAAAATAGTTCGTCTCCACCAGTTAATTGCGTCGACCGTCAGTAGGCAAATGCAAGGCGTTCGTTCCCTCTGACGTCGACACTTGACTCGCCTTCAGCGGCATCGAAAAACGTGCCGGGAGCGACAGTTCCCGGCGGCGCCTCCGTCGCCGGTGTTAATCACGGCCCCAAATGGAAGATTCGAAACGTCGCCAGAAATAAGTTTCTACGAAGCGCAGAAGGCGCCCCAATTGGCAGAAAATGGAAGTTTTACTTCGCCAGATAAAAGCCCGGCGGCGATGGGGGCGGCGGCAGGGCGAGGGGCCGGGCGCGACTCCAGCCTCTTATCGGCGACGTCCCGGGGCGGTGAGGCATAAAACGAAGCCAATAATCGTTAGGGAAGGACCGACCGGCCCGCGCCGCCTCGCCCCGTGCGGCGCTGCTCCGCGCCACGCCGCGTTGTGCCGTGCCGTGCACTGCCCGCCGCGCCAGTTCCTGCATTTAATATTCATAGCGCCCTCGAGGAGAAACGACCTCTGTCGCGGCGGGGCAGGGCGAGGCGAGTCGGGGTCGGGGTCGGGCGAGGCGACGCGGGAAAGGGCGAGGCGGAGAAGGGCCAGGTGAGGCGGGACAGGACCGGGGCAGAGCAAGGTGAGGCAGGGCGAGGGTAGGGCGGGGGTAGGCCAGGAGGCAGGGAGGGGCAGTGGCAGGGCGGGGGCAGGGCGGGGGCAGGGCGGGGGCAGGGGCAAGGCGGGGGCAGGACGGGGCGGCGGGGAGGCAGAGCGGGGGCGGGGCGGGGCGGGGACAGGGCTGGGCGGGAACGGGGAGCAGTGGAGCAGAAGGGCAGAGGAGGGTCGGGGATGGGCCAGGGAGGGTCGGGGTGGGGTGAGACGATGCAGCGACGCGACGCCTGGCCCCCCGACGAATCACCGGGGCCCCTCCCTTCCCGGCCCGCAGCGGGCCAAGTGGTGCGGCCCTGTGAAGCCCCTTCCTGCTCTTGCACAATAATAAACCTGGCAAGATATTCCGATCGATTTCTATTATACTGGAGAGAAAGAGAACGTGAAAAGAGTTCAAGATGTATTGTTCTCGAGATGCAAGAATCGCCTCGCTGAAGGATGCACCGAAACAGAAATGAATTTTATACATCAACAGTAATATGTTCTGTATTTATGATTGTCGAGATTCTAAATGTATTTTTGGCTTTTCTAAATTCAATTAAATGAGGAAAATAATTACGTAATTCACACCTAGAAATATAGAGATTTCTACAAAAATATCGATCAGAGATGTTGCTTCACTTCATTCACTCATCTGCTCATTTACGCTCAATGTAATAAAATGCACTCCATACGCACGATGTTCTTACTGTCACAGTAAAAAAAGCATGATGAATGCGATTAAAGACGTCGTTATTTGCGTCATAATTTCACTAAATGCTGGCAAGTTGAGAATGTCAACCTTTTTTCGGCGAAAACGAATTAAGCATTTGTGCTTTAACGCTGTGAGGTAAATGTATGGACGGAGTACATACGAAACACATTACGCCAAGATACCAAGTTTTCAGTTATCTAATTTGTATTTTCAGAATTTTATTAACTTTTGCGTAAATCAAATTTTTGTTGATTTTTAAACATTTTAAGTTTTGAAGTACACAGGTGTATCTCCTTTTATTTTCTTAAGATGTGGTTTACGCTTTCTCACTAAATTGGTCTTGGATTAATGGGTTTCGCTTGTAAATAAATAACACTTTCTGAAGGATTAGCTCGAAGTTAAAGTAATTAAATGAAAACTAAATGTATTCAATACGTTGAAGTTCTGCACCAAAATTCCGCGTCTCCCAGAAACCAGTCATGTTTAATTTTGAACGTGAACTAGGAAGGGAACATGCGCCCCATCTTGGTAGACTTCTGCGTAGAATCATTTATCACCGCGCTGGCAACAAAGCGTTTCATGTAAGGCATCACCCAGTTGGTTCAACCTCGCGTGCGCTCCCGCCAGAACGAGCAACGGGAAAGGTCGCGAGTACGCCGTTTGAAATACGTCTTCAGCCCTTAGTGTATTTCCAGAAGGAAGTATTTTCGTCTGCCTACCGAGTTATCGTAATTTACCATCGTTGACGCGAGGCGCAGAAAACGCAACTCTCTGCTCCGCAGCGCTGGCACAACCAACTGCCACAACGGCAAATCGATGAACTGAGGGAGAAAGGGGAGGGAAGTAAAAGAGTGATCAACTACTTCAAAATTATATGGTACTGAAATTCTCATATTTTTCTCGTCGTAAGTGAAAAGCGTCAACGTGAAGCAAAGAATTCAAGTACGAAAGTATTTCATTCTAAAGATCTAAACAAACAATCGTTGTCAGTTCAGCATAAAAAGGATGTCATCATGATCAATAGGCAACATCCCAGAAATGCACGCTGTATCTCAAATTCGTAAGACATACTTGAATTGATCGTGACGTCAGTACGGAACGACACTGGTCAAGTCTCGAGTGTATGAAAACGACCACTAAAAGACGAATGACTTGGGAAGCGTAAGTAGAGTATGAGTTTCTGAAAGTTTCAAAATGAAGCCTGTTCATGGACAAATAACGGAAAAGTGTATGCAAATAGATTTCTTCAAACTCAAGTGTAATACAACGGACACACAATTCGTAATGAATGATAAAAAAACTATATACCAGCGAAATGCACGTAACGGAGAAACTTACACACGTTTGAATTTTTTTGGAGATAAATTTTATAATGGGATTCATTAGTTCGTTCATAATTAAAAATTAAATATACTAAAATCATATTGAAAACTTTTCAACAGATTTGCATAAAACACAACTACTTTTCCTGAAAACTCTGGGGTGACCGTAAAACACATTGGATGGCGCTATTTCACTACCAACTTGAGTTTGATCAAACAACTTGTTTTCCATTAGCAAATTTGTACTCCTCTCAATTTGCTTGAAATAATTCGTATGACATTTCAAACAAGTACAGAAATATTTTCTAACTAGTGGTGCTACAACAGAACATAATTTCTCGCATTATTTGTAATGATAATACAAAATTAATCGAAAATTGCTCACAAAAATACATTATTTAAAGATTTTATTTTGAAGAACAGATTTCCTTATGAAAACTAATGATGCTACAACAAACCATGTTTTCTTTCAATATTTGAAACTTTTGCAAATTTTTGAAAATTCATAGAGATTGGCGAGAATCGAACCTGCACCATTTTTAAGCCTATTTTGTTCTAATCAACCCAAAAATTAAACAAAAAATTGGAGGCATTTTGAGAAAATTTTGAAAACATCATTGAGGCAAAGTTCCCACAAAATCAAAATATCTTATTCAAATTGGCTGTGCTTCCAGTTCTAACAGATCGATCGGGAATGCCAAGTTTGGAGAAAATCGCCTGAACGTTGAAGGCCCTAATGTTGTTCACAGACGAACGGACAGAGGTTTTGCCTTAAACTAATTTGTCACAATCAAGGACCCACAAAACGTAGATCTGACTACACAACGTATTACGGGAAGTACTTTACTTCATATAGAAGCAAGAATTATTAATTTTTTCCGAAGTAAGGACTCATAATATGGAATAGTGCGTTGAAAATTGTCGCTTTCCCGCTGCAGCATTATCCTTTCTCTTTACTACTCAAGTGCGTAGTAGATGAGAAAGTAGAAAGTGACGTACATTACATCATTGGGACAACAGAAAACACAAGTATCTAGAGGAATGGATTTGGCAATATTTGCAAATAATTTTCCTCGTCTTCAGAATATTGGGAGAATGTATTGCCATGTAGAAGAAAAATATTCATTTCCAAATTAAAGAGATGCGCCCTACATTGACGTTTAATCGACGAAATGTGTTTGAACAGCATTAGCAAATAAATCAAACATTCCATTCGTCAATGCTAATACTGTCTTTTCCAAACTGTCAGGAATCGATTCCTTCGTGTCACGCTTTTTTCTGCGCGCGTATTCTCTTGCAGGTACAGGTAAATGCACTTTTAAAATTATTGCAGGTCTCTCGGTCTACCTTCATCCTAATTTTTTATTGTTCGTATTATTATGGTATTATATATTAACTTGCAAAACACAGAAACATGCGTAATTAAGTAACGATTTGTTTCCTTAAGTTAAGGCGAACGCGTAGCACACTTGCAAAGATATGAACGATATCACACAGTGTTGTATGTTTTCATTGCAGGTAACGTCCGTATGCGGCATGAGTTGTGCGATAACCCTGCCAACCCTGCGTGCGTCACAATTGTTAAAATGCTTAGTTCGTCTTCTCGCCGATACCAATGTACACGTGCAGGTCTTTCTGTTGGAAGGTTATAAGATACGAGAGTGGTTAAATGAGTCCTTAGAAAAAACACGTTTTGGGGGTAGATTGTTTAAAATTTTCAAACTTCTTTCATCTCTATACATCATTCTCAGCGTTTTTCTAAATTTTTAAGCCGCCCAAAAAGTAGTATTTCCGAAGCTTCTCAAAATAAACTTCTAGACGATGACTTTCTCGTTAGACATAAACCTTCGTCCTCCAAGCCATATCTTCAAGTTGGGAAACAAGAAAAAGTTACTGGGGCCAAGTCTGGTGAAGACAGTGGATGTTGTATTATTACACCTAGTTTTTGGTGCACGAAACGATGTATGTTGTTTCTTTACAATCGACCCCCCCCTACAGACAGATTTTTAAGACATTGCACGTCAAAATGTTTTAAAAATTAGTTTTACTTCTACGAATTTACTAGTTGCAAAGGGGAAAGTTTCATACTAAAAAAAGAGATTCGTCTAAATATTATGCCCATGTAATGCCGAAATATAAGCTTTTTTTAATTTAAAGAAATTTCTCAATTTAATAAATTGTTTTACAAAGTTACAAAATTTATGAATTATGAGCCATATGTAATGAGATTCGAAAAATCATACATTGTTTATTAATTTTGTTCGCTACCCAAAAATTCTACTATGAGATTACTCATAATAATAATTATCGCCTTCAAAACGTTTAGAAAAAATTAACATCCACTCCAACACCGAAACATGTTGACACACACCTTTTATAAGGCAAACAGCGTTCCTGCAAGTACACGCGAAGGGAATGACGTGCCACGCCTGCAACGCCCCGTGGAGGCAGGGCCGCTTCCAAGGCAGCGGGCGGACACGTGTTCCGGCTACGTAGCGTTCTCGACGGCTCTCTCAGCGGGACGCGATACGCCTGCCAATTTTCAATGTCGGCGCGTGATATGTGGCGAAAGCCGAGATGGATCACGGAGGACAGCTGCGCCTGTGCTGTGTCCCTCGGCTGTGTCCAGCAGCTGTGTCCCTCGGCGCGGCGCGGGGCGGGGAGACGGGGCGTGGCGAGGCAGAGCGGGGAGGGACGGGGCGGGGCGGAGCGGGGAGGAGTGGGGCGGGGAGGGGCGGGGAGGGGAGGGGAGGGGCGGGGAGGGGCGGGGAGGGGCGGGGCGGAGCGGGGCGGGGCGGGGCAGGCTGCCCAGCGCATCGCCCACGCTCCCTCCCCGCGCGACAGCGCTTGCCCTCGTTCTCAAACTCCCTCGTCGACGAACATACAGCACTTCGTGGTTGGAATGCAACCAAGTACACTCGGCATACAGATATTTACGCGAAACCAAGGCCCTAGATTTTGCATTCTTTTAATAAAGAAAATAAATCGTACTGATTCATTTTTGCCACTGTCGAAATATACAAACTATACAAAATCAGGTGTCGTTACGAAATGAACACGTACTGCACGTACGTGTTAATCATATAGTCTTTTCGTCGTATCCTGGTATTTCATCATTACAAAATTCATAGTGTTCCTAACGACATGGCGGAATTTGCAAGTACCTCCGATCAAAGTAACTTTTGGATAAATGTATTAAATTGAAATGGAAAATTATGACACTTTTATGCTCTAAATCCATATAATTTAATCGACAGAACGGGGAACACCAGCAAGTAGGAGTTATTACAAAATGATTAAAATAATCTCAGGTCTAATATTTAAAAAGTCAAAAGTTATACATAATAACGAAAATTACACAAGGGTTGAAAAATTAACATTACTTTTTCATTACAGAAATAAGAGAAAAAAATACATCCTAACAATTTTACAATATTGATAGACACGTCAGTTTTTCTATTTTGTTTCATAAAAAATCCCAGAGAATGGAATTTAATTTCTAACAATGTGTTTCTCTTCTAAAAAATAATGAACTGAAAATCGTATCTCGTTCACCTACTAGGCATTCTCCGACACTAAAACCGAATTTTCAATGCAGAAGCTTTACCCAAATGCTCAAAGGGAGGTTTCCCGGAAAGGTATGTTTATGAGTGCTACGTTCTCGTTACTGTCGTGCGCAGAGGCCAGTTCACTTCCAAATGTATGTCGACGGTATGTATCGTCATATTTGCTACCGTGAGTACTCTACGAGATTACCACTCCGAGACTGTGTGGAGTGTTCTCAAAACCCTTTCATAAAGCGAAATCTATATTAAGCGACCTTTTCCTGTGTTTCCGAGTCGGAGGTTTATCATTTGCAGAAAAGTGCACTTGGTGGAGAGCTAAGGGCAAGGCGAAGAGTGCTTTTGCAGCTTTCCGCGCCTGCTTTATGTTTACAGCAGTGGAAAGTTGTCCTGGTAAGTAAAGATAAAAAATGAAAGTGAACAAAACCACTCAAGATAGGCATTACTTTGGAACTTTCATTTAAAAAATTTTCGATGTATTGTCGGGTAAAATGTATCAGGTCCAAATCATTTATCGCAAGTTAACTCAATTTCATACATGTGAATGCAGATTTCATAATTTCCAACTTTCCACCATTAAATCTATTTTAATTATTTTATAGTACTTCGATTGTATGCTTTATTTTCCATGAACCGCTTCGAAGAAAGATCTGAAGACACCATAAACCCCTTTGAATATATAATTTTCTTACCCTATTTATCATTCATTAGGAACGAATATTTATAACGAGCTATTAATGAGCTGATTAAATATTTTATTTTTATTGTTTTATCATTGCAAAAGTTACACAAGATTAATGTCTGGTAGCATATTCAAAGTTTCCTGTTGAGAAGAATTCATAAAATTGTCAAAGTCTATACTTTTAATCTATTTTACATCCACTAACTTACTTCAATATTTTATAATTCAGTATAACGCTTCGCTCGTAAACGATTCGACTGACTGATTATGTTCTAAATTACAGCACAACAAAAGTTATGCAGAGCTGCATAATTTCCATTACTGGGAATTAGCTGCAATTAATGGCCCTCACATTATCGGTCGGTTAGTGTTTCGAATGTACCGTGACAAGTATTTACGGTGTGGCGTGAGATCGCATTATTTCGAATTAGTTTGGAAGCAGTAATGAAACACATTATATATTCTTTTTGCTTCATTAAATCGAAATTATCTTCAATTCAATTATTCTTCCCATAAGTTTATTCGAATACTAATCATAGGCAACATCTGTTCAAAGCAATCTTTACCATGCCGATAGAATGGAACAATAATAAGTGAAATAAATTAAATAGTACATAGTATGAAGTCAGAACTCTTGTCCAATTGATTTGTTTGAACATTAACAGATACAGAAGCTTCCTTTAATGGTCGAGAGAGAAGGAAAAATTAAAGGAGGGAAGAAAAGGGGTGAAAAAAAACAAGAAATGAAAAGGTCAAATAAGGTACAAGCAAGTCATAAAAGTTGAAACGAGAAAATATGTACTACCTAAATAAGAAGCCAAGACGAGAACAGACATATAAAAGCAAACGCTGGTCTGCAGAGAATTAGAATTCACCAGTCAACGCAAGAAGTGGTCGGAGAGGGAATGTGGGGAGTGGCAGACGCGCGCCCATCGTGAGTTGCGGCGGCGCACGAGGCGCAGACGGCGGCGCCGTCGATGAGTAATGGACGCCCGCGATGCAGCTCAGCGCACGAGGCCGCTTCGCCTGTAACTGCGCGTTACGGTGCGTAACTGGGAACGCCAGCTGTAATAGGTTTAACCCACATGCTTCTCGAATTTGGACAGCGCTAGAAAATACTCGCCAATGCACGTTCGTGGAACAAGAAAACGGAGAAAATTGGAAATGAAAGCGACGATGGTACAATTTCTTGGAAAAAGATGCCCATCATTTTTATACTAATGTTGTCAATAATGTCATAATGTTAACATGCAAATATGAACCCAGAGTAAGTATCAGTTTCAACAACGGAATCTCTCCACCAATCTTTATCGCGAGCTATCGGTAACGGCAGGATTTTAAAGCGAAAACGATTGGAAAATAGCGATTAGGCAACAAGCACAACAGTACGGTATAGCGGGCCAAAATCAATATTGTCGTCAAAATCATACCGAATTAGACTTAACAATTTATGCAAAGATATGATCAGTTCTTACAATTTCTGGAAAGATCCAGGTTACGATTTATTTAATATCCTTACACTTGTTTTCAACGAGGAAGTTAAATCGAGCAATGTTTAATTGAAATTGTATGCAAAACAATTACTCTTGCCAATACTTCTTTTTAATGTTCATTGCATATTTTATGAAAGCAATGTAATGATTAAAATGTGTATAAAGAGGTAAAAGAACAACTGCAATAACAAATAATAGTATGTGGTCAGAATACCTCCCAATTATATTCCATGTTTAAACACGAACATATATAACTGAAATCTTTAAGAACGTATAGTGAAGGGAAAAAAGGTAGAAAAATCCGAAGAAACAATTAATGAAAATATCAAATAATTATTTTGAATACGAAAATTCTTTTCAAATTTTGCTTATTTGCCTATTTCAGTTTTAGGTTCTTTTGTACATCGTAAATGTACGATGTAGCATGTCAACAGATATTCGTGGCTTGTTGTGCAATTCGAACTATGTAGCAACATTTATATGCAGGTTATTAATAAAAGAAATTGTTCATGAACACATGTTTATTAAAGAAAATCATGACACCAGAGCTTAGGACTTTTTATCAACTGACTGGATTGGATTAAACTGGGTTTGTGTTTCTTGACAGGCCATTCACAGCCTTCACAGCCACCCAGCCGCCTACACGTATCTCTGGTCACCCGCACCGTCTTTTGTAACATTTTTTCTTATACGTACTTCGGGACAGTTCCCCCTTTCTCGTTGGCTATGATGGTAACGTATGGCCTGCCCCGCCTTTAAGTAGCCTGTTTGAGGGCGAGTAACCTGCATCTGTACTGAGAAGACAGTTATTAGTAGAGGTCTACATAGTAGTTGGGTCTGTTCCACCATTAGTCAACACATAAACGTCCGTACTTTATGCAAGGTTCGAAACCATTACCTTGATGCAACGCATACTTGGAATTAACTGCCCCAATTCCTTATCCTACCAGACCGGCCAGGATGGAAATGTTGAAAGATAGATTTAAGGTTGAAATGTGATACGTAGTTGGAAGAGCTCACCATACCACATCACACAAGCAAACATACGTGCCATGGGAGGATTCCAACCCGCTACCCTTCCAATCGAGACCGCCAACTCGAGCCCTTAAACAATCTTGAGCGTCCGTGCCGGATTGTTTAAACTGACTGCATTGTCAGATTCTGTAACTACATGTTTGAACCAACGGGAAATTCATTCACGTAACATGCATCTCACCTCTAGATACCGGTAGTAATTTACGAAGTTGGTCCCCGCGTGTGCCAGCAGCGGTGCGGCCTTGAGGTCTGTGTGACGCCTTGAGCTGCTTTAACCCGCGCCCTCCTCACGAGGCGGAGAACCCTGACAACGGCCCCGCGTAGACCCCAGGCGTGATCTCGTTAGGACGAGCACTGGGGCGGGAAGAGCCACCGCCGCGACTCCGGTGACTTTTCCCGCTCGCTCCACCAACTTCTCATTCAGCGCTACCACCTCATAAGCATCTGACTGCATATCATTGTCATTGTCTTCCCGTCTTTATTTTTTCAGTCTCTCTCTCTCTCTCTCTCTCTCTCTCTCTCTCTCTCTCTCTCTCTCTCTCTCTCTCTCTCTCTCTCGTGGCTTCAATCATCATAATGCCTGAAACAGCATCGGCCAAGTCGAATGGAATTGAGCATTTCCAGAGGAACCAGAAAATATTTCCGGAAACGAGCAATTCAGTTTGAACCCCCATAAATATTTTTAAAATGATACTTTTTGTTACGTAAAATTAAAAAAATGTATGACTATCTTCATAATGGGGATTTCACTTAGGTTGTAGTGAGACGTATGTGTAGTAATTATTCTGAATAAACTGAGTAAAATTGCAAAGAATGTTCTCTTGGGGGATGAAGAGTGGCCTGCAGGTTCTCTTCCCTCTATCAGCCTCTACTTAAATCGGCCATCAGAAATATGCCCGTGGGTACCTATTTTCAACAAGGAGAGGAAAGTGAACACAAGAAAAGAAGGGCACGTGACCACATAGTTGACATATTACCATTACTCACACCGATGATATGGAGGTTGGAAACATGGGTGTCGAATTACTCGACAAAATGGTTATTAGGTGCTGATGTGCAATTCTGAGATGACACACGGGATAATGTTGATCAACGTTGTAAACATGCGTGATAGAGAATTACTGCTGTAATATAACCGTTCAGGGCATGCCTACGCAGGTATGTAAGATAATGTACAATAGCTAACATTAAGGATGGTTATGGTAATTATTAGTATTAGATAATGTGTAAGTATGTAATGGGTAATGTGAAAGTGAAGAGTAATGCAGGAAAGCACCAATATGAGAACTTTGCAACAGTACTTTGCGTAAACTTTAACTACAGTGCTATAAGGGGCAGGAAAATCCAACGACGACAACTATCATGACGGTAACAGCAGCTCCGAAACCAAAAAATTATTACAATGGAGTTCATGGAAGATACACTGCAACAGACGAATGTCTAATAATTAAAATATCTCATAACAGTGTAATAATTCAGAGACAATTGCGTTAAGGACCGAGCAAGTGGCAAAGATAACGAAGATGCGAGCATGCAGGCGCGACCTCGGAACGCAGACGGTGTGGCAGGAGGGGCAGAAAAAGCGGTCGCGGGGAGGATCGCTGCTGTTGCGGCGACGGCGGGGGGCCCCACCTGCAACGCGGCGCGGCGCGGCGACAAACTTTGCGAAACGCGGAGCTGGAAACGGCCCGCGGCAGCCGCTGCGGACGTGACCCCCTCCTCCTCCTCCCCGACGCCGCGGACCACCCCGCCTCGCCTCTCCCCGCCCCCCGCCGCCTCCACCCCACACCGAGCGCAAGGCGTCGCCCCCGCCCCCGGCCTCCTTGCGGGTCGGTCTCGCGACCCGCGCGCCGCTCCGCGCCGCGCCGCGACGCCGGCAGTGAGAAGAGAGGACCGACGAGGAGGGCGAGGAGGAGGAGAAGTAGCAGTAGTAGAAGAAGCCCGGCAAGAAAGAGGAACGGGGAGCGGCGACCCGGGTCGAAGGGAGGCGCGGACGCGGCGGCCATGCGTTATCAGCCTGGAAACAATCGCTGAGCCTCCTCGACGACATCCGGGGCGGCGGCCATGCGAGGCTCCGCCCTCTGGGACTCGCGCCCAGAGAACGTGTGTTAGTTGGCAAAGGAGGAGTTGATTCTATTAATTTTTCACGAATTGCCATTTAATATTTGTGTAGACTCTATAAGCCTTTGAAAAAATTAATTTATAAATCATAAAGAATCCTATTTGACTAACGCAGTACTCCCTTGCAGGCGGACTGATAACCACAGCCACCTGCGGCAGTATACCAAGGTAGCTGTCCGCTAGGTGGCCTTGGCTGAATCCTGCAAGTCAACTGCCACGAAAAGATTCAATGTAAAAGTTTAACTTACAAAAGTCGTAGAAAAAGTACGGTATGAAACTCGGATGTAATGGGTATTAATACGCTCGTGTGGAATTTACGATTCTGGCTCCTTCCTCGCTCGTATTGTAATATCACACTCATGTATTAGTACCTATCATTACATCATCGTTTAATAATGTACTATTCGAATAGGCTTTTGCCAGTAAACTATCTGACTGTCACAACTGCACAAAAATGACAGATATTCAGAACTCGCGTTTCTTATCGACCTGCAATTTGAGGTATTAAGTTCAAACGGTTTGATACTTCTGAGACTTTTTTTCCTGAAACTCATCAAGCGTTGCCTTTTGTATGTTTGAAGTCTGACAAATTGGCAATTGAACCAGATAAAATAAATTTCCACGATGTGAAAAACGACTTGACAGGCCTAAAAATCAAATGTGAAGAACAGAAGCAACATTGCGGTCTCAATAAAACATTAGTTCTCAACTAGACGTATTTTCTCAGCGATACAATATAATATTCAAATGCCTCTACCGCAAGTTAGCACGACCTTTAGTCCTAACAATATATCAAAGTTCATGGAAAGAAATATATTCCAAAGTTACCTAGAAACTTGGAGATAGTATCGTTTGTCTTGTTCAGAAACTTATGAGAAAGGCCTGAAAATAAAAGCATCCTTTTCACACGGCTTGGGAAACAGTTGAATAAAAGTGCCTTAAAGTGAAGTTCGTACTAGTCGACGCTAACAACAAATAAGGCAATGTGGCGCAAAAATTTAACTCTGATGATTGACAGAACCCATTACGACAGAAATTAAAATAATTTCGATTGATAGACTAAATGGGAATTTTTCTCCACGTTCATCAATATCGCATTCCGTCACTAGGATGAGGTTCTCATTCGGTACCTACATTTGCATTATTTAATGTGATTACAACCACAAAACATATTTCGACAAATGTAATGTTGACATGCAGTATTAGTAATAACTTGGTATATTTGAATTATGAAATCAGTGATAATTTATAAGAAATAAACTAACCGATGGATTTGTTTAACATTATATATGGCAAACGTACGAATATTGATATACAACAACTTTATCACTGTAAATATGTATAGAATCACTGAGAAATTTCATTTTGGATTTCGGAACTACCTTTGAACTTCGGGAAGAAATAACATTTAATGACAATTTAATATAAAAAATAGAATACTATTTAAAAATGGGATATTAGCTAATATTGTCTAAATTTGTCATAAATCTGTTCTACATTATTTAAATAAAAAATAAATTTCTAAACATGCATTTGTTTTGCACAAGAATATCTGATATAAACAAAAATCAGTCACTTATATCTATTGTTCAGAATATTATAAGTTTACGTCTAGACAAATTACATTTAACACGATTTCACAAGTCAAATTACATTCAACATTAAACGGCATATCCGAAGATTTTCTTTCATTGTCACTCAAAGCGCTGAATGAAATGCATATGAATTATTAATAAATGAGAGATTAATCACCATTATGCAGTGATAATGAAATGAAAATCAAATTGTATTTCTAAGAATTGATGCGCTTTCGCGTACTGAATTTATTACAATATATCTACATAAAATGACATAAAATAATCCATAAAACGTGAAGCTACTTAAAAATTCATCAAAAGTCTAAAAAGTCGGACAAAAAGGTCTGTAAAAATGTCCATAATTTTCACCATTACAAGACAAAAACCTTCATACGCTTTCCTAGACGTATCAACATATTGACGCGTAAACGTGGGAAGGCAAAAAAAATTTTCGTACAAACGTAAGGCTACTACTCAACATATCTTTCCTTATTTTATAAATTGTCTATATTTCGTCATTTTGTTGCTTCTTACAGGAAATACAGACAACATAAGATATTCTTATTAATTTTATTACACATTTTTCTCTATACTTGCCTCTACATTTGTAAAATCACCCCTAAAATTATAAACATTATGTGCTCAAGTTTCTTGATCCTACGAGATGACATACAATTGCGCTCACGAAATGAGACTTTCGAAATTTTTTCGAAACTCATTCTTCGAATTCCATCTTGCTATTCCAAATCATCACAAATCCGTTGGTTTTAAATTTAAATAAGCCGTGATGATATATCAAATGAAATCCCACGGGCGCAGCGAGTTGTGGGAGTTATGCGTCCAATCCCGCGGGAAAAGAAAGCACTAAACCATCGGAAAGAACCCTTTCGCACCAGCCCTCCGCCCTCAATCCTCGCCGGCGCGCGGAGGAGCGGGGTGGGGGAGTTCCTCGAACGGATATTGGCGGCGTAGAATAGCACCCGCTCTAAAACAAAGTGGTACATTATTTTCAAGGGAAAACAATAAAGGCACCCGTTGGAGTCGTGCAGTTCGCCGTTTGCACTATGGCGACCTGAAACGTTAACACCTACCCTACAATGTTATTCCCAATTCGGGACCTTCCTGAAAGTGAAATCAATCGCCTAAAGCTAACTCGGATAAACTGATCGCGATTGAAAAAGTAATTGAACCTTTATTTTACGAAATACTTAACCATACTGGTCTTAAGGAGCTAGAAACAAATTAATAGTTCATTTTTAATAAGTACTCACAATATATAATTAAACATATAAATTACGAATAACGTTTTGACAGTGCCTTTCTTTCCCATAGAAATTCGATTAAAAAACTTAACATAAGGAAATACGAGTTTTAGCAATTTGTGCGAGTCCGACAGCTGATGGTAAATTTTTAACATAGTAAATTTTTAACTTAGAGGTAGTTTTAATTTGAGTTGTTATAGGTAGTGAATTAATAAAGGCATTATCACGTAATAAATGCAGACCATAATGATTACTGCCTGAAACGTATTCATTGCGAAACAAAATTTTAATAAGTAAGACCATGATAGAAAAGGAATGGATTTCCACAATTTTCCCTTCAAAAATATATCGTTTAAATATGCAGTTCCTAATTTCACTTCCAATTTTATGCGTTGTTATAAACCAATTATGTAATCCTCTTTATTAGTAATAAACTTTTTTATGAAAATAAATTACGGAACATTTTAAAACAAAATATTAAAGAACGAAGTAATAAGGTGTGAAGTTTTACAATTTCGTTGTGTCCCCACCAATCACTCCCGTAAGTGTCTCATTACTTAAAAGCATCCTCAAAAAATTTCAACGCGTCAGGTATTTTTCTTCTTTTAGGGAAGGAAATATTTTCAAGAAATTTCTTGTGGCAATGCGTTCTACGTCAAAAGGGCAATGATATTTAAATAACTTCTTACACTGTTTTATAAATGTATAATGGAACAGAAGAACTGCAAAGCATGTAAAAACTTCTTTAAAACAGAATCATGGGCAAAGAGATAAAGAATGTTCCTGCAATGAATACGATATAGTGTGCCCGTATATTGTCACCGCTGCTTCCGTCCTCTGCTCCATCTTCGCTTCTAACTACTACTGTTTCCCAAGTGTACATCCAAGTGAACCTGCTAGGAGGCAGTCAATTGAAAAAAGTTATGTCAAAATCGGTAAGAAATCTTACTTTTTGGGTAGAAAAAAATTAATATTTTATATTTTTTCCCTAATTTCAGAATGAGAAATCAATTAATGGATCAGGAATCATGGATCAGGAATGGAATAATATATCATCTGCACCCGTAAGCGCTGTGTCACTTTGGAATTCTACTTTTAGTAATCAGATAATCTGTGTGTGTCCATCAGTTCGCTGCTTACGAATAGACCTTTTCATGCCAGTCATTCGACACGATCCAATCTATATAAATAGATTATAAATAAAATTTAACGTGGAAATACTCGGCAGGAAACTGACCGTTTTCGGATAATTCTAATAGAACATTTAAACAGCAGCAGCAACAACAACAACAACAACAACAACGTAGTTTTAAATCGGTATTTTTTCCTGTAATTTTCTATTCCAAATAATGGACGAACTAGGGAAATAAAAAGATAGGTAGTCATTTTATTCAGACTTAATGTGTTCGGGTATTACTCGATTTCCTAGGCAGAGATATTGTAAGATAGTTTGCCCCTGCAAGAGATGGTGAGCTTATCGTCTCTTCTTGTTGAAACGTTCTCTCCTCCAGCATCCTCCTCCCATCACCATCTCTATTAACCTTATTTCCATGTGGTATGTATCGGTCTACTTCAACATTTTTGATTCTACGTATGAGCACAATGACAAGTGATTGATGTTCGTTTCACTCATTTTGAAATAAAAACGATACACGAAACATGTGAAACTGATCGAAAATTCGAATTCCTCAATATCAGCATAATGTTTACATAAAAAATAAACCGTGTCTACATCTGAAGTGGTAAAGAGCTGTACGAGTCATGCGAATCCAATGCAGAAGACCTCGCAGCCGGGGATGAAGACCAGTAGCGTCATATGAAGTTGGGGGTTGCCGCCTCCGCCGCCATTTCATTTACACGTGCCGCGATCCGGTGATTACGTGACGGCGGCAGCGGTAGCGGTTTGCGGTGTCGCCGCCCAGCATCGCGGCCACCTCCGCCTGGCCCGTTCTCCTGCCCGCCCGCCTGCACTTAAGGCGATGAGAATTGAGGGGCGGCGTGGGCGAAAACCTCCGCGCCGAGATGCGGGAGGCCGTA
Organism: Teleogryllus occipitalis; assembly: GCA_011170035.1. Lineage (NCBI taxonomy): Eukaryota > Metazoa > Arthropoda > Insecta > Orthoptera > Gryllidae > Teleogryllus > Teleogryllus occipitalis. The sequence continues at coordinate 125,199 of BLKR01000777.1, read as the reverse complement.
AAACGCGTCCGGGAGGAAATCCACCTCCCAACACGGCCCGCCCAGGGAGAACCGGCTCCGCGGGAAGAGGACAATGTACGAGAAACGGGAGACTCGCTCTTAGGGAGCAGGAAAATCTACACAGGATATGTTTGAAGGCTGTGCAAAAATGTGGATTTCAAAGTAAAGATATTAGTGGCATGTACATGATTAATGATCGTCTGTATTGTCCACCGGCTACCAAAAGTCGAGTACCTAGTAATGATGGAATGACGAAGAAAAGCTTAGATTAATACTGATGATTTTAAAATTCACTTTCTAATATCACTCAAACAAATTTGCAGTTTATGAGAAAGGAAAAATCAAATAGAGAAAAATGGAACAATTTTTTATTGAGTTAAACATTTTAATAAATTTAAATAAAATACGATCACATCGAAATGTCACGGTTGGATGAACCGACGTGTAAATGAAACTTTGTTGGGATGGGATTTAATGAGTTCATGTGTGGACAAATGACAACGGCAATTCACGTTTTGGTTTTCAGTACGACTTTTAAGGTATTTCAAATGAACTAGGTTTCATTGAAAACCCCGTGTCATGCAAACTTGACCTTTCGTAAGAATCATCCACGTACCTTTCGTAAGAATCATCCACGTACCTTTCGTAAGAATCATTACCTGCAAGATAAAGTGTATTATGTCACTTATATTAATTTTACAGATGAGCAGTTAGAAGATGTTTCTGTACTCTGAATGAAAGTGGACTGTTTTGATAGCTTTTGACTTCGACTTGGTCATAGTTCACAATACCTCCATCAATGAAATTGGAACCACCCCATTTTATAAAAAAGGGGCCTTTACCTCTAGGGAGCATATCTACACAAAGCTAATGAACGCTTTACTGCTCATGATTGTGCGCTCTACATAGTATGAAATTAATGGAAGATTTGACTTGTGGATCCACGAAACGCTACACAGCAAATATATTGATTGTAAATTGCATAATATGTGCACGCGCTAAAAGAACTGACAGTGGATTACCCGTGTGATTCTAAACAACGAGAAGTACAACAATAATAAAACACACATACAAACTGCTTCAATTTTCTCGATATTTTTGTAACACCTTCAAGATCAATGGCATTCGACGAGACAGTTCATTTTCTGATGTTTCAGTAGAGAGAAAGAGACATACGTAAATACAAGAGTAAGATGTGTAATAATAATAATAATAATAATAATAATAATAATAATAATAATAATAATAATAATAATAATAACCGACTTGGTCGGCAAGTGAAGAGCATGAGAATGTATTTCCACTCCGCGGCAAGTACATAAAAACTGCATAAAGCAATTTGTGAAGCAGACGCCTATACTCCGATAAAACTGTCGCGACAGGATGTAGCGGACTTCTCATGCAATGACGGCCAAAGAGAGATTTGAGGATGGCCAAAGCTCTTCATGGAAGACACCACATGAGATAAGCCAAGAACATGTCGATTTGAAAGTTTCGAACTACTGGCTTATATCATGACAGATCTTAAACGGTTTAAGTTGGCTATTCAGGATTAGGTTTTTCCAACGCGTAACTATTTGAAGCGAATTGTTAGAGATGGCAATATGTAGAATGAGTTATGTCGTTATGGTTGTCCAACAGTGGAATCAATTCAACCTGTTACGTAGGGTTGTAGACATTTGGTGTGCACCGAGTATAAACGACATGATTCGGTGCCAACAATATTACATCAAGCGTTGGATCAGAAATGTCGTCTTCTGATTGAAGATAAGGTACCGTACTTAAGTACCAAACTGTGAGTGTTCTGGAGAACGAATTGGGATAGAACTATCTTAACAAACCAGATAGTGATTCACAACAGACCGGATTTGGTTATGATTAACAAGAGCGATAAACATCTCATGCTTTTTGATGTTTCTGTCCCAAATACTGGCAACATTCAAAGCAAATCCACAGAAAAAATCAGTAAATATGCAGATCTTGTTGAACCCGATGAGAAACAGTTGAATACGGAAAGAGTCAACATTATCCCGATAATTGTTTCATGCCCGAGAGTCATCCCTAGGCGTCTGATTTGGGGTCTTAAGCAACTGAGTTTGAATGAAGACCTGAACAGCCTCATGCAGAAGACAGATGTTATTTCAACAACAAGGTTAGTGCGGAAATTCATGGGAAATAATGTATTATAAATTATTTAAAAAAATAGATGTATTGTGTTTTGATTTTATATATCTTTACAACAATTTATTCAAATGAGAAAATAAAAGGATAATAATAATAATGAAGATGATGATGTTTTCTCCTCGACGCTGCATTGCGGCAGCGCGGACGGCGAGCCGAGCGCGAGCGCGTGCGGGTGCGGAAGGCCGCTGTGAGGGCACAGCGTCGAGGGTGCGGACTGCGCGGGGGGGGGGGGGAGCGGAGGTGAGGACAGAAGAAAATAAATCCGGCGAGGCGCATCGCGAAGCGACCCTTTCATCGACCGTCGCGCCGGCCCGCGCCGCTCTGTGCGGTGCGCGCGGGCTCCCACGGCCGCTTACGCCGCGCCCGTCCTCGATGACCCCACCCTGCCCCGCCCAGCCCCGCCCCGGCAGCGCGCCAAAGAAACCTTTATGCGAGTATCACGCTCTTCGCTTTCTCCGGGCGCTTCCGGACGCGGCGCACTCGCTGGACCGCCACAGATAACACGCGGCTCGGATAGGATTGGAAAGGGCTTTGTACACGTGTTGCCAGTCCATTTCTTCTACCTCGCAAAATTTTTCCACTGGGATTGAGTCTACTCCTATTCCTTTCGTTCATTGTGAAGTTCTCTTTACGCCAAATCTCCACTCGTGTGCACCCAGCAACAACGTATACAATATTATACTTGATAAACCTTACGATGATCCATCTCTTACTCTGTCATATTTTTCTGTTATTACACAAGTTCTATACAATTTGTATTTTATAAAAAATTACACATTGGTTTGAAATTTCTTCAAATTCATCTGTTCAATATTTAAACGCAACCCAAATTTCAAGCAATAGATGTAATAAGCAAACTTTAAAAACACAGAACGAAAAATTTCTGGCTGATGGCAACATCGTTTCTTTTTGGAATATACTGCCCTCAAAAATGAGTCGGATATTCCGCAAATGAGATATCAATACGAAATTTTGCGGTCGACTTTCATTCTTCGATCTCCATAGCAACGAACGGAAATAATTCCACAGTAATGCGAGTAAAGAGCACGTTTTGTGGCATAGAGTTCCAAAAAATGCATGTCCTAAAGCCCTTCACCGATAACAGTAGGATTTGACTGGAAATACTTGTAGATGGACTGACCCTAAAGCACAGACCCCTTTTTTTCTTTGTGAATTTCCGAGTAATTGTAAGTATCATTTGCGCTAAAGCACTTGTACGTTTTCTGATGTTTTTTTTTCAATTCAGCGAGGTCGACATACATACGTGCATATTAAAATAAATGAATAAAAGCGTGCCGTGCTGAGCTGGCCTAAGACGCAAAATTTCCAGAAAAATTGTTTGGTATACAGAAATGTTTGGTATATTTTCAGCATGTTCGTCTTTTGTCGAGAACATACATTCTCCAATATTTTCTCCACAAAAGTGTAAAAAGCAAATTAAATTTGTGATTCAAAACAATCTAGGAAAAAGTAAAAACAAAACTAAACTTTTTTTTCCTCACGGCCAACTTCAACGAAGCTGAACCCCTTCCCCGCCTGGAGTTCAATCCACTACCTCTCGTTCGTAACGAGGGTCTTGGAGTGGTGCGTCGTCCCCCACTTCCTCACCATTTCCCTGCTCTCTCTCTCTCTAGTTCGCAAGGCCGGAACTCTACCTATCTATAACCCTCTGAGGTAGCTACGGTCCTTCACAAGTAGATCTTCAGTTATCATCTAGACGATATGTGTTCTTGGTCCTTAGCGGAATGATGGTTAATGATAGGAGAGGGTAGGTTAGAGGATAATTGATGGAATGCATATTGGCAAGGGGAAACGAGAATACCTCAGGAAAACCTACTGCGAATCCCCTTTGCCCACCACAATTCCCATTTGGGTCCGCTTGGCATCGAGCCTGAGCAACAGTGGTGGAAGGCGTACTAGAAGAAAGTAATACACACTTTGAAGTTGGAATAGCAACGTTTTCTAAAATAATGATCGAGTTCAAACCTAATGCATCGGGTATAATAAAACGACTATTGCAGCTAATAAACATCAGTAATATATTATAATATATTTAATATAAGACAAATACGAGCAATAATGTACAGTAGGGTAAGGAGGGTCTGTGGTCGATTGAGGTGCCCTGACAGATGCGGCGCACGAGAGGCGTCTCCCGACGTCAGTACACAGGATGGGGAGCTCAGATGGTGTGGCGCATCGGGCACGGTAACTGGCGCTCATGCCGAGAACATCAGTGCATAAAGTAAAACACCGAACTACGAACAATAACTATCAATATTTCTATATCTAAAACTGGCAACCTCCATAATAAATATGATTAAACAATCAGTAAATAGATGGCGCAATGGAATAATGAAAAAGTCGATATTAGTAATGGTTTGAAGCACAGCAGTAGTCCTTGGATGTCTGGTATTGGATATCAATCAACACAACGATATGGGAGTGTACATGGACTTCAAGTTGTACAAAATGGAGTAGTGCCTGAAACGAGAAATGTCGTGTAGATATTCGAGACGTATGCCTGAAAGAAAATAAACCTATTTTACAACGTACTTGTTCGCATCTTTTCATTGTTTTCGCTACTGTTTTACTATTCAGTTTCTTATAAGCAGGTTGTAAATTTTTGTTTGCCATGTCAACAAGTAATCAATATTGTCAACAAGAATACAAGGATTTACGTATTCTAAGAGACAAATATCTTCAATTTATTGTGTTTTGTTTTTTAGAGTACGAACATATACATTTCGTACTAAGCATTGGTTTTTATTTCGCAAATATCAAAATATAGAAGAAGTTTTCTGACCAAACGTACACTGTCAAAAATATACATGTCTCTCAATAGTAGTAATGTGCCCCAAACTTGTAAAAGTAGTACGTACATATATCCAGAAACTTGTTTCAGACGAGCTAAAATAGACGTTTGGAAACGAACCTCTCAAAACTTGAAAATTAACACCGGATTTTTTGCAACGTAAGCAAAATTTGTCATGACAGAGGAAACTCTTTTAAAACACCAGGGGAAATATCCTCTTTTATATCCTCTGCGCCATTCTCACGCCCGTCGTTTCTCCCGGCTTCATCTTCTCTAACCTCCATCCTCTTTTCTTCACAGCTCGCGAACCCGCATATTTCAATGTAAGGGATTTTTTCGAGCGGATTTTAGCCTATTACACGGCGCAGTGAATTACAGATGCAATAAACGCACGCGCATAAAGTCAAATAAGCTTTCCTCCCTTGTAATACTGTTTTCGTGTGCTACTGCTTCAAATTAAAGTTTCCTAACAAAGGCCACTTCATGTGTAAAATGGAACCACAAATTAAGGTCTTTTATTCTGCTGAGAGATAAATTAAAAATAATTTATTTTCTACCACTTTTAAAGAGGAACCTTTATATACAGAAAATGTCCACAACTAAGTATTTCGGGTATTATTGCGAAGATAGCGAGAAATAACACAGGCCAGTCAGGGAGATGTATCATGCGATTCAACCGAATCGTCTCCCAATCTAGTAAATTTTACCTCTCTCTAAAGCAGGATTTTGGATAAAAGGGGGCAACTTTGTAGAGAAATTTCCAACTTCTTTTCGCAATCCCTCTCAGGAAAGTTAGATAAATGAAGAGATTCCTGCAGCGGCGCCTTAAATACGAAGTTCCGAGAATTACGGGTAATTTTAAATCGCGCCAGAGTACTCTGCCGAATTAAACGGCTGACCCGCCATATTTATAAGCTGCAGGTTAAATTCAAGCGCGAGAAGTATTCGCCGGAGGGGCCGTCGAGTGGGCTGCCCAGGCACAAAAGCCCTTCGGACGGCGCCGCTGGGGCGTCGCTCGGTCGAGGGCAGCGCGGGCGGACGCAGTTCGACCTCTCGAACGTTGGGCCAAAGTAACGTCATCTCGTTTGCCTGCACAGCTCTCCACCTGGCTGCGGGGGAGAGTGAGAGGGGGAGAGATGAGGACGCCGCCGCCGCTGCAGAGGCGCCGCCTCCCCAAAGACGAGTTGTCGAGCACGGCGGCGCCTCGTTGCGCTTTGCGTCTCTTCACTCCCGTATTCTGTAAACTCCAAAGGGAGAGGGGTTGGGAGTTATTAATTAAGGTGCAGGGTAAACAGGATTACGGGATGCAGGCTCATTCACGCACACTCATTCTGGCGTTGTTCATTCAATTACAAAAACAAGTCATTCACAAAATACATAATTTCTCTGGATACGACTCTCGAACTATTTATTATTAGTCAGGTGGGAGAATAAAAAATTAATTAATTTTCGATGCAGCTTTTTATGTTTTTCCATAAACACGTACGATATGTATTCGTAAAATATGTATAGAAACTGATTACATATACATACATGCGTTTTTTGCTGAATATTAACTTTTATAATCAAAGAAGCAACTGGTAAATCTAGTGAAATAATTATTCTGCATTTATTTTATTGCGGGCATTTGTAAAATCATTTAAAAAAAGTAAGTTCTTAACAACACACAGTATCCACTCAATCATTCGCTGATCATAATGAGACTACAATGGTGGGAATCAGCTTCCGACTCACCTCTCCATGGCAATTATCTGCTGCTTTTGGTGCTGGTAGTGGTACATCTGCGCCGACTGCGCCAGCCGCCTGTCGCCGGTGGGCGATACGTCCTTGTTGGGTCCCGTCACGCCGTACGCCGGATACTCCACGTCCGCCGCTGCCTTGGCGCTCTTCTGGAGCCTGCAAGCAAAGAATGGAATGTCCGTGTTAGAGGAAGGAAGCGGACCTCCAAGGTAACATCATAAGAGAAGAGCATTTGCCCTCGCGACGAAAAAAAAAAGTGGACGACGAGCGTAAACAAACGTCGTTCAGAGCTGTAATCAGAAAGATACTGACGAAAACCTCTCGAAGACATAAGAATAATACGCCATTAAACTGTAGGGTACACGTATTTCAGCATGTATTTCTGCAATAATAATGTTACAAATAAAACACAATCCTTGACTTTTACGAATACGCAGGTCTATTTTTCTTTTTCTGAACGACCGCCTAAACAATAAACTTTTGGAACCAATATCAGCGATTTCAATAACAAAATATCAAACAGAAGAAATGAGAAAAAAATCAGAAAACCAGTAATTTAGGAATGTCGTAATTTTAGACTCAATTATAAGAGTTCAGAGAAATCTCAATATCACTGCCATTCTGATTTTACGTTTTTGAACATTTATTGATGTCGCAATTTTCAAGCACACGCACGCATCACGGACCCTCAATTCGTGCAACAACAATCGCATACTATGCGATCGTTGCTCAACAGCCTGCTGTTTGTGAAAAAAAGCTATTACTCTGCTACGGAGTACATACTGACAAAGCCATTCCGACCGGAACGATTGCATTAAATCCACTCAATCGGCATTTTATTTTGAAGCTACAGAGCAATTAACGGAGAAAAGTCGTTAGCCCGCACTGTAGCCCCACTGCATGCGCAAATACGTCACTGGGAACGAGCGATCGACCCGCCATGAGTATCCTCGACAGGTAGGGCGCCCCGGCATAACGAACCGACGCCGACCGCAAATTCATTTGCTCTTGTGCCGCGCGCAACTCTCCGGCCCGCCGCGCCGCCCCGCCCCCTGGCTGCCATCAAGGGAATTCCGGAGTCCCCTCACACGCGCCAGCGTTCCTCTGCGCGGCCTGATTAACGCGAGGGCGGGGAGAAGGCAGGGGCGGTCCGCGCCCACTTCGCCGGAGAGTGTGTCCGTACGTAGGCAGTTGATCGCACGTGCCGGCGCTGCAAGAGGGGCAGGGCGGGGAGGCGGGGCAGGCGGGGCGCCAGCCAATTAGTTCCCGGCCTGCCTCAAGCGACGCGAAGCGTGGCCGGTTGAATGGTGCCGATGGCGACTCTATAGCGCTCGCCACCTGCAAACTTCCCTCACCCGCCTCCTTGTAATAACGGGCCACCGGCTCGAGTAACGTACGTAAACGCGTTATCTCTAGGGTGCCCGGCCTGCGACAGAATGTCGTCGGTAATGAATTCGAGAACCGGCAATGTCCGATTAGTTCGATAAGGCTTAACGGCCAGTTAACAAGAAGGCAATGTCTTAAATAGATTACTCTACAGCTGGTACTGTCATCAGTCACTTTTATAGTTTTCGTTGATTCCACGCATATTTCAGTCTATGATTCCACAAACTGGTACACGAGTGCTATGCTGTACTTCCTTTTCCATCCTGTATTTCTTCATTCCTTAAGAGTGGTTCTTGGTCAATATCTTTGTCACTCTTGGTCAACATTGTTTCTCCACTATCTACAGTGCAAAATAAGTCGTTGAAGGTGTTACAAAGACAAGGAAATTTTTGACATTAGCTCAACATCTTGTACGAAGGGAGAAGTCTAAGTAAAATAAAAACGAGGATAGGTTGGGTCTGGGAGTTTAATTTATCATTAAGTTCCTTCCACCCTCTTAAGCCTCTTTCAAATCGTTTCCATATCCTTTACATTGCTTGCTCAATTTACAATGAAAGAATTATTTCCACGTTTATATGTTCCCAATTCAATTCCAGTTTCTTCAACATATCTCGAAAACGACTTACCAACGACTGCAGGGCACGCTAGTTATTCTGTTTTCCACGTCATCAACGATCATAACTCTCCCGTTCATTTTGCAAGCGTCCATTCATGCTCCCTCCACGACCTGTGATCCCTTTCACGCCCACGTTTCCTCTACAAGCGCCCTTCTCTTTCAGCCGCTCGTGTCGTAGAGTGCCCGGCGCGGCGACTCGCTTACGGCGGCGGCGGCGACGGACGCTCCAGTCTCTAAATGTTTCCGGCGGCGACGCAATCCGCTTACGCCTGCTCCGCCCCCGTCTCCGCCCCTGTGGCCCTGCCCCGCTCCGCCCCGCCCGCCCGCTGCAGAGTGATCTCTTTGCCGGCAGAGGCGGCGAGCGCGCCAATGGGAACCGACAAATGGCGCGGGAAATGCCAGGGAATGGGAGCCAAACAAACTGCGCAGGTAGCTCGTGGTTCGCGCTATTATGTCGCCACTTGTTCTCTTCTATGGCAATGCCAGGCTGCCGCCCAGGCCGACGCCGAACTGCTTCTGAAACAGACTTACGAAAAACGAATCCACAGGAACGGGATGAGAATGAAATGCAGAAGAATACGTCACGGGAAAAAATCGTCGTGGAAGCCATCGAAATAAACATGAAAAGAAAAGAGTTAAACAATAAATTATGATTTTCACAAAAGTGTAACACACGTGAACCAATAATTGTGTTTGTGTGTGTGTGTGTGTGTGTGTGTGTGTGTGTGTGTGTGCAATAACACATGTCATATTTTAACCTAAGTATACCGTGCATATCGTTGTCTAAACATTACAGCAATATTTTAAATAAATCGGAAGTAAACTATTCATTTTATCGCAATAAAAGACTGTTAGATGTTGTAATATGAGTCTAAAAATTTGTTAGCAATATAATCAAGGTACGATGTATTTTTAATAAATATTTATATAAATACAGCTTCTCGTTAAAAAAATTAATCTTGTGTCGTTTTCCCTTACTATTGCATTTCTGATTTTAAACTTTATTTACTTAACTGAAAATTCCACTCATAATATTTCAGTAATAAAGGTGATTCAATACTTCTCTGGGATATAATATTTTCATAATTCAATCTCATACACTCCAATTAGCCAAATATTGTTACCTACGTAACTTTGTTAAGGGAACCCCATTACAAGAATTCATAATACCATTCACATGCATACTAATTGGTGGGTAATTTAGTTTATTAGACGAAAATACGGGACGCAAACGTAAAAAGATGAGAAAATAGAAATGTAACTTTCATAAAAATAATTTAAACGGGCCAAATAACGCTGTTTATATTATGTAATTACTCGGGAATAACTAATTATTTTAATTACATTTTTTATAAAGGATTAATAAAATCATTTTAAAAAATTTCAATCTTCAATGAAAATAGATGCTTATTATATAATTTCGAAAATAAACAGCTGATGACTTTAAAAAAAGTGCATCAACTAAAATAAATTTTAAAAACCCAACTAAAGTAAACAGATTCTCGGATTACATTTTCCGATACACCATTTCTGAGGAATAAAAGGCAAAATGTTTACTTACAAAAGTCGGGTAGGGACCGGATGCAAATATGTTCATACACTCTAAGTCTCTAGAGATATGGCTTTAAAAAGCTTTTGATAGCATCACCATTCACTTGTTTTCATGATACATCCATGAGAACACAGTGTGTGGGATTACTTCTACAACAACTGACCCCGTCTCACTCGTGCCCTCGGTGTATTACATATTATTCCTCTCTTCGGGTAATCTGATTATCTTTCTTCTTGAATACATTCGGATACACGAAGATTCAAAGTAATTGGAGTACGACAAACTTTGACACTTCGGAATCTTTATGCCCACGGCTATTATCTTCTTAGTAACAAGACGCAAAAAAGTGCGATATCTTCGCTCGAGCGGGAAGAGAGAGAGAGGGCGCCCTCGCAAGCTAATCTCAAACGGGAAGTGGCCTCAGGGCGGCCGTAGCCTTCCTAAGCAGCGCCCCGCCAAACGACAGGTGCGGGGAGATCCTCGGGGAGCGCGGCCGACCGCACGCTTCCGCGCAGTGCAGGCAGGCGCGGCGAGGGCGGAGCGCGGGCGAGGGCGAGGGCGCCAGTCAGAACGCAGGAAGGTAGGTCGGGCATTGGCGGCGCGCGTGGGCGGGGCAAAGCCGGAGGGCGGCAGCGGGGGCGGGGGCGGGGGCGGGGGCGGACGGAGGGACGAGTCGAGGCCAGGTCTAACGAGGCGCTCTTATCTGCTAAGTTCGAGCGCTCGCTCCTCCCGCGAGGGCCTCTGGGGGATGCTGCGGCCTGTATCAGCGCTCGGGGGTGGAAACGCAGATAAAACGGACGCCGCGCCGCGCCGCGAGGGCCGCAGCGCGCTCCAGGGCTTCCCGCTAAGGCACGGGGCCTTTCAAATGAACTTCGCCCCTTTATCTGCGCGCATTCCCTATGAATGTGTTGAAAACAGAGCTTCTCCTGCAAAGACGTAGATATTTACAATATTCAACGAATCCAGGTACGCCTGCATTTTAATTCTATGAAATCTGTCTCTATCTCTTGCAAGGTCTTTCGTCTATATATCCTTGATTCAGTATACGTGGATACATTACGATCAATATTACGATTATTAATTTTTTCAAATAATAAATACTTGTAACAGCAATTAAATTAGATTTCCTTTCAGCAATATCAAATACCAACAAGTAAAGAACAGTTATTGTCAGAAGAATTTCCAAAAATAATTCGCAACTAACTTAAGAAATAGTAAACTAAAAATGTTCAAAGTCTGACTTACAAACAACTGCTATTTAGCACTTCAGAAAAATCCAACAATAAACATTCAAAGAAAAGGAACCATTAAGATCGTTATTTTGTAACCTACGCATTAGGTTCTTACAACTATGTAAGGAATGTGATCGCTAAATTAATTCTGATCGACTTCGAGAAAGCGTAAATGAAATTTCGGCAGAATAAGTAAATTAGTCAATAACACCTCCATTGACTCTAGTAAGTAAGAAATGAAAGTACGCGATTAAAATAGATACAATTTCACATACACATAAATTGATACAGTTCCTGAGCTGCAACAGGACGGCTATAGTTTCGGTCCCCAACAGTGTCAGCCAATCAGCATACATTGCAGTCTGCGGTTTCCGATCTGCAGCAGGAATTCTACAGCGCTACCAGACCCCATCTCTCATGCCTTCCCGCTCAGACTCTGGCTCATTGTATTCACCCGCCGAGGGCCGCTCCTTACCTTTGGTTCTTCTTTTGAACTCCTCGCGTGTTTCTCTTGCGCTTTGACGGAGGCAAAACCAACCCACTCTGCGCTGCGCAGCGACCCTTCTCATGCCTTTCCCTCCCTCAGTCCCTTCGCATTGCCGCTTTGGACCAGATAGAAGACAGAGAGCAGGCCAAGGTACCTGTTTTAAGCCCACGCCAGACTTGAACTTACAAAGACTGCGGATTGGGCGTTCGCGTTGGAAAGATTTAGGATTATAACGAAGTACATGGTAGAGGAATGAAAATATATTCTGTAAGAATTCATACATAAAAAAAGTGGAATACATTAAGACATACGGTGCTGTTGCATATCTAAAAACATCCGTTTTAATTAAATTGTACGCAGCCTTCCGCCATTTACTTCTCAGAAATTAATGCAAAAGAGAAAAGCTATCCTTTAGAAAGACGATTAAATGCATTATTTTAAAACCTTAAGTGACAACTAAAAAAAATAGATTACGTTCTTCAATGAAAATACGTGGACTCATTTGAGAATTCTACTCCCAGCATTTACGGAATGTACCCATATAATGCGAGATGAATAATTGTTCATTCCTTCCATTTTATAAATTTCTGTTTAAACCGATAAACACGGTTCTAAGAACGCAATATCAAGATACGCGTCTCCAATTATCAAAAGGTCGACCATTTTACAGTGGAATATAAAATTATATCACGCTAATCGAATATTCACTTTTCAGTGGTTTAGCTCACGATGATGTCTCAATGTCTAAGTGGGCTAGTGATTAAATTTTCGAAATTACAATTCGTAGGAACAATTCGAAATTCCAACAAATAGGCATGAGAGAAGTTTTTGCTAAAAAAGATCTTATGACAGAGGAGCACATTGAAACCACACTTGTTCACGCAGCCATGTAATAAAATTCTCCGTTAATATTAAAAAAAATACCGTGAACATTTCCTTTGTAGACAGCGAAAGAGAACGCAAATATACAACAGATATTGCATAGCAATTTCAGAAGTCATGTTATGACATTCCGAAAGGTGTAATTAAGATAATTTTGCGAGACAAATACTTTGAAATACCGATTCCGTTTTAAAATTCACCCGAAGTGAAATTCTGGCATACACAGATATATTACAATTCAAATATTTTTAATATAATTATTTCGAACAGCAACGAGTACTCGCAAAATTGACACAGCTGTTTCTCTGAAAAGTAAAAGATTTGTGTATTATATGAAAACAAGAGTTTAGGGCAATGTTTTATGAACTTTTCTGAACATTTCAAATGATATCAAATAAATTTCTAGCAAATTGTTATATGAATGTAGTAGCTTCATGTAAATCTTCTGAACGGAACAATAATGAAAATGTTCTAATTTTCTAAAAATTAAGTTGTACTAGTTTTTAAAGAACTAAGATTTATTTATTAATTCTGACGTGTCTTGGTACGTTGACAATGAAAATGACTTCCACTTTTCCCCATCACATGCGGTTGTTTTTGCTACTTATTTTTGAGTTTTACCGGTAAATTGACAAATTAACAGAAAATTCTTATTTGCCTCTAGCATTGAGGACTATAAGGATGTGCGATATTGTCGGGTTAGGTTTAAGTTTTCTAATCATAGTTATTATCCCAACTTTTCCTTCAGTTTGGCTCTTCACGTTAGTGCACAGCTGCGTCTTGAAAAATGGCCACTAGAGATTGGGTTAGTTCACGGAATAATTTCTGTTTCATTTGCGGTAAAGGTTCTATTAAAACCAACTAAGTAAGTTCGTTAATGAAGAACGCCTATTGAGCTTTCTTTGTATTTTAGGTGATTCAGACAGAAACTCGACTCTTCATAATGTGTGCACAAAATGCGAAGATTTTCGATTGCGTTTTGAAGATAAGAACGAATATGGCGTTCCGTTATTTCTTTGATGGGACGTGAACAACGATATCACAGTGATGATTGCTACTTTTGTTCAATGGACGGGAAAGGAAAACAAAATCAAAAGAGAAAATTCTTATCCCAACTTTGAGTATACTTTTCCTATACTATATTATTGAGTATACTATTCTTGACAACAATGACGTTCTAGTATCAAAACCACCGTCTAATTTACGTGATATAAATACAGAAGGTTTAATAGAATTTTCAAAAGAATAATCTGACTGATTTTGAAGTTAAAGAGGACCCTTCATCTCTTTGCCAAAACCAGCTTCACGAAAGACCTAGTGAGAGATTTAGATCTTTCAAAAGATGCAGCGGAGTTAATGGTATTTAAATCTAACAAAATAAAAATACAACATATTTTTCCTGATACCTTATTCTCTTGGTAAAGATATGGTATTCTCTAGGTAAAATGTTTTATAAGAAAATCTACGAGATAAAAGTGCTAAACATGTATTATTTGAATTTATGGTCCTAATAAAAGAATTAATTTTTGGAGACAACAATTTTACTCACAACAAAGTTCATATCTCAGTTATTCTGCCATTAAAAAATAACAGTACGTGTTAGAAAAAACTTTCAAATTTTTGTTTCAGCACACCCCAAAAACATACATATCAGTTGAAACATTGTGGGCAATTCCCCGTCCCTCAAACAATTGTTTGCAAACCTGTGTTATTATAACGAAAAATAGTTCATATTTTATACAGTACTGTATGGTTTAAAACGTTTAGAGAGTTATAATAATCAATCGTCGGAGATTTCAGAAATGTAACAAACATCAAGTCGAATTTACAGCTAAAAATCACTGAACTTTCGGCAGCTATACCTTCACGCGCAGAAGGTCGCCCATACAGGCGTCCTACTCGTCGAGAAATGCAACTCAAAACTGGCACGACATCACGATGTAAAAAGTTTTTCGTCTTCTCTTTCCCACCGCCTTTCTTTGGCGTGCGGCCCCCAAGTGACCTCTCGATAGACTGCTGCAAAACTTGCGTCGCGACTTGGTAATACAGAGGGCCTCCCACAACGCACGACCGAATGCTCTCGGCGATGTCCCAGGGGCGCGTGAATAGACTGCGTTCCCTTCCCGGGCGGCGGGGGCCCGTCCCGGTGGCTCATCAATAAAACCGAGGCGCCGCGAAAGAAAGAACGCAGAGCCGATGAGCCGCCTCCGCCGCCGCCGTCATCGCCGCAAACGCTCCGGGCGAGGGGCCGGGGGCGAAGGGCGGAAGGGCGGGCAGAATCCGGAGAGAGCGGAGCGGGGCAGATGGGGGCGGATGAGGCGCAGGCGGCACGCGGACCATCCAGAGGGCCCAACGGCGCGGCGGAGCCTGGCCGTGAATTCCAGAGGCGGGAGGCCGAGGAAGTCGAGAGCGAGATCGATGAGCTGATAGTGAAGACGCGTTCCAGCGGGCGGCACAGGCTGTGTGGGCTGTGGCAGTCAGGCATGCGATGGCGGAGGCAAGGGAAGTGAAGTACAGACACGATGGGGGAATGGTTATGGACTCCCGATACCGAGAGTGACAGACCCTGGTTTATGGAACGTGTTTGGAAGACTTCTTTGTAGAGACAGGTAAAGTATAGATAGATATCATCTAGGGCAAAAGTGAAGGTGTGGAAGAAATATAGAAGGGAGAGAGGAAGAAAAGAAGAGAAAAGATGTTAAGCAACAGAATGATAAATACAAGTAACAAAATGATCCAGTTACTAAACGAGAATAGATATGGAAAACTAAGGAAATTACTTCAAACAAGATAGACTTGCGAAATTTTTATAGTATAAATGCTATTAGAATATTATATAAATCACTATCCAATGACATTGAAAAAGAACATGAAAAAACGACGTACACTCATTCCGATTCCATTAATTCATGATCAAAACATTCTTACACGGAGTATCCTGAGGCGCAACGAAACCGTGTTAAAGTCATAAAACAGAAATGATATTTAACTCAAAGGAATTTCACCCAACATGGGAATGCGCGTGTGAGTAGCTGGGCAGAAGCACAGCCCAAGGCCCCGACGGAATTCGCGGCTGCGGTAGCTCGTTGCAGGAGGTGAGGAGCGGGGGGGGGGGCGGATCGGCGTGACCAGCAGCAGGAAGCGCGAGTCAAGAGGCGGTCGAACAGGCGCCGCCAAGGAGGGCGGCGGGGGCGGGGTCCGAGGCGCCCGTGGGTTCCGGAAACTTCGTTCGCCGCCGCTGCCGCGAGTGCTTTGTCGATCAAGAGGCGCTGCGGGAGGTTGTGGAAGGCAGCGCCTCTTCTCGGAAATTTGAATAAAGAAGCGGCTTTCGGGTGTGTGTGGCGAGGGCCGAGGCATCCCTGCGTCGTCTACATCCAGCGTGGGCGGCGTATCTCTTTGTACCCAGGTCGCCAGGAGCATCGCAGTGCAGCGGGCGCTCGTCCCAGGAACATCAATGCCTCGCTTGCGCCCACATACGAAAGGCTGACGTCACGTATTTTGCTTCAAGTCAAGTTAAACAGAACTATAACTGCAGGGTTACTGCAACGGGAACGCCAACTTTGTACATTGGTTTCTATTAAAAATTACTAGCAATGTACATTTTTTCACATACTCGGCTCCATAATATATTTTGTTAATGTCTGTCTATGACTTAAAAATTTCTGTCTTTTTAAAGCATCATATGTTTACATTGGTATCAAAACTAATTCAACATTTTTTTACGAATTTTTTCTATCGGTCTCTGGAACGACTGGTTTTCACTGAAAGGCATTGTATTTTGTCGGACGTAACTTAGGTTGCGTTTTTCACATTATAATTTCCACTTAAATAAATAAGAATGAGTGTAAATATATAGTTTTATTCCGATCTTAATGACCGGTTTTACACGCGACCTCCAAAATAAGAGAAAAGTTACGACTGGTATATAATAATTACCTAATACTCCCTATCCCTTAGAGCAATATACATATGAGTGCCTTTTCGTTTTTATCGAAAACAATGAATAAATTCATCAAACTGAATTACACGAAATCACGAGGCTGGTGTGGGCGGGGCCAGGTGACGCAAATCGAGTCGGGGCTGGACAGGGTGGAGCTGCACTAAAGTGGGATGCGGTGAAGCGGCGTCAGGTGAAACGTGGAAGGAAGGCAGCAATACAAACTAGGGCGGACCAAATCAATGTAAGGCGGGAGTACACTTTACAGAGAGTTCATTCCTTTTCCTCTCTAATAGAGATTGTGATAACAAATAGTCGTACAGCTCAGGGTTCTTCAGCTATTATAATATAACGTGGAGTGATTGGAAAGATAGTTTGCAACTATTAGAAAAATCATGGTTGTTTACTGTAGTACAAATGGGTAAAGTGACCACGCAGAACTTATAAAAACAGAGTACATAACACACATGCCGTAGAATGTGAAAAAATAAATAAATAAAAAATAAAAACTATTCAACTAAAAAACGTTCTTGAAGTCATATTATAAATAATATTTTAAACAATTAACATAATTCGTGAACATTACAAAATTTCCAAAACTTCAAGATTCTGCGCGATTCGGATCACTCAAGCTACAGAATGAGGGTACTCAGAAAATTTTGTCATGGTTACAGCATACTTGATGGCAGGGTGAAGTGGGATGCGTTAATAGCACACCGTAACACATTAAAATTTCAATTACAGAAAACTGCATTATTTATTTTTGGTTGCAAGCAACTTACTGAAGGTCTGAGGGAGGTTAGGTAAAACGTCAACCAGCAGTAGCTCATTCACAGAGTTTTGTGTCGACAGTGTCTTGTATGAAGAAGCCTTCCACAAGAAAAGGTAGACTGACCAAAAATAATTAATTTTTTTAAACATATGACTGGCTCATGAAGGGGAACAAAAGAGAGATTTTAAGGATCTAGAGGGGTTCATTTCTCAGTAACCAGCAATGGTAGTGTGTGTTGCGGGTTGCATTTGTTACTCCCAAAATCATCTTAGCATAATCTACATTTCATATTTTTCGGCAAATCTTTGAGGTACTCTTCAGAAGTAATTTCCCTGCTAACAGTAACACATTTATGGGATTTCGAATAGATGTAGTTTTATAAACTGTATAAAACGGCCAGTAGAGGAAATAAATTGTTTATTTTCTTCTCCTCTGAGACTTAAGAATATGGTCTGCTTTAAATCTCTTTAGAACATTTGCCTCAAACTTGAAAAAGATTCACTAAAGGATTCAGTTCACAGGTTCAAACATCAAGATTTTATTATTATGTGATTCTACAACGCAATATAATTGCCGAGGACCACGTTTCTTAAGTAAGAATAGTTTATAAGGAAGCCCCCTGAACTCTCTCACAGACTGATACGGCATACTGTCTACTCGGTTACCTCCTCCTACCGCGACACGGTACACCGCCCTCATCCCGATCGTCAAACGGCGCTCACTCCGCCTGAGTGTGTCCTCTGTGCAGCCCCCGCCAGCCGCCCTCTCGCGCCCAAAGCTGCTGCCGACTGCCATTTACATAGGGTAAACATGGCGGAAACCCCGACGCGGAGCTCTCTCGGGCTCGGGTAAATCCGGGTCGGCTGAGAGGACGCCGGCCGAGCAGCGGGCCGCAAACAACGAGAGGATTACACTCGGCCGGCCACGTCGAACTCGTCACCAATGTTTAATTTTTCAACGAAGTTCCCAGCTGGCTATCCGTATCTGTGTTTGGAATTTCACGAGAATCTCTCTTTTTTGGCTGTACTGAAAGCTTCTCAAACCAATTGGTACTACCGGTTGGAATTTAAGGTTTAATTTGAAATGAATCTTTAATATTTTAATATGTGAATTATAGAATTAGACACAGATAATAATATTCACTAAAATGAAAATCGAGATGATTACTACCGGTTGGAATTTAAGGTTTAATTTGAAATGTATCTTTAATATTTTAATACGTGAATTATAGAATTAGACAAAGATAATAATATTCACTAAAATGAAAATCGAGATGATTCATAAAAAAGAAAAGCTGAAAATCAGGCATTCGGACTAGGAAAACGTGGTCAAATACGGAGGGAGGAAGGAAGAAATTGAGCTTATTAAAAACGAACTTAGTAGCACCATTAACTGCACGAATTACTTTTTTCGGAAAACAATTTTTTTATGTTGCAATCCTTTAAGAAACATCCATAAACGAGGCTAAAAATATATTTTGATGAAAATATTTGTATTTTATTTTGAAAAAGCCCTGTGTCCATATGGATACACTGGGCAGTTACGTAGTCATTTTCTACAAAATCTGGTACACGTTCGAAAATGTTTATTGTTAATAAAAAGAACAATAAATTTTATAAAAATAGAATGATACAACACTTATTTAAAGAAAAAGAATAAACATAATAAAATAATTATTTCAAAAATTGAAATGAATTGTTGTCATACGGGAGTATAGCAACTTCCAAACATTCCAAACATAAACCTACATTAAGTTTGCTGACCGCTGATAATGTAATTGAACTATTCCTTCGGCATCTTCTCTTATTTTAAATTTTTATAAACTACAATGCTGCAAAACTATCAAATCTCATGTCCTCTGTAACACTTGCTTTACATGTGACGAGAGGACTGGTTGATGGTGTTCCTGCACCTGATTTATGTACTTTGTGAAACTGTAACAATTTTCAACCTTAAGTCAAGCTTTGACATTTTTACGCAATCTTTCTTCAGTTGCCAAGCATTGTGTATCGATACGTCGATTCACCGTGACAATAGGGCCCAGAACCATTTCTGATTTCTAAGGTTTATTTTGTACATGGCAATGTCATCAACCATCCGGTCTATACTTCCCTATGTTTCTATTATTTTCAGCTATTGAATGAGGCTATTCAATTTGGGTAGACTTTTTACGTTTGTTGAATATATTTTAACTGAGAACAAAGGCTCAACACCAGCATATGTTGCAGTTACAGCAACAACGGAATTGTCCACCCACTTCGCGTCAGTAATTTCGTCTTTACAATGTAATGCATAAAATGTCCCTTATATCGGATACTGGTACATTACTTCCCCTTATATCCAGAACCTCTTGAACAATAACATCTGAATTTAATATTCTTTACAGCCCACTTCCGGAAAAATAAACGTGAAGATAGAGTTAAAACGTTATTTTGGCAACAAGATTTAACTCCACATCTGCCCAGCATGTCCAAGTGGACGCGCTCAAATATTTTTCATCGTACAGAAAAAACAATATCTCCAAAACTTATTATTTTAAATATGTACTCGTACGTTAAAGTTTCTAAATGTATTTCAGTCAATTAAACTTCAATTAAAATAGAAACAATGTTATAAAACTCACTTACTCCACACCGACGTCCATGATTTTTTAGCACAAAATATTCTGTGTATTTTAGGAAGCGTTTCAGGAGGCAAATAATATAATATCTTGAATCAGCAAGTGAAATAACAAAAAAAACAACAACATGAATTTCAATGAATTTGTAATGTAGATAATAACCAAAAAAACTTATTTCAGATATTTATAATGACTTATTATAAAAAAGGAGTACGAAAACAGCAGTATAGTCCAGGGTAGTAGGTTATGGAATAGGCGACACAAGTATTCAATACTGCCCTATGAAACGTTCCTGCGCGGTGGCGGCGATCTAGATTCCGGACACAGGCTCGCGTTAGTGGCCCGCTGGGCAAGAACCCGCGACCTGGCGCGCCGGCTGCCTATTTCATGAGGGCCATTAGCTGCGCCTTTATGGCTGTCGGGGGAAGGAGACGTGCTGGCGAACGACGCGGGACGCCGTCAGGGTCAGGGCGCCCGCCGCCGCCTCCTCGTTTCGCCGCCCTGCCCTGCGCTCCGCTGCGATGTCAGCGTAGGGAGTGCGGCAAAACCAAGACTTTTGCTTATCCAGACAACCTTCATTTATATGTTTTTTCTGAACCTTCGCTTAAAAAAAACAATTCGGAAACTCTCACATGAAGTACACCATAAAACATAAATTAATGTGACAAGGAAAATCAATTCGTAAATAGGACAACAGTTTTACAATAGGATTACAGTTTGTCTTAACTTCTTTCAAAATCTTATATAATTACACTGCGAAACAAGTGTTTTTCATACCTCTACGATGAAAGTAGGTGATTTCAAAGGAAACGATCACGCTGATTCTGAATATCATCATAAAAAAGTTTCTATCATGCAGGGTTTAAAAGATATGAACATATTCAAACGGGGGGATTTGCTTGGTACCTTTCTATTTGTTTATTCTGCCTAAAATTCCATTTGATCTTTCACGCAACAATAGC
Source organism: Teleogryllus occipitalis (assembly GCA_011170035.1). Lineage (NCBI taxonomy): Eukaryota > Metazoa > Arthropoda > Insecta > Orthoptera > Gryllidae > Teleogryllus > Teleogryllus occipitalis. The sequence continues at coordinate 104,017 of BLKR01000777.1, read as the reverse complement.
CCGATGGCTGTACCAAACTTGTCCCGTTATAATAAAAGTTATGTACAACATTTTTGAAAAAGACAAAAAAACAATGAAATCGTCGTTATTATTGTGTACTGTTTTATTTCTATTTCCCTCCTCTTCGATACATGAACATGATCATTCTTAAATCCTAATCCAAAAATTCTAAATTTACTGCAACTTGATCTTTTTACAATAGATAATCTAATATGCCCCCTGTCTAGTCACTTTCCTTTCGCGTATCCTCTGTCTTCTTGAACGGCGTCCAGTAATCCATTCCAAGTTCCATTTTATTGAATCTCCTCCCGACCAATGGCATCTCTTTCCTCCACACACGCGATTATATTTCTATGACCATTTATAACATGTCCCTACATCACTACCATCATCATCAGCATCCGCCCCTCATCGCGCCAAAAGCTCGTTTGCCAGGTTTTTTGTCTCAGGCGCTCTTCCTCTGTCTTCCCTGTTCAAGATCGTACTCAATAAACTTGTCTCTTTCGTCCGAGTATGCAGGCCATTCCCTTCCTAGCATATATTCTAATTTCTGGTTGTCACTGGCATTATAGCACGGTATTTGTTTATTATTTGGTTATTGCTTCGTAATAATTTTCTTAATTTACTTTCTTATTCACGGAAATTGCTCACGTGTCCTTTCACTGTTTTTATTTACCAATACATTCTCTGTTTTCCCCGCTATCAATTATGTTGTCATTCCCTTGTATTCTTATTATTTACTATTTTTTATTTATTTTACGTCAAAAACAGTTAAATATATTCAATCCTTTGCTTATCTTAAAACGATTCGATCCTTTGCTTATCTTCTGTTCCCCATTGTTCCTGACGTCCGGTTTATATATTTATTTAAATTTATTGTTCCTATTAACCCACCCTTGCGATAACTTATCACAATATTTAGTATTTCAAATAAACAAAATCCTATACTAATTTCCGCATTATCGCTGCGGCTATGTTACTAGAAAATGTAATGAGCATGCTTCTTATAAGGTACGAAGAAGTTAAAAATGGAATACATACATTCGTGCAATAATATTGAAAGAAGCAATTCCTTTTTTCATTGCTTAAAAATGCTTTGTGCCTTGTTACTAATTATAGTATTACTGTTTACCCTCTCTGACAAGAAACGAGAAATAATCTCCCATCATTGCAGGATCCTTATGCCTTCCCTTGATATCTCTTCTCCATTGTAGCAATATCTTGATGAAACTCTTCACCATGTTATTGATAATATCGCCCAAACTGCGGGAAAATGAAGATGGGAGTGAAGAAAATGAATTTTCAGAGACATTCAGCACCTCATATTTTTGTAGCTTTCTAACCGTTATGTGACCAATGTTTTATAATTGTTTTATAATTGTCTTTGTTTGTCCCGAGAAGTGCATGACAACTCTCTTAAAGAATTGCCGAGCTGCTAACTCAATGCCTCGTACTTTTTCTTCCACTATTTCTACCAACATGTATTTTATGATTTGCGGGCCGATGAAAATGCATTCCTTCGATTTTGAATTTCTCATCTGTGGAATTATTTCACTGCTTTGAAACCAGTTTTTTGAAGAATCTATAAACAATTGCCATTCATCTGGATTATAGCGAATACACAATTTACTCATTAACCCCGTAATGTCCCTCCAAAAACAAAAATTAACTTTAAGAGCAGAATATTGGGCAAAGGTCTCGTAACTATTTCTATACTCTGAATTGATTGTCCCGGCAGCAAGTACTAGTTTCCATTACTGTAATCTAAAACCAAACAGCTTAGGTTATTTTTTTGACAAGTCCAGGTCTCATGCCAAATCATTTAGGTCTTCCCGCTCTACTAAGTACAGGCCAGTGTCAGACTTTTCTGGTTAGTAGTCTGGATCGTTTGAAGTGGAGGCTTCTGTTCCTCAAACTTTCGATATGAAATATATACTATTTTCGATATAACGATTTTAATTTTATCGAACCGATTCAATTCAACAGATCATAAGGTAAATTTCACAAAACTGTATTTATATACTTGAGCTGTACAATGTAGGTGAATTGTATTAATGTATTTGAGGCACAAGCAAACCAGACTCCAAGTTCGTGCGCACTGCGGGTACAGTTCTGCATGATACCGGCTGACTCAGAATCTGCCACACCAACAGTTTGGATACTTGTATACTTGCGTAAGGGGCTAAAATAATTCGTTTTGGTGACTTTTACGGAATAGAAAGTACGACGGTGTACATTACTTGTTTTCAAAACCTGAGACCTACTAAGACCATGAAGACCTACTCGTAATTGAGCGCGACTACTAGACGCGAGAAAAAAGGCAGCAATTTTCGAAAACAGACGGTAAACAACAACAACAACAACAACAACAACGACGACGAAAGGAACAACGAAAGACTAATTTTGTTGATATCTCATGAAAGGCAGGGATGAAATGAGCAAATATTTTATTTCTAATAGAGTTTATGCGTATTGATTCTACAAATCTTACAGGTGCAATTTAAATGTATTTGCGTTAATAGCAAAATACGATATGATACGGTATAAAGATACGGTACATTTAACAATTGTGACGTGATGTGACGTAATTATTGTGATATTCGTATTCTACGTATAAAATTGAGGACTTGCCAAGGAGCCAGGAGGTTTACCTTTCTGAAGGTAAAAATCCTGTTCCCTAGTATTATCTGCAATCTCACACTTTATCTTTACATTCGTTCTCATGGTATAATTAATTCACTGTGCTCACGATATAATTAAATTCATAATTTAGACGCGTGGACAACAGATGTTGCAAACAGGGACGACTGATTTAGTTTCCTCAGATATAAATAGTGACAAACACTTGCATTCATTTTTTTAGATATAAATTAGGATATTTTTTGTAAAGCGAAATGCGTAAATGAAGCATTAAACAATCAGGATCTGAAAAGATTGAACGAGGAAAAAAATAACATATAAATAAACACTTTCGTCCAAAGAAATTACAAGTAAATTAAAAAGTAAATTACAAGTAAATTACAGAGAGTTTGCTGTGCCCTCAAAAAGAATACCGGAACGAAGGAAGTTCTACTGGTGAAACTTTGAGAAATAAAATCTTCATAGCAAAAAAGAGGTTATTAAGAAACTCTACTTATTTTCATTCATTGAATTTAAACAAGATAACTCCGCAGCACAACTCAAAACATCAACAAATAAATTCTTGAATTTAAGAATAACCCCCAAAATACGTAGTCAATTTTGATTCCCAATACCACATTCGTGAGAGTAATTCTGATAAGCTTTCAAATAAAACTCGTGGAAAAGTTCCATCTAGGGCCCCGCAATAATAAGTTTTGTAGATCACGACGCTGCTGACATGCACGCTTTAACTGTTTCGTTAAGGTATATGTCTACTCAAAAGTGAGGGAGGATGATGGACATTTGCATTTTTGTTTTTTGCCAATCTGAAAGCATAATTTATTATAATTTCTTGTGGTGAAATCCGGTTTTTTTGATCTGCGATATTTTTGGAGATATAATAAAATGTTTTGACGATGGCGTCCATGCCACGCCCCCTTGGCACTCCTGAAACATGATTTTGGGAAGGCAAGCATGTGAAATTAAGAAACAAAAAACTAGCTATTCAACCGAAAACACCAAAGAAAAAAGCAGGAAGAGGTGTAACTTATGCTGCAGGGGGACTATAGATACGCAAACTTTAATTACTTTCTCTGAAAAGTTCATTTTACTTGCTTATTGATTAACGAAATGCATTATTAACTCTGGAACTAATAGAGATATTGAAATTATTCTTTCTGTATTTTACAGGTTCTTTTCAGGTAATTATGTGAACTACATATAACGTTCCACTATACAGTATTTGAAGAGATGCATTCAAAAGAAAGTAAAATAAAATAAATTCAAAATTATTTTTTTTAAATTTGTAATTTTTTAAACTTTTAAAATATTACTTCTCACAAAATATTGAGGTTTACATAATGCAGTAGTTATTTCGTTCTATTCTGGAAAAAGAATTATGAAAATATATTAAATATTAATTGAGATATTGTGCCACAAGTGAAACACTAAAAACTCGTGAAAACCTAAAATGTATTTTTTATTAAAAGAACTGGGAAGTTAGTTTAGATTTCCTATATGTATATCTACATTAAAGTCATAAAATTAAGAGCTAAAACTAGATTATTAGGAAATACAATACTGTAAACATTGTTAGCTTTTTGGGCCTCATACCGACTGACGCAACGTGAACATGGAATAAAAATGAACAAAATTTGACTAATGATGAAAACAGACAAATGATTTGTGTTTTCGGTTTTCTATGACCGCTCAAAAAGATAAAGACGCTACACAATTTTTCAAGTTACTTTCAACCAATTGCAAAAATAGAAGCTTTTCAGTTGATAACCGAACGCGGCTCGCCTCTCGATACCAGTTGAAATATTTTTAAAGCGAATATTTAAATAATATGATGATGACCGTTTTTATATTAACAGAGAATGTAAGTGATTTTTTTAACTTTGAAATTTGAGCGTTACCTTGAATGTTAATAAACAAATTTTAACACATTTCAACGCATCAAATCATTTTCCCTACAAAAAATCACTTTTCTCATTTGCTAGTAACAATGACATTCTTTAAATATTTGCATGCAGGGAATCCATTCTGATGGGTGTGTGAGAACACACTTTTAGATACCGCAATTCTAAGATTTGTAAACGGCGTAATCCATCATTCCTCATCCAGTGTAGGTGGTGTGCTGAGAACGGCCAACAAATTAGTACTGAGTTTGTTTCCCTCTTGCCAAACCGAACCAATCCCTGGAGCTCGGGTATTGTGGACCATTTTGCACAAATCTAACTGTAGACCGATAGAACATTTATGACTGGAATTTAAGTATGTGCCAAATGCACAACAAAGGTAGTGAACATAGAAGAGATGGAGGATCCGACTACCAGAGGCCGCCGTAAGTTCTCCAAAGTAACTCTTGGTCAAACAGTAATTTTCACTTCAGAACTTCCTAGCTAACTAGGTTAAATTGAAAACCCATTCAACTTTCGTACACTTACTTCGGTTTCTGGCCAGCCATATATTCAAGTATTTATATTCACCCCAAACAATGTAATTTACGAACATGCACTCAAAGCTTTTTCCTTTGATAAAGGTGATGAAGACTAGCCTATGTACTCATTCAACGATATCACGACGTAAAACATCGTTTAACTACAAAGTTGAAATTGCTTTCACTGAAATACGGAACCAAAGCTCTTCACCAATGAATATCTGACAAGTGATTTCAGCGATTTTTAACGAATATGAATACAACACGTTCATTTCTGTACACCGTTTTTTCCCAATGCTCCTTTCAGAAACTCTGAAGGCATTATGAATTTTTAAAAAAATCTCTCTCGCGTCATTTGAACTCCAACAAATCACAAGGCAAACACAGGCTTCGAGAATACACACATTCACATCTATCTGTGTAAATGTTCGATTAAAAACTTACAATCCATACATTCGTTCTACAATGTTCCACTAAAATTGGCTTATGAAAAAACGATTCCGCAGAACTGGAAGTTGTCAGACACAGCAGGCCTTCAGGTATCAAATAATTCAAAAACCGAATGTTACAAAATATAAATCACTACTTTATAAAGAGCTTTCAACTTCTTCGGACTCAAAACTGAAGAACGTATTTAGTGGAATACAAAAAGAAATTCTCAAAAGATGATTCCAAGTATATTTTCGAACTTTCTCTTTTCCTTCTGATAATTTTATAGACATTTTACTATCATTTCTTGCACTGAGGTGTCAAAACATGTCGCTTCGGAAGAATTCCTTTTATTAGGGTTTCGATATTCTACTCCAAAAACGATCAGTAAAGAGAGCACAAGATTATGGGTTTCCGCCTTCACTAAATGAACATGTCTACTTACGCATACCAACAATATACTGAAAATACATAAATATTTCGTCAAGTTCCATTCTCAAAATATGGTTGTGTGCGATTGAGTAGAATTTGTTTCTACCGCTGAATACAAGCCCGCTTTAACAAACGTGACAGTTTCATAAATGAATATAAACTCGGAGCTTTACACCTCCGTCTCTTCAAAACAGATAAAAGAGAATAACGCACCAGTTCCCATTAGGCGATATTTTCCCCGCAAAATTTCCAGCTTTCAACAGCCATCTAATTTCCTGTTTCAGCGCCAGTGGTTATGGAGCTGGTATCAGTGTGACGCCTTCTCCGCCTACTCTCAATGCGCTCGATTTTCCACCCGAAAATATCTCCTCAAATTTGCGACGATAAACCGTTCCACAACCCACGTAGCGGCAGCTATAGGAAAAAATAGGGAAAAAAGTAAACGAAAAACGCTCTGAATCTCCGGCACATGAACTTTACTCCGTAGATAGGAATATAAACAGCAGCTCTTCAAGACGCAATACTCCACACTTCTTCGTGTGATGCTTCTGCTTGATGCTTCTCGAGGGAGTACGAAGTGTGTGGGGGTGTGCGTCAGGGAAAAGCAAGAGGGGGAGGATGGCGAGATGCACGACGCGAGTGTGCGCAGAGCCTGGCAGAAAGGATTTCCCGCGCTGGCGCATAAATATTGTAATTTCAAGCGGTGGAGACGTAGAATGGGGCATAGCGAGTTGCGAGAGATGGAAGGCCTGTATTGGACGAGGGAGTAAGAGAGACGTGGGATAAGCCTAGATTAGGGAAGAGAAGATAAACAGGGGCGAGCGCGACAAAGAAGATAAAGGGTCATAAGGTGCAGACAGGGGGCAGAGTAGTGAATGTCGCCTGCCGGAAGCACACTAGCAAGGAACCATGGTGCAGCTACGAAGAGTCCAAGAGTGGGAAGGGAAATGCAGCTCGGAACGGACAAGATGCAGGCGCAAGCCGGGAGGACGTATCTGCTAAACCTAAAAACAAAAAGTACCGCAGAAAGGAACAGCGCGAGCGAGTCGACCGTCTAGAGACCAGCGGGGAAAGGGCCCAGAAGCGCCGAGCGGCCGTCCTGGGGGTCTGATGGGGAGGGGGAGGGGGGAGGGGAAAGAGATGGGCATTTCATGCCGCAGCGGCGGGTCGCGCGCAGACGATGCCCTATGACAGGGGAGCAGTTTGCGATGCGGGATGGCCCGCGAGGGAAATAAGCGAGGGATCGCGGCGGGGGCGGGGCTCACGGACCCACCTGCCGGCGCTGGACCCTGATTCTCGGCGGAAACTCTCCTATGATAAAAGGTGCCATTTAAGATGCCCGCATATGAGAGAAAACACCCGAATGAAAGGCGCTCTCACTAACGCAATCAACAAAGCAAGGTCATGGATTCCGCGACACCAATGAACATGCTAATTCTGTTCAGTGAAAAAGAGTGATTTTCAACTGCACCAACGAATGATTTTTTTTCAAAAACGTTAATTTTTTAGGACAATAGTTGCTTTCCAATGGCTTTATCGAATGCACAGACCTCCTAACAACATATAGTACTTCTCCGTTATTTGGACCAACTGGAAGAAATATCGATGATGATAAGGTTTGTTCTTGAAGATGACATATGCTATATGATAAATATGGTGGATAATTACGTTATTAATTAATGAATGATACAAATGTAAGAATAATTAAAGACATTATGACGAAAAATTTGCAGCTCGTGTTGATGACAGAACTTTGAACAAGAAATGAAACGTAGAAGAGAAAACAGTAGGTTGAAGATGAACTCGATTAAAAATTACTACATAATATATTTCCCATAAAATAAGTCCAAGAATCTAAAGAAAGATGAAAGAAATGCAAGTGGACTTAAATGTAAAAGCGTTCTATAAATATTAATATGAAATTTGTTTCCAAACAAAAATGTCTCTGTGAACTTTACTGTCATTCAATATTACTGCAGGTGAAATGTAAGTGTAGTAATTACTGTGAGAGAAAAACTGATTATTGTCTCATTATCCCTATTTATATTTCCTGAAAATATTGTATTTCCTGCGAAATGACAAAACAAAATATTAAAAAAGACCTCAAAGTATTATATCTTCATTAAATATACAACTATTTGTTGGTTTACAGAGTACATCATGGTATTATGACACAATTTAACTTTCACATCTCCCCACTTCTTTTATTGTCTGCCGTCCTGTCTAGTCCTGGCCAACCACAAGCAGTAATTTCAAACAAACAACGAAAGCAAAACGAATCTTTTCCAGCGAAACACGTCCGCCCCATCTCGGCCTAAAACACAACCATCTCAATCAGGGAAATTCCTGCATTGTGAGCAGTGACAACGAGCTCGTGTAGCGAGTTGCGCGGGTTCATCTCGGTTAACGAACGCGAGCTCGCTGGGGACGCAGGTAATGACGGCGCAATAAACTCGCAATCTGCATAAATCTGGGAGTTATGCGACACTTTCCGTCCGCATTACACCGCGAGGCGACAGCAAACAGCTTCACCACCAAGTCCGTGTTTTTTCTCCGCCACTCACGCCCCTCCCCTCCCATCCCTGCCCCGCCCCGTCCCACGCGCAGGCGGCTGCGATCGCACGCGCGCGCGCCGAGAGCTCTCCAATGGCTGTTTACGCGGCACGCGGCCAATGTTTAGCTAAACGAAATCTCCGTTCGATTTTTCACCGATGGAAATTTAAACACAATTTCACGGGAATCGACGGCGAAATATTTTTGTTAGTGTTGCACTGAACAAGCGGATGCTTAATTAACACAAATGTTTGTTTATTCCAAAGGACCAACTTTTTCTTTCAACGACACTGCATCACGGGACGCCGACGAGATAGCCTGTACGGGAACTGTACAATGCTGTGTAGTAGGAGATTTAATTTACAGTTAATGAAGAAAATTGTTCTCGATTGAGAATGATATTAGTTTTCATAAAAATAATGTCTTAAAATGAATCAATGAAGAATACCTTTCAGTGAAATCAATTCTTTAAATCTCCTTTTGAGTAATGCGATGAAGTTGTCTAGAAGAATTAAAAGAAGTCATAAATACAAAATGTGTAATATTATATTAGTACGCTCTATAAAATGTGTATCTCCCTTTGAATATAGTCAAAATTTAATTTATTAACAGTTCGAACAGTCTGTTGGTTTTTCAGAGCGGAAATTATCATTATCGTCATCAATTACTGGGAGTAATTGCTTTTTCATACATTGATTTCTTTTATAAATATTTAAGTACACTAAATTGGTTTGATTGTCAAATTAATTTCGCTATCAATGTGTACCCTATCAGACACTTTTCCGAGCCTCAGTCCCCAACCACAGATTTCTTCTCATTTCATCGCACATATGTAGTACTTCATGTACGGAAATAAAATCAATACAACTAATCGATCTGATGCTTAACCTATGCTTCCCCTCTTTATTGATACGACCTAATCATGATTTAACATCGAAGTCGCGATCTGTTTAAATTTATCTTCAATATTCTTGAAATTTTTCAAGCAACAGAATGTTTCGAATCACGTCATGTCACATGTTTTGATACACGTACGATTCTCATTTTAATATATAATAATTGTAATGCATTTACAATCCCTAAATTTAAAACTTTACCTCTACACATTTGTTTGTATTTTAACAACAAAGTAGGTGCACACGTGTGTAGCGAGTTCTGCCCCCATTTAGGTGCAAATCTCCCTTTTGATATCGTTAATAAAACTGTCATGACACTTCTCGTTACTACATCCGCGAAAATTGCTTCAAATAATAACGTTTAATATAAGAAGTCATTAAAATTTATAAAATATTCAAAACATGAAAATATAATTCACATCATCCGCTGGCAATCCACCCATGAGAGAAAGAATCTCTGAAACGCAGCACTAAAGCTGGACACGCGCGTCTGAAAGAGACGCGTCTCTCTGAGGTCATGGGGACGTCCGTGACTAATAGCAGCGCTGGCTGCGCCGCGCCGCCCCCACTCCGCGCGTCTCGGCGCGTCGCGTCGCGTCGCGTCTCGTCGGCGCGAAGGCGGAGGCGGGCGGCGCGGCATCCGGCTCGACCTACTGGGCTCGCATTCCCCGCCCTCGCAGTAATAAGGGCGAGCCTCGCGCCCCGGAGGAGGAGGAGGCGGCGGTAGCGTCGACGCGCGACTTCATCGCCAGCGTCAGCGCCAGCGTCCCCGCCCCCGCCGCGGCCCCACCCGCGCCCTCGTCGCTGTTTCTTCCTCCACGCACAGTGCTCTTTTCCTTGCTAGGCAGTAATACAATTGCCTTACAGCCATACGTGTGGCCTCGTGGCATCCTCGTCTGTTATAACGCGTGGAATATATTCCCAAGCTATTGTTTTGGCCATGGCTACACCTACGTCAATTTTTGACCGTCTTTGCATAAAGCAGATATCGAAAAGTAGAAGTACAGAATATTCAGTTCTAGAACGTTTATTGCCAAAGGGCATTACACTTAGATTTTGTCAATTAGCACTTTATTTTTAGCCCCATTTGCATTGAAATTTTTAATTTTCATGCAATGTGCATGGAAAGAAAGTGTGAATGAAAAGATTATATAAGCGCTCTTTGGTTTGATGAAAATGAAAAATTAAGTAAGTTTGTTTACCAAAAAAAGATTTATTTGATCCGACATTGTCTCTTTCTAGGTCTATGCAGTGTGTCGCAATGTTTTTCATGCCATTGGAGAGGTAGGTTTTGTCAAACTCTATGAAATACACGGTTACAGCAGCAATTACTTCCTCATTAGATGAAAATTTCTGAACACCAAGCCAGTTTTTAAAGATAGGAAATAGAAATCCACTCGGAGTTAAATTCGGTGAATATGCTGCATGGGGAACACATTCAAATTCCAACTGATACACGTTTGCCATTGTGACTGTTGTGTAAACTGGTGCGTGGTCTTGATGTAACAACACTTTCTTGTGCGTCTATCTTGACACACGATCAAATAATAAAGCGTAATAGGGCTCAATTACGGTTATGTCTTCTTCCAAATAATATATGAGTTATATTCTGAGAATATAAAAAAACAGTGGCCATCACCTTTCCTACCGACAAAACTGTCTTATCATCAAAACATCTTCGATGCACTCTCACCAAACTTCGTCCACTGTTTTGAAACTTTTTTTGGTTTCAGGAGAGATGGATCCAGGTTTTATTGATAGTCATGAATCTGCTCCAGAAGTCCTACTTATTTCGCCTTAACATTGCCAGATTCTGCTCTGAAATGTTTTTCCGAGTCAGTTTTTGGTCCAAATTGAGCAATTGCGACACTCATCTCGCACACAGCTCGTTCATGATCAGTTTATCGTGCATCATGAAGTACAGTCGTTCTATTGAGATGCCAACAGCATCAATTATCTTGCACACGCTCACTCTGCGATCAGATAAGATGAACCTCTGAACCAGATATTGTCCGAATAATATTTCTGTCTACTTCACAGCTGGAGTCGGGGTTGAGCGATGTTGCCACTTACTTGGATGGTATTGTGCTCGTTCTTGCACCAGATCACAGCAGGAGCATGAAAAAAATCGCAATAAGAGCACACAACACTACGCGACAGAGAACCACACATATGACGCATTATCAAACAAGTAATGGCAACGTTCAATTTTCAGTTGCATCGCGTTGTACGCTCTTATTTTTTCTTAATAAGTATAGGTAACTCTGCAGTGACGTAATCAGAATTTGAAGTCTCTAATTGGATAATGGCACCCCCTCTCCGCTGTCAGTCGTAGCTGTCAAGTGGACAGAAGTATTTTTTCGGACAATAGTGAACTTTTTCGATGGTGTTCGCTGTTGTGACCTCAACTGGCCGATCGGAGCGCACTTCTTTTGTGTTTCTGCGACCACATTTAAACTCTAATCCTGAAGTAAATTGTCTTCAATGTAGGTGGAGAGTCCACATGTACTTCATCTAATTTAATTTTGATCTGCCCAGCAGAAAAACCTTTCAAACAAAAATGTTTAAGCCCAGAAGTATACTAGTTTTTCTCCATCTTGAACGCCGCGCGTCAAACTCACACGTTCAGCTAGTTGCTATCAAGTAATTACGCGTCTCATTCATTTGAAAATTCAAACAACTGTCTAACAAGAATGTTGATTTCTAACAATGCCGATGTTTAACAACAATGCCGATGTTTAACAACAATGCCGGTGTTTAACAACAATGCCGGTGTTTAACAACAATGCCGGTGTTTAACAACAATGCCCATGATTAACAACAAGGACTATGTATAAAAGCAATGACCAAGTTTAACAATAATTCGCACTCTTTCTTAGAAATTTACTAGACTTATCAAACGACCTAGGTATATTCACTGTGCAAATGCATTGTGTGTAAATCAAGATGTAAGAAGTGGAATAATGGTATCGCATCTGGTGCGGCAAATTGCATTAGCCGCCGCGCCGGGAGTATACAGCGGGGCCACGGGTCAGCGGGCGGAGCGGGAACTCCAAAGTCGAAGTTTCGGATCGTGAAAACGAATGCCACCAGAAGATGGAAAGAAAAAAACTTTTTGACTCCCCGGGAAATATACCTGTAAGAAGGCTAGAGTTTAGTAGGAGTTGTAAGAGGTGCCTGGCTTGGAGAAGTGTTTGCACACTTTTAGACTACGCAGTTAAAATGAATATTACATATCCCAGAGTAAATATACTTAACATTTCAACAGCATAATCGGCGCGTTGGCGTAGATCTAAGGAACTTCTATTGTAAATAAGTCTCTAACAACACTGTAAACAACACAATGAATGTGCATTTCGGCGATCTTTTGCCCTTCATTTATAGCTACGGTAATAATTAAAATAATTTGAAAATTACTTACTGTTTCATCATATTTCACGCAATAAGACGCGTGTTAAACTTCAAATACAAGGGCATTGGGAATGCGCTTTAATTACGCGCAAAAATAGGACTCGCCATTTTTTCCACCTTTTGCTGGGCTCGCCTGGGGGCTCAGGAAGTTGTTCCAGAGGGCGGTCCAGCGCCTCCGAGCCGCCGCCCGGGGCCCGCGGGCAGGGCAGTGCAGGGCGGCGGCGGGGGGCGCGCGGCGCAGTGCGGCCGGCGCCGGGAGTGTGGGCGCTGCGAGTAAAAATATCGAGGCGCGGACCCGCTAATGAGCGCGCTGCGGCGGCAAAGGCTCGCCAATTACGCGCAACGGAGGCGGCGGCGGCCTGCGCGCGGCGCCCTCTTCTGGCCCTTCCGGCGCGCTCTGCAATGGACACGGCTCAGCGGCGGATTTGCTGGGGGTTCAGCGGCGCCGTTGGTCGCTAGGCGCAGCGCCGCCCCGCGCCGCCCCGCGCCGCCCCGCGCCGCCCCGCGCCGCCCCGCGCCGCCCCGCGCCGCCCAAAGGCAAGGGCAGTGCAGGCAAGGTCGATCACACATCCACCCTTCCACACCGAAATACGATCCCGCTGATTTTTATTTTCTCTTCTCTCGGTAATATGCAGGGAAGGAGTTTGTAATCATAAAAACAAAAATATATATTCTGTAGAAGTAAAAATTGGTGCAAATTCGTGATTAGAAAAACCAACTAGCAAACATAATACATGCATGCCTAGGTTACAATAACACACAAATGAGAGGTGAGAGTTGCGAAAATAATGTTGAGAATCGTGAAGATTAAAAAGTCGACATTTCATAGAGGAAACATTTAATATTACATCTCAGATTTCATTCACTTTGTTACTATTCAATGATTTTTTTATAATAAAGTGTGAAGGTCACAATAAAACTACGACAAATGCAGTCATATCTCTAACACGACGCTCTGAAAAATTACCAAAAAATCTATATTTGCCTATTTCCTCCCTGATTAAGATGTTTGATGTTTAATTTAAAATCCAAACACAACCGATAGCAATGCTAAAAACGTAAAACAGACAAAAAAGTTTTAAAAATCGATTTTAAACGCTTTGTCTACACCTTCAGATATCCAGTCAAATTCGACTTATTCGATAATTAAAAAAAAAAAGCTTAATTAAAAAGACAAAAGCTGTGCTGTTTTTGGCTAGCCAAATCAGTTTGCGAATTATTTGAGAGAGAAAAACTAGTGGTCCTACATAATGGCTAGATCTCAGGACTAGCTGCATCCTCTGGTCAACTGCCATATATTGCCACCAAAAGTTTACATTTGTTATTATTTTTTTTTTCAATTTTTCGGTTTCCTAATAGTAGATCCGAAATATTATTTTAAGAATATTAAAGAAGAGTAAAACCTCATCCTACATGGCAATTTTCACTGAAAAATTTAGAGCCATTTTTAAGAAAATGGCGTCTAAGCGTTACTGTAAATGGGAAATGTGAAGCTCTTTTTCACAGAATTTTTTTGAGTTTTCGAAAAATTTCATTTATAGTCATTTAAAGTACATATACTCAGAAATATAATAGTGTTTACAAAATGATGAAAATTTGCATATTAACGTCATGAGAGATATTTAAAAATATATTCGTGAATATCTTTTTAATAAATAAAATAATACCCCAAACGTTATATCATATTAAATAGTGCAATTACCACTATCCTCATGAAAACGAAAGAAATAATTTGGAGCCATTTTTGAGAAAATGGCGTTTGAAAGTTCCTGAAAAAAAAAACGAATTTTGAGCTCATTTTAACAGAAAACTTGAGTTTGGAGAAACTTTATATTAAATTATTTAAAGTATATGTAGTCATAAATACAATAATTTGAATAAAATGGCGCTACTGTTAATATTAACGACGTGAGACACAAGTCAAGAAATTACATTTTTGTAATTTTTGAAAAAACAAAAGAGTAGAGCAATATGGCGTTTATGTCATCTTATAGAGTGCATGTAGCACTACTCCAACTAAATGTTTAAAGAGAAAATTTGGAGCAGTTTTTGAGAAAATTTGTTTTGTTATTTTTTTAAATAGCAAATATTGCACACAATATTGGGCGAAAACTTCTAAAATTTTCGAAAAATCGACATGATCTTAATAAACGAACTAATTATGGACAACAAATTTCATTTAGGAGAAAAATTGCCGTTTTCAATTTTGTAGTGTTAGGAAGACGCAAAACAAATTCAGAATTTTGTAATTTTCAAAAATTCAGTTAACCGTGAACATTGGATCAACGCCAGCTTTCTCTAAATTACGTATATTACTCCGTAAATACGTACGTATACGAGAAAGTAAAAACAATTTCACTTATGGCAACCCAACATTATTGAACGTTGGTCGCGAGCAACCAGCGTGGGGCGCAAAGCCGGGGTCTAGGTTGCGGTCTCCTCGGCGCGGCGCCGTAGACAAAGCGCGAGCGCGCAGGCGGAGGAGCCCTCTTCGCGGCGCGGCGCGGCGCGGCGCGGCTCGCCCACGGCTTTGCAGCGCATCCGCCGGCTCCCGAGGCGTCGCGGCGATGCGAGGCGAGGCGAGGCGAAGCCACCAAACAAGAGAGAAACGACGGCAACGCGCTGAGCGCGGCTACGCGCGCGAAAGAAGAGACGACCTCGAGAAAAAGTGAGAAGACTCTGCGCTCCCAAAAGCAAAAAAGCACACCACTGCAAAGAATGTTTAACGAGGGAAAAGTGAAAGTGATGAGATTGGTAAGCTACATAATGTGCCTTTAAAAAATGAAGGGAACAATACAGAGGAATAGGATAAGAAAAATAAGAGCTTGCAGGGAGACGACAGCTTAAGGATCGTCGAGGTGTGATTCTTGCGAAGAATAAGTTGTACGAAAATGGAATGAAACACAAATAAGGAGGTGAGCTATTTTAACTGTGGATTCCAAAGGGCAGGGAGAGGTACCGGATAACGTGGGAGTAACGACGGGAGTGGTGAGTGCATGATCCTCAAAACCAACTCCAATGGACTCGGCAGTTTCTACGGCTTGGGAGTGGAGGGCTGCGAATCGCAAGGCGCAGAAGGGATAGAATAACGACGCGGCGAGGGAAAGGCGTACGGGGGGAGGGTGGAGGGGAAGGTAGAGGCGGAGGGTCACAGGACACAGAACTATGATTACGGTAAGCGCGAAAACAGGGAGGGAAGACTAGAGAACGGGATAGCGGGGTGGAGCGGAAGGGCGACAGCGGGGGTGGGTCATGGGCTAAGGCATCTTACAGTGGGATCTCGGCGCCGCGAGCTTTCCTCTGTGAGGTGGCCTCGAAAGCCCTCCTTTGTTGAGCGCCTCGAGAAGCGCCCACCCCTGCGGCGGCTTCGCCCTTCGCGTGATATAAACGGAAGGACGTGACGCGCCTGCCGATGGAGAAATCGATGCACCCAATGTATCGATTTGCCGTAGTACCTTCATGTGGCCCACCCGTTCTTTCGATAAATTATTTAAACAACTCAAATGGACGGCTGCATGCGATCCCGTGATACTAGGCACTATAGAAAACTAGCCAGGAAGACACAAAATGTAGCGCTCATATTACATCGGTATATTATTTAATTAGGCTGATGAAGAATTGCCTAATAAAAATTTCAAGACTGAAAATTTATTACAAAATCAAACCAACGATTTCACCATTGAGCTGTAGAAATTGGCAAAAAATTATACTGAGTTCGTGAATATAAAGTTTCAAAAAACAAACAAATCACATTTCTCCCACCAAAGAAATACGTAGTTAGTGTATGCACTTAGAAATCGAGTTTCAAGTGATGCATATAAGTTTCGTGAAATTTAACTTTCTCCAACAGAAAATTAAGCTTTTCTGTTGACACGTTACTGACTTTGGTACCCACCAGTCAGTGATATTTTGCTGTACATTCGCGTATTCGAGGATGAAAAAGCTGACCTCGTCTTGCCGAAACGCTGCACGTATTTAGCGACTCAACTCCTGTTGGAGGCTTTACTACCTCCTCCTGCAAGTGTAATTCTCAAACAGCAATCCAACATAATCAGCGCCTCCCTCCATACGAATGCTGGACGTCTTGCGCGGACCCCCACTATTCTCCGAGTGTGCGTTCCGCAGCGCGGGTGAGCGGGCCGAGAGGGGGCGTTTCCGCGAACGCGAAATTAAGCGCGCCTGACGGCGAATGCCGAGAAATACGTCGAAAAGCGCGGCAAACATTTCAGCGGGCCGCCTTGCGCCGCGCCGAGCAGAGCCGAGCCGGCGGGGGGTCCGCGATAATGAACTGCTGACTGCGGGAGGCAGCGTACTTACGGCGCGCGCCGGGAGGCCCAAGGCGGAGGGGAGGAGCACGGCAGAGCCTTCGTTGCTGGTAGACGCAACGGCGCTGGCGGCGAAAAGTTAGGCAGAGGTCAGGGGGCACGATGGGTGACGAGTGGGCGGCGGCTCATATATAGAGAAGGAATAATACGGGGGGAGGCTGAGGACTGCGGAATAAGAGTGGCGCTGGAAGTGGGGGTGAGTGAGTGAGGGTGGCATGAAAACCACGTGTTAAGGGAGATGTGCTGAAGTTGGGGCGATTCTACGAGTGTGGGAGAGCGATTACAAATACAGGATGACTCATAAGAAATGTTAAAAACGTCTAAGAAATGTAGGGAGGTAAAAAACGATCACCTTTTGCGAGTGAGTTAATGGGAAATGACATAAGGGAGTTACACTTACGACATGCACCCGACTGAGAGACAACTCCCGACTGAGAGACAACTCCCGACTGAGAGACAACTCCCGACTGAGAGACAACTCCCGACTGAGAGACAACTCCCGACTGAGAGACAACTCCCGACTGAGAGACAACTCCCGACTGAGAGACAACTCCCGACTGTCAGGCAACTCCCGACTGTCAGGCAACTCCCGATGGTCGGTCATGGCTGGCAGTCCGCCCAAGACATCAGAACAGACAAGACTGCACATCGTGAAAAGAAATATATAGTTGCAAGAACACAATTTTACATAAGTTCACAGATGGTTTTCTTATTCCGACATTTCTAAATGAAATATAATACGCAAATTCACACCTTAGCTTTCTGCACCCACCCAACACGGAGCCAAACGTGCTGCGCTTGCGCCCCCTGGTGTTGTATCTGGTTTTCATGAACTGCCCTTTGAATATGCCAACACTTTCCGCGTTTACGTCCAATGTAACAATCTTTTCTAACGTAGTGTAATGCTGGAGCTGAAATTGCATTTTATAAATGTTTAAATAAATCATGGATGATCACGTGAGTGACGGAAATGATGGAATGAGATGCAGAAGAGAATTCCTACGGAGAAGCCCAGCAAATCACGACCACAAAAACAACCATCGTCATTCCTCTAGATAGTAGTCAGGAGTAAACTAGGAGAAGACGGGAAACCTTTACCATGCTGGCAGTTGTGGCAATGGTGAAGTAGAGAGTGCGATTGCTCAGTGGGGTGTCTCACTATAGGAAAGCTAAGGGAGGGTCTGCGGTGCAACACACACATTTAAAAGGCCAGAGCCGCGCAGGCGAATGAAGTCGCGCGCGATGAAGTGGCAGGGCGGTGCGGGGACGGGGCGGGGCGGGGCGGGGGTGGGGCGGGGCGGGGCGAAGGCGGGACAGCGCGGGGGAGGTCGGGGGCAGGGCAGCACGGGGGCAGGGCGGCGCGTCGAGGCGGCGGGCGGCATCTCGCTGCGGGGGCGGGGCGGGAGGCCCGGGGATGGGCGGCGCGGGGCAGAGCGTGGGCGGGGCGAGGACGGGACGGCGCGGGGGGTGCTGGGGCACGGCGGCGCGGTAGTAGGGCGGGACATCGAGGCGGTGGGCGGCACGGGGGCATGGTGGCGCGGGGGCGGGTCGGAGCGGGGCGGGGCGGGGCGGGGCGGGACGGCCGGCGCGGGGCGGGGCGGCACGCGGGCGGGGCGGCGCGGGGAGGGGTGGGGCGGCGCGGAGGCGGGGAAGTGCGGGGAGGGGCAAGGCGGCGCGACGGAGCAGGGGCGGGGGCGGGCGTACGGGGGAAGAAGAAGAATTGTTCGGTGAGCCATACAAAGGTGTTTATGCGCCGCGATAATAACGCTCTAAACAACGCGGGAGAAACGATGTTACAAATAACCGAACAAAGGCGGCGCAACGGAAGGAGCTGCGCGCGGGAGGGTGAATGCGCCTGGAAGGGCAGGAGGGAAAGGGCGACGCGGGCGAAACGCAAGGTATCGTCGCGCACACCGCTTCGTGCAGAGCTGCCGTAGCGCTGCGACGCTACTAACACGATATACGTCACGTTCATCCTAAAAAAGCAAACAGGTATCCGATAAAAAAATTGAGTTCCAGTTAATTTTCTAAAGAAAACGAGAAATTTAAAAACAATTGTTTTTGTATTTATTTCATACGTACATAAAAATAAATGTTTATAATTGAATATAAAAGTTGCGTCAAGATTTCAGGCTCACAAGATCAATAAAGCCGCGTAAATGTTCTTTTGTGTTCAGATAATCAATTGAAAAAACTTTCGCCACTTACATTGATTAGAATTTGCAGAAAAGCTATTGATAGAAAAGATGAAGTACTACTCTGACATTCAGAAACAACGTCACATACGAGTAAAACATCACCAGACATTCTATTTCAACAGAGCCACATGTATGCGCCAATTTACATCTCTCAAAGCTCGACAGGTAGGAAATGGTCCCTTTCGAACGCCGAACACGTATCGCCCGCCGCCGCTCGCATCCCCGCCCCGTCCCCGCCTTCGCCCGCCGTAATCCGTCCCCAACTGCCAGCCACGCGCGCGCGCCGAGCCGCGCCGGTGAGGCATCGCTGCCGTTCTCGTCTTCGCGGCCTGCGCGGGAGTGAGCCCTCGCCTCGTTTGCCTGTTCCTCGTGGCCGCGGAGAGGAATCGGCCGAGCGCGCCGCCCGGAAACGCGCCCAGAAAGCCCCCAATGGACGAATGGTCGCCACTCAACCCCGTAGCCGCACCGCCCCGCGCCCTACATCACAGCATTGGTATCTGACTTCTCCGCGTGGCTGCTACGGATGCCTCCTCCGTGACTAGTGCGCGCTGACATCTCTCTGATTCAGCCCCACAGTATCTCCGCCCGCCGTTGCGGATTCCAGTTACCCTCGGTCAGTTCACTACTATGTGAGGGCAGAATACATATCACCTCGCTGCCGAATTATGTCTATTGATATGGTGACCGTTCCTGGAGAGTTCTCTCCAACATTATGCTCCACCGACTGTTCACACACAATTTACAAAATTCCAAGTCTTATCAATAGCACCTTCTTTTCTTTTAGAAACTTCGCCTTACAGTCACGCCATATTCTCTTTGTCATTATTCTGGCGTAGCTTGGCACTCTTTGCGTCTAACGTAATGGAGTCGAGCGTACAGTCTTCATCAGATTTTTAGATAATCTATTAACTCTCACTACCTCAACCACTTCTTATCCTCGCCGTTGTTCTCCAGTCATGCCGCATTTTGCCAGTCGAAGACATGGGTTTTTCATTGTCAGTCTCTCTGATGTAATCGTCGTAGCTGCACGAACACATAACAAGCGTAGCATTATTCCAATGCCTTCAGAAGCTAAATAAATCACCTTTGCCGCATTCACTAAAGCTATTACTGACACACGGGACATATAAATACCCTCTAAATATCTTTCATAGACTAAAACTTTTAGTGCCCTAATCTTGCACTTTTCTATTGCAATCTTTATCTTCCTCTTTCATCCTTCGCTAGACCCTTGCACGAGCGCTGACTCTCGCTACGAGCCCGCCTTTCTCTTCTCTTTCCCTCCGTAGCCGGTCGGCTGCTCCCCGCTTCAAGCCCAAGCCCAAGCCCTGGGCCGAGAGCGGGCGCGCGGCGCGACGGCTGCGGCACTGGGCCATCCATCTTGATCCCCGCGACTGACCGCCCGCATTAGCCGCCGCCGTCGCAGGCGGGGCTGGGCTGGGCTGGCGGGGCCCTCTCGGCTTTCGGGCGGCACGGGCGGGGCGGGGCGGCGCGGCGCGGTGCTGCGATGGGATGGGCCTTCTCTAACTCGCCCGCGGACTGACAACCCAACCTGGCGCTCCGCGTTCCCCGTGACCGAACTCGTGCTCCAGCAGCTTTTGTCTGCGTCCGCGGCACGCGCCGGTTGCTCCTCACGCAGTGGCGGGGTTCTTTTCGTTCCTTCATTCTAAGCCTTGCAACTGTTCTGAAGCTTTACGCCCCTAAGTTACTATGAATGAATGGTGATGTGGATGGCATTACGAGTTATATTATTGGATATCTTTGTCACCCACGCCAATGAGACAAATGGATATATCCATATCTAAGGAAGATTTCGAATCTCCAAGCTTTCGTTCCACGTTTATTAGTTGTCGCCACAACAGTAAAAATACTGTTGTGGCGACAACTAATAAACGTGGAACGAAAGCTTTTTACGGAGGTCGACTGTCACTGTTTTGATAAGGCGATTTTCTCACGACCTTTCTACAATGTTCAACACTTTCGTCAATAGCTAAAAAAATGCCAATTCTTCACATTCATCATAAATATCTCATCATTACATACTGTTTAAATAAGAAATACAGACGAAGTAATAAAGACAACGAACTTGACACAAGAAAATGTCTCTCCACTATCATTTAGCAATTGGTGCAAATTTACCTTCCCGAAATGAAGACTGCAAATGAAAATTGAACAATAATTATCCATATTTATTATTTCATTTTCTGCAACAAATTAATTTACAGAATATACAATTAAAAATCAAAATTTGGTTTCATTTCAAACTGCTCTTCTAAACTGTTAGAAAAACGAAATTTTATTTATTTCCTATCCGTAACAATACGTATGTTTATATCGAAAATTATTTCAATTATTCTTCACCCATTGTTGCTTTGTTTATAACAAATGTCCAAATCTCTCTCTTACTACCTCTATCAGGTATTCAGGACTATAAATATCTATTACCAGCTTCCGTAACAACAACAACAAAAATCAATTTACTATTCGAATGTTTAATAATCAAATACTAAATAATTTTTTGTTGCACCCATAATTAATAAGAAAATTTTGTTGGGAAAAGATTTATAGGGATTCTTTGATATCGACCATTCTGCTGAAGTCTTCGTCAGAATGTGCTTTCAGATACACACGATTATCCAGAGCCAAAACTAAGCAGCCTATGGCCTATCTGATATACAAGAGTATTATTTATTGGGCAAAAAGTTTAATCATGAGATGAAAAAAATGTTTTTTTCAAGAAATAGTGATCATATTCTTTACTTAAAAATGTACCGTGCTTGGGAGCAACTATTTATTCGGCAGTGATTTACGCTAACTGCTGCAATGCCATACCGATGTGTGGACTCCGCTCATATTGTGGCTCTTATCTTCAATTTTCTAGAGGCGGCTGCCTCCATCCGAGCTCCGTTTGCGGGTCCTTGCAGAAGGCACATACTTACTGCTGCAACGACCTTAGTCAGGGCCCGCGTCCGATGGCAAAGATGACCGACACGCAGTATGCACAAAAAATGCTTTAATTTCCAAAACCCTTAAAATTTTCAAGCGCAGTAAGAAGTAATCGACAGCGAATGTCTGTCTCTTGCGAAATGTATTTACGCCTGTTTAGTTGAAAAAAAGATGAATTACAAGAACTGTTTAACTTATTTTTAAATGTAATTTTAAAATATTTATTTGAGGTTTCCCAACTCGAGGTTTTAATTTGGTGGCGGTAAATATAACCTGTCTAGCAGCGAGATTTCGAAACAGACGGTTTCTTTGAAGGTGCAGCACTCAAAGCATATCAAACCCAGTAAGAACTTATCTTACCTGAGATACTATGTTTCAAACTAGAAAGTTCTGCGTTGGAGTATCCCATACTGGTCAATGAAAGGAGCATAAAGGGTCATAGGAATAGTAAATTCGCTGATAAAAATGAGAAATAAAAAGAAAAGAAAGATTAATATAATATAAAATAATTTATGTTTTCGTATTAATTTATAATATATTACACATGTGATACATCAAACTAAGGAGAAAACTGGTAACCTCCACAATTTTATTAAACTACGAATGAAAAATGTTCATTAATTACCTTCATTGAGTGCCTACAGAAAGAAATTTTAGTGCACAAAGGAAGATCAGGTAAAAAGTATATTCGAAGAATTTCGAGACCCACCATGACTGGGCTTGACTTTTAACTAATCAAACAGAAAATTAAAAATCCAATTCTCCTGGATATCACTCTGACTCTGTGGCGAGCAGCACGAAAGCCCAAGCACCTCATTTCCCCAGGAGAGAGCCCCGCGTCTCGGGCGAACGCAGGGAGGAGCCGCCGCGCGGCACTTTCAGCCGGCGGAGACGATACCGCCGCCCATAAAACGGGGCGGGGCCTCGGAGGAAGCAGCGTGGAACGGGCGCGGCGGCGGCAAGAAAAATGCGCGCGCTGGCAGGTGTAATGAACACGGCGCCCGGGACGCCATGGCGGGCGCGCCGGCCGGCCTGAATACTTAATCCGGCGCCAGTGACAGCGATAAGAGGCCTCGGCAAGCGGGCGGACAGGAGGCAGGGCGAGCGCACGGGAGGGACGACAGAAGGTGGAGAAACGAGAGGGAGAGACGTTAAAAGTGGGGCAAACAGTACCGTAAGAAATTTACACGTCTGTTCAAAACTGTGATTAGAGGCGGCTACTTAAAAAATACGAAATGCAGCTAATATCATAGATAAGCAAATGTAGAATGTCCTGGAGTAGGACAAACCTCAAAGAAAAAAGGAATAACAAAAAATCATTACATAAAAATACTTGGAACTTACTTTCTTTGAAGATACTTCAGGAGTGCTTTTCATAATACATTTGTGCCCTTCGCATGCACATGTATTGTCCCCATGACTGTGGATTTCAAAGAGCACGAAAACTCCCGCGACCCCCAAAAAGTATGGAAAATCTTGCATTCTTACGGAGAAATTCGTCCCTTTCTGAGATTCGAAAGTAACAACGTACTACAGTACTACGTACGTACGCACAATGTATTATCAATATTCTCGCGGTATTGAGTAACTAACAAATTAAAAAGACAAAGCAATCAGCAATTAATCACACTTAGCAACATAAGAAGTACATTCGGACGCTTCCGAGGTTGATTATTCTCGGAAATGAGAAATGCCAGTGTTTGATTATTTGTGAAATCTTCTGAAAATGATTGTCATCGGTACCTTGCCATTAAGCACATCGCAGGCTACATCCAAACAGTAAGTAACCCACTGACCCCACCGTTGGTCGCGAATTGCTGGAGCCCGAAGCGACCGAGTCGCCTCAGGGCAGAGCAAGGGCGCGCTGCTTGCTTCGCCTGCTTCCTTCGACGGCCTCTAGGGGCTGGGACGCCAAACCGGCGCGGGACCAATTACGGTGCGCCGCCGAGAGACGTAGTATAGGGGCGGCGCGTGCCGCCCCGCCCCACCTGCCGCCCGCGCCGCCCACGCAGCCTCCACCGCCCAAACTCGGGCGCTCGGCGCTGCATGCGAAAGGAGACCTCGCCCTCGCTCCTCCCTTCGATTGGGCGTGCCGCGAATGAGGACGGCCCTCGCCGCCGCCCCCTCGCCCGTCACGGGCCCCTATGATGGTTCCGCTCCAGGGCTCCTCTTCTGCGACCCTCCCCTGCGGCGTCGAATCCGATAGCGTTGTTTTTGTGTTTGCCCTGATGAACGGCGCGGAATGCAGGTCGAAGCGTGGGCGATTCAACGCACGAGTCACGTCACTTAGTGCCTACCCCAGAGGAACATCACTCAAACAGCGGCACGGAACATGATATCCTTGTTTACATGCCACTGCCGAGAATGCACATTGAAGGGTAGAGATTTCCCTGTATTTGCAGAAAGACACGGTAGATTCTAGAGCAATGAGAGCCCACGCCCGTTCATACAAGCAAAAGGATGGTTACCTGTTCTGACTCAAAATGTGTTTGTTATGAAGTTTTAAACCTTCATCACTTATTTCTACTTTTGATATATCCATTAGGTGTTGTGAATTGAATGGCTCTTCAACTCATCAATATTCATTAGTGTTCCACCACATCTTATTAATTTCATTTGAAAAAATCACACTTTATATTTTCATAAATACACGTGTGATGATCTACCTGAAAAATGCATTTCCTTTTGTTGGAGGTCTCAAGAGGACATGAATTTATATTGCCCACATTAAAAGAGCAAATATTTCAATTATTAGTAAATGTACCTATAAAAAAACTATTTACTTGCTATATTCTTTCCTTAAATGACGTAATCGAGTAAACAAGACAGTAGGTGAGGTACGCCAACTCTTACCTACATTGTTGTCCTACCTTCTTCGCAATACAGTTTTCAAACAAATATTTTCGACATTTCAACTGTTTTATTGTTGTACACAGGTTTTAAAGCTATCAATCTAAAGGAACTAATAATATCATATACACATAACTAAAAGAAAAAAATGTTACAAAAAGAAAAGCCGTTTAAGCACGTGGCACACAAGAAAAAAAAACAAATGCCAGAGGTCGAACAATAACCAAATTGAGAAGACGTCGAAGGACGAAAAGTCATTTCGCCCCGACAAACATTCATAGTTACTCCCCGACGCGGACACTTGCAGCGCCAATGCAACTGCAGCACCGAGCACGTCAATGCGCCCCACCGCGCGACATCGCTCACGCTAATGCGCTCTCGTGCGGCCAGGGCGCGCATCTCCGCGCCACGCGAGGGGGTCGCCCGCCCGCGCAGGGCGACGAGCGAATGACACTTAAAATCCCACGTAAATTGAACGGCACGGCACGACACGGCGCGCGCGCGAGAGTGGGGCAGACGATACGACCCGTGTAGGAAAGTGGATCAATTTTATACGACCCCTTTATTGTCGCTTTATTACGGCCTGTTTTATGTAACTTTCCCCCACCCCGGCCTCCCTCTCCCCGTGTTGGTTGCGAGTAATATGGTGCACGAAATTTTGTTCAAGCCCTCCCCTCCATCGAGTTATATACTGCATTAACCGGGTTGAAACATTTTATAGAGTACTCACCGACAGATATTCAGTTTCGTAATGGTAATGGGGTGGGACGCAAAAGGAAATGCTCGCCAATTCATAACAATTAATGGAATGGAGGGGCAGGCTGATAGAGCGCGTGCGCTAGGTCCTCTGCTCACTGAGTCGCTCTAGCGTTCCCTTCCCAGTGTACACCCCCATAAATTCTCTCAACTAGGGGCACGTGAGGAGCGGTTTTAATGTTTAACTGCCTTAGCATTTATTTGTAGATATATCGGAATCGACCTGCACTGGGATTAATGAGCTTACATGATCAATTGTATCGAATGGAGCAATAGTGGAAAGAGAGACTTGACACTTTGTAACATTGCAGTGATCAGAGAGCGGTCTGATCGCTACCTATTTTATAGTTAAACCGATTTCGTCGAATAAAATGAAGCCATTATATTAATTATTTTTGACATCATATTTGCCTATATTACAAATCAATGAAAGTGTAATTAACATACGTCCCTAACACGAACAACGTGTCGTATTCCCAGAAAACATTTACCATCACCACAGAGGATAAATTAAATTAACAAGTTGAAAATTTAATCAAAATATGTTTTACTACTCATTTATATGAATTAGTAATAATTTTGTTCATGCTAATTATTTATAAAATATTGTATAAAAATGGGCTCCGTCAAACTGAATAAACAAACTCCAAATGATACGGATTTGTCCTTCACAATATATACTTTATATAAACCGTATGATACGCGTTCTTCACTTTTTTATTTTCTCAAAATTGAATCAACTTTTGAGGACGGAGAATGTTATAAGAGTGTTACTTCGCTTCCACGCCACTATTACTTAAGAAATTACATCTAATTAAGGAAATGTTGAAAAAGTTCCACGAATAACAGAATATAATTTTCTTCCGCAGTCACGTTAATGTGGATTTTACGTTTTTTTTAAAGTTCCCTTTAAGTGAACCTTCCAGGAAGAAAATTAAGATATTAAGATAATGGAGCCATATTATTTGCACTTTATGCGAAATTCCACTCAAGACAGTTTCGTCATTCCCACAAAATGGAAACACTACCCAGAACTTCGAAGCCATTGCGAGTGAAATGGGTCAAGGTGCTGTTTTCACAAGAATAAAGTGAAACATATAACATTTACCGTTCAAAATAACGTAAGCAACTCGCGCGGAAAATAGGGTGGAAAAGACAGCCATTTTCGCATTTTCCTCTCCAGGAATGTCAAAGAACAAGGTGTTCCTCTGAAAATGTTCATGAACATATTCAAGAAAAAGGACTGTGGTATTAGAACACAAGTTTTTCTCTTAAAGTCTTTAAAACATTTTACCTCACTTTCAGTTAATGCCAAATAATAATACGCTCTTCCAAAACATGTCTTCTTTTGTAATCTCGAGCAGCCTGGAGAAAGATGAAGGTAGTCTCGGGGAAAATAAACGTGGACCTCTCTCTGATGCAAAATTACCGCTAGGAACTTCCCAGAGCGGGTCGTACCTCAGCTCCCGTTGAGATGAAGCTAGTCAGTCACCGTTACGGCCACTCTCTCATGAAGAGGCTCTCCCGTAGGCGTTTTTCCAGCGTCGAAATGAGAACCTGGGCCACAGAGTAGCTGAATTATACCAGCCCTTCTCACTGGCCGCCGCACCGCGTAGCCACTTTATAGGGGCAGAGCTCGTGATGATGGGAGGGAGTGGATCCGGAAGATGCGGGTAGAGATGGTGAAGCAACGACACGAGAACAAAAATACAAGGCGTAAAGGCGAGCTGTGGTCCCGACTCAACTAATGAGAAGGACCGGTCCGTGATATCTGAAGAGCAAATCCAACTCGTAAGGTCAATAACGTTCGTGGTTCAATTGGGCACGGAAAAGAGGCAGTGGCAGCGGCTCGAAAAAGAGAAAGAGCAAAAGCAGTAGATAAACGTGGATGAAAAGAGAGAAGAGAAAGGAGAACTCACGGAATGCGTTGGGTGCAAGTGCATAAAGCAGGCGCGGTTGCTGTGGCGATGCCAGCGGGGGAGCGATGCGGTCGGCGCGGCGGCAAGGCAGCGGTGGCGGCGGGCGGGCGGGCGAATGAGGTTATTAAACAGACGGAGCGGCGTGGGCGGGGCCTGGCCTGAAGCCGGGGGCGACCGCACCTGCCCCACACCGTCCCGCCCCATCCCCGGCAGTTTGCGCGAGGCGTGCGACCGCGCTGCGCCGCTCCCTGGCCCGCCATCGTAAACCGTCCAACCCTCCCGGCCCGGCGCGTCCCGTCCCGTTCCATCGGCCCGCCCAGGCCTGCTGGAGCTCCGCGGTTGGCCGCGGCCGCGCCGCTGACATTCATAAGGTACTTGACTGCATTTATTTCGACAGATACAGCGACCGCCACTGCCGCCACGCCGCCGCATCCGCTGCCGCTGCCGCGACCGGCCCGATCCCGCAATCTCGTTCCGAGCAGTTAGAATTGGCCACTCGGAATTAAACGATACAATCGCAATAAATCGTCATTACAATCTCCCGGGGGGCCTGTTATGGACCCTCGTGAAAAACAGGGAAATGAAAGGGAAAGGGCGCACGAACATCGATGGTTGTTTGACGTTTGGTGTTTTCCTGGAAGTTGAGCTGGCATTATGAGAATTCAACGAAGACTTTACATCAGTTATACGTGGAAGCATAGCCTTTCTAAACGTGCTCGTAGTTTCATAATTTCATTTAGCAATTCTCTTAGCTAAGAATAGATAGTGTGATACTTATCATAATTACCAACACTTTAACGCTAACATTTACAAAATAATATTCGAGCTTTTTTAAAATTTATCACTTTTCCTTCCAAATATATTATTTCCCAAAACGTCGAATATATTAAATTAACCACTTCTGAAATAAATTGATAAGACTATGTACAAATATCAATAGGGAAGATAAGTGTCACAAAACCAGTGATGCTAAAATTCCACACATTATCTCGTATTATTTGAATATATTAAGCACTATTATATTATTAACTGAGTTGGGAAGAAAATTTTCTACACTTGTACGTAAAATCGAAATTAAAGGAAATTAATTGTACGTGTGTACGTGCCTGATTCCGCACTGAGCAGCGGGTTACTTCAATTGGGGATTCCCTCACCGACCCAAACATCCTTCTGCGGGATGCTCACTTGTACAACTATTCATTTAATTTTTCAAAAAGCAATAGGTTTAATCAAATTAGCACGTGTGCAAAATAATTCAGTAAATTATTATTCATCCCAATAAAAATATAAAAGAAACATTCGAAGCAAGTTTTGAGAAAAAATTGGATATACTTGTGCAAAACTGTCCCAATTTATCCAACATTTTGCGAACACTATTTTTTTTCAAAAAAAGGTGTATTTGATATCATTTAAAGACTTAATATTGTGAAACACATTCCTCTACGAAATAAATCTAGATTACATTCAGTTTGTAAGTCCGATGTTAAAAAAAATTACATATTAAAATTACAGACATTGTAATGAAAATCAGACATATATTATATTTACACGGGATTTTTTCTCTCTACGAGTAAACAATGTAAGGAAAACATTGAAGTCGCTTTCAAAAAAATTATGTTAAGGTATTTTTTGGGAAAGTACCATGATTTAAACTACACGAAAATTACTCGTATGTTGACTCGTATGTTGCCTTTCTCATTGTTTACGGATCATAGATTTGAAAAAAATATTTAGCTTCAAGAAGTTTGTTGAAGGAGATTCAGAGGTTTTAATGAAACTCTGAGAAATACTAGTATAATTCAAGTCGAACAGACGGACTGGCGGGAAGAAGGATAGGAGCAGAACAGACAGGCAGTACACACTGTCGGAAATGACGAAAAAGGAGAGGAGAAGTGAAAGAACGTTTTCGTTGTCAGGGACTCTGTAATAGTCCAAATTTTGTTATCGACTCTTTGGGGCATTATGCTTTTTCTCCATTTTAAAGATGAAGCGAGTCATAGTAGATAAAAAAAACAAAATTTTCCTAATAAAGTTAGAAATAAACGATTCTTTTAACATTTTGCCTTCAGAAGCATTGGCTCCCCCAAAAAGTGTTTTTTTGTAATTTTCCAATTTTGTCGCAGCTTGAATATCATGTCAAATTCATAAAAAATAGTGGTGCAATAAAATGGC
This sequence comes from Teleogryllus occipitalis, assembly GCA_011170035.1. Lineage (NCBI taxonomy): Eukaryota > Metazoa > Arthropoda > Insecta > Orthoptera > Gryllidae > Teleogryllus > Teleogryllus occipitalis. Next base: position 74,068 of record BLKR01000777.1, on the reverse strand, counting down.
GCAGTATCCTTTAGTATACTCTTGAGTCTGGGAGAGCCTTTCAGTTTTGCCGCACCCTCTTTCCAGCTGTCATCTATTGGCCCATGACTGGGACCTCTCAAGGTACCTACCGCTCTTCTGGGGGCATTCCCAGAAAAAAGAGCATGCTTCTCCGTGCTTCCCAAACGACATGTAAGCATATCTCAGCTATACCTATACAAATTTGTCCGTTGTATATGCCGTAACCATGGTATCATCTCGGCACTTGTAACGTTTGTACTGGAGTTTGGGATTCACCCTCTCAATTACAGTTGCTTGACAGGCCAAGATATTATGGAAAGATTAAGGTTCTCGGAATGCATCCACGTCACGAACACAAATTCAACATTCGTACCTTAGGCGGGTTTAGGTACTGTCGAACGTACTAGAGCGCGCATCCCAGAAGCCCTTGCCTCACGAGGCCCAAACTCTTGGCCGTATTGTTTGTAAATGACATACGGTTGTATGACAATAATAAATGTGAAAAACTAATAATATACCCTACACTGAGCTTTTTATGCAAACGCACATTTTAATGTGCTTTATAAAATTGCATCTATAATATTTGAAAAAAACATTGATGCCCTTCGCGTCAACAAAAATTAAGCAAAGCCATTTCACGATCAAAAAGAACAATATTTTCAAAATTAACTAACTACAAACAAAATTTTGTACAACGTAATGTTTACAGCATGTATCAGTTAACTCGTTGCTTTCATTTACTTTTAAATAATATTTGTTGAGGAAACGGTGTCATTTAAAAACACACTTAACTTTTTTTACACTTTCTCAATTTTTCGGCCCCCTAAGAACAGAATTGAAATATAACTTACATGTTCTATAGAAGAGCAAAATTTGATTCTATGGATAAAATTTCATTTCAAAAAAATGGAGCAGTTTTAGAGAAAATGTCGTATGAGTGCTTCCAAAAAACGTACAATTTTCAACTGATTTGGACAGAATAATTTTAAGTTTACAAGTACTTTTATAAGAAATCATTTGAAGTACTTGAACTCACAAATACAGTGATGTATAAAAACGCCAGTAATGTAAATATTAACCTGGCGATATTTCAAAAAATTACATTTGTTTTCTTTTTTTATCGTGTGCGGTAAATGGAGAGTGCTTGCTTAGAGGTGAACCAACTAATTCCTGAGTGCTCGACAGAATATGCCAGATTTATATGGTGACTTGTAAAGACCCTAAGACATGTATTTCCATTAAAATTTCGAAATTGATTTTTCCATAGCATTGCATAACTTTCTGTGTGCAACGTATATTACTCCGTATACAAGAAAGTAATCATTGCAAAACAGAATGACGCTTAACGATATACAAGTGAAGAATATTGGCAAATGTACCGCTACGTTAATGACAATGTTACATACAGGATGAAGGCTGTTTCCTTCTTCTCGTTTTTAATTACGTATGTGTGAGACACGCCATTAACACGCGCTGTGAGATGTAGATTATTTGGATTTTATCAATGTTACTGGATTTTGGTAAAGGAATATGCATATGTTCTTGAAATTAAACCATTTCTTTGGCCTGCAATTCACGGCAACCTAACACAAATGAGATCACCAAATTCAGTTTGATAAAATTAATTTGTAATAATAGTATTTCTATAAAAGCGAAACTTTAATTTGATCTACTTAATATATTTTCCAATTATGGAATGAAGCTGTTTAACAGAACATTGCACAAGTCGCAAGACCCTTTACGAATCGAGACATAACCACCATTACTCGCGGTCTGCGCTACTTGCTGAGTGGCGCGTGGTCGCTCAATGAGTAATCAACTCATCCGGCAGTTGTAACGCGGCACCAAACAGCGTGAGTACTGCAATCCTAACGGCCGGTTGACGAGGACCGCGCGCGATACACGACTGTAATAATATAGAACTCGATTCCGTCAATTCTCAAATTTGAGGTTTGCGGCTTTTGAATAAAAATTTTTTTCCAAAATATACTATTTTCGGCGCTTAAACTCCGTATAAATTCAGCCTTTTGAACGTTTCAGAAGAAGAGAAATCGTCAAGAAATTGCCGTGCGGTAACAAATTGTTTTTCAGTAAATAAGATAAATATTTGTCCATCAAATTAAGAGAAGACGCTGAGTTTTCCCATCTTAAATGAGGCTTCCGTACGTTTTCAATAAAATATTACATATTGCGAAGTCACGATCACATTCTTCACAAAAAGTATATTCTGGAGGTCAGAAGGCAAGTTTTCATGATTGCGCAGATTCATACGTAATTTAAAGTGTTTATCCGCAAAACAGTTGAAAATGCACGTGGCATATGGGGGGAAAGTAAATAAAGTACAAAATAATGCAATATATTAAATCGTATTTAAATAAAAAAATATTTCATGTTCAACCCGGTCTTTATTCACTTACAGATTTACTTTTCATATAATTAAGAATAGTATTCATAAGAACTTGGTCTTTTGATATTCACAGCACAAGTTATCGGCGAACTTTAAATGTATTCTAAGAAAATAAATCTATTTGAAAATACTCTATTAACTGACGGCAAACTGGATGCGCTGAGTGTATAAACAAATGTTTTTGTTTTTGAAAGAATAAGAAGAACTGCAGTAAAAAATCATATTTACTTTGAAACATCGTTGTCTCCGTAAATATATTACTTGTATTAGCAAAGGTCACGATTCCGAACGCTATACCAGAGAAAAAATGAATATCATGCAATTTATTTACACGTTTCTCTCAACCATATTTTACGTTACACTTGTTCTGCAGTTACACTTATGAAACATACATTTTTATTACATAAAACTATAACACTATTATTTGAAAGACTTTTTTTTGAGTAATGTATATACAGCTTAAGAGAAAGGTCACTACCTCTAGACTTGGCTTAACAATTCACAAACATATCAAGTCGAAGCAAAAATGCTCTACATCTCAAAAATAGATTGAATCGAAATCGCGAAATATGAAAATGTAATTGCGCATACAAATTAAATTAACCAAAATAATATTTTTGTACGTTTTACATCAGACAATGATTTAAATGCAATGAATGTTGAAGGTTTGATTGAATTCAATCATGGAAAGTTTCATGAATATAAATGAACATCCTTTTGAGGTCAAGAATCAACAAATCCTACATTGAGTGAAACCTCAAGGTTCGAAGTTTTAATGGAGCATTTCAAATACAATTTCCAACACCAATTAGTTACACGAAAGAGCAAAACGTTCACGAAAACAAAGGGATCGAGAACGAAAGTTGGAATGGAAAAGGGCGAACAACTCGTTTCCCCTGATATTTTCGTGGGATAAAGGGAAGTCACTTATTATGCAGGAGAATGGCTGTAATCATGGCATTAGGGAGCTGTAATTGAAATATAATCCGATATACCATATGCAAGTTCAATTATAATAAATGTAATTAATGTATTGAATGTAGACGTCATGCTGCACAATGACAGAATAATTACTATTACCTAATATTCCATTTATACAGTAATGCGATCAGTAATTGGATAATATTCTTTTTTAAAATGTTTTTATAGAATGAAAGAGATGAATAATTCTACAATTAATACTTATAATTTCCCATGAAGTATCGACAAAACATAGAGTCAATTGATAAATATCAAAAAAAGAAAATTTATATGCAAGTCTTGCACGAACGTGGAGGATCGACGATTTCAAAAAATAGTATCTCGCAAGATCAGCAGAGAAAAATATTCCTCAACCGCTCGAAACGTGCACACATCTACGTGGATTACAGAAACTGCTAAATTATTATCAGACGCTATCGAATTTATATCAGAGTCGGAATATACTTTTTGTTTTAAAACAAAACATACTCTGATTATGAAATATTTTAAACTAGGAATATGTACTATGATATTAATTGCAGAGCTCTTCACATAAACGTCCAGGAATACAAACATTTCAAAAAAGTGTGGTCATAGAGGTGAAACTTTCCAACACCTTACAGGACTACAATTATTTTAAAAAATAAACATCTCTCTGGTGATCCGAATTTGAATAATATGTAAACAAAGCATATCGCCTTTTGTGTTCATAAGAATCTGAGAAAGTATTAAGACGAACTATTCATTTATAGGTTTCTAAAGACGCCTCTGTCTTGTAAGCACGCTGTGCAAGGCAGTGACGTCACCCGCGCCGCAAATAACTCGCGCAGCGGACAGGTTTCCCAGCAAAGAGAAACTGCCTTTTCGCTGCCATTGTGCTTGAGGACTGAACCAAGCTCCGTTTCAGAATAATAAGGGAAGTCCGTTGCTTTTTTTTATTTAGCGTCAAATCCAGTTTGAAAGACTTCTAACAGAAGGGTGAATGGCTCCAGCGGCCGGCAAGAATGAAGACAAATGAGGGCGACGCACGTGTATTCACACGTGTGTCAGTCCAAAGCAAGACGGAGGAAACAAATCTCCGAGAATTCTCTCAAATTGTAGTTTCCGGGACGGCCATCGTCCGTGATGTGCAAAGAGAGATGTGTCCTTTAAGGATATCGCCGTTTGTATCGAGATGTTTCTATATTTGGAACAATTCAAAACGTGAAATACTAATATATTCTGAAACAAGTTCAATCCAAACAAAAAGTGAACAAATTTTGTACATGGGCACAAATGTGTAGGAAGTGTATATTATTTTGGTGCGTGTATCTCCGACGTAATAGTCAAGAATTCGTATTGCAATGCCACTGGAACCATCTGAATTCAATGATAGGATTACACGGTACAGTGGCAGCCGGTCGTAGAATGAAGTTTTTTATAACATTTTTGGCAAGAGGATAGTCTTCTTTATGGTGGAAGGGGAATTATTGGTGAACTAAATTGTTCCAGATCATTCTTCAGGGTGTCTCTGGATCACAGTTCTGTATTTTTCAAACGGTTACTTTATTTTTATTTTTCCATTTTCAAATTACTGTTATTGTTAGTATTACCGCTGTCATTACCCTTACTTGGCATCCACTAATAAATATGAGTTCCATTTTATGTGCCCGATACATCTCGCTGGAATAATTTTCATTAATTGATAATTCATCTTTAAGCACATTGAACGAGGAGTTCACAAAGTGAACTGAAGCGTCCGGTAGACCCCAGATCAATCTAGGAGTAAGGGACTGAAGTGACTTGTGATGAAATTTGTGTTGACTAAATAAAAGGGATCACCGGAAATAAGTACAAATCGAAAATGACATCACGCAAGTAAATCTTATATAATTGTTCTGCAGTGAATAGTGACTTCACATTTCGTAATTTTGAAGGTATTGGCCAAATCATTAGCAAACAATTTTCAATGTAATAATTCACATAAATTCCTTTTCTTACTTTCTTGCTCCTTTACTTTTTTCACCACCAAGGTACCACAGCAAAATACTCTTAAAACAGTATCATATATACAACTAGTGCATAATAGCAATACAGCAAGCAAGCAAAAAAATCGGATTCCATATACAGTTTTTCTTGCTCGTCAGCCATGTTCGTTTGGGTATGGTCTCCCACCTTACAATTTCTAACAGTAAAACCTATCTTTTAATTGCAGAATCAGTAGAGTGTGGTAATCCTTCGCACGTAGCGTAGTCACACATTATAGTAATAGTCTTGGAAGTCAATAAGTTGTTTTGTAAATATGAAGATAAGTAAGACCAACAACGATCGGCGAGGCTTCTCGCGGAAGTGATCGCTTCGATAACCGACGCCTGACTAATCGAGAAAATAACACTTTCTCAACGCGCGGAGAACGATAAATTATGCTTTAGTTTCCGAGCAATTTAACATAACGCAAGCGGAATGAACGACCGTTACCAGTCTCTTGCAAACACCTTTTACGCGATTTTGTAAGGTGGCTTAACGTATACATAATTGAATAATTTGTGTTACTCCTAACTCGAATTTCGACGTGAGGATATCTTCGAATTGAGGATATCTTCGCATAAAGGAATCCAAAGCAATATCCTGGTCGATTCAGCTGCTAAGCAAGCAACTAAACTCCCTCTTCAAGAACAGATAGTTTCACAGAGCGACATAAAAAAGAATTACATAGACGTCTCCAGTGGAACATTACGTGGTATAATTTTCCAAGTCGCCACCACCAAATTAGAAGGACGCACCTCCCGTACAAATAAGAAAAGAAGAAATTACTCCCGCAAGACTCCGCATAGGACATATCCGTATTGCCCACTCACATCTGTTCAAGAAAGAATCTCCTTTATTGTGTACATATTGTAAAGCGCCTATAACTATCTAACATATTTTAATAGATGGCCTAGTGTATTCAGTATTCAGACTCTTGTATTACTCATTCACTTAAAAATTGTCTCCTCAAATTACTCACAGGAAAACTCAAGTATATAATGTTTTCAAATTTCTAAAAGATGTAAATTTATTTAATGGACTGCAAAGAATTGTATACATGGTCACTAATGATCTTGCAATTTATGCGACCGAAAAAAATTCTATTAAAAATATTGACGATATTAGGTGTCGATGTTGTTCGTAGTCATCCCAACCCATGGTTTCAACTTACCACACGTCTACAAATCATGTCAGAGGTTTGTATCGTCCTATTCCCCGTAAAAGCACTGAGTCGAGAACGAATCGTATTGAAGCGAAGTCAGTCAGGCACTCGCAGGAACAGAACTGAACCGAACTTCCGAGAACGCGCTGATCGGGAGAAGCGGAGAGCAGAGCGTGCCACGTGCACCAGTGCTCCACGCAGGTTCGCGCTGTGATTATGTTTGCTCTTTGAGTGGCGCGCAGGGGTAATACGGCCTCCGCTTTGACCGTAACGTTTCCTGCTGCGTAGTCGGGACCCCGACTGAGTTCAATGGAATTTAGTCGATGACCTTTCGTGTCGATCCTCCAGGTCTGTAAAGGCGCGCACCTCACCTGTGTTACTATTGAGCGCATGTTCCCTCCGATATTCAAACGTGGTAGGTGTTATGCAAATTTTGTAACAAAATGATCTTGGACGAGATTCAAGTTTCAACAAAGCGTGTAGGTATTCATGAGTGATATATTTCTTCATAAGAGTCAGCGTGCAGCGCTATTCTCTCAACCGAACAGATGATTTTGAGTTACTCTTCAGTAACAGCAAACTTTACATGATAGCTTTGCATATAAATGGGCACTGGTCTCTAAAGAAAATTCAACACGTTCTAGAGAAAATGAATATCATTGCAAGCACAAAGTAATCGCCATCCCGCCACGCATCAAAGGTTTTACAAAATGTTGCTGGTGACACGTCTATGGATGTAAATACTAAATTCGACGCTTTGAACACGTAATAGTGGTGACTATCTTTTTCGGATCATGAGAAGCGTACAACAGAATTCACTAAATTGAGATGCGATGGTACCAACGGCTGTGACTCATTAATTTACTTCTAGCGACCACTCTGAATTAGTACCTAGCACAGAAATCTAATATTTTAAATGCGTATTATGAATCCTTCAAACGATCAACATAAAAACGATCACTATAAATACCACAAGTAATATAATAAATGTTAAAATCACACAAATGAAAACAAAGCACTCACCGTACGTTTTATAATCACGACAAAGCAAACACTGAAGTATTATATGGATTTAAAATTAGAAGTACAGGATCGCACAGCGCCAGTACGATTTCGTTATTCGGTTTGGATCTGCGTGATTATACAGATATCTCAGAATAAACATGAGAGGGAGAGGTATAAAATTGGAATAGGGGCGTAAATGTGGAATACCGCATGATCTAGTTCGCAGGTGCTGTTCTGTGGAGGAAAGCACTTGAAACAGTGCAGTCATGCACATGGTTAATCCAATTTCGTTGTTGGAGAAGGCCGTAATTTACAAGCGGTAGAAATTTTACATTTTGTGAGGTGTATAAAACTTTTGTCGTTAAGCAGAAACTATTGTGTAACACACAAATTATCTTTATGAATGTGGAATATATTTTAGTCTAGAGGTTAGTCATTGAAGTTAACAACAATTTATTGTCCAATATCCATATGAGCTCCACCTGTTTTGACGTTCCATGTGTCAAAATAGAGGTGTCACAAGTATGGAGTACCTTGGTATTCCAGGGATATCTGGACGTTGCAATCAAGATGCAGAGCGCCTGTTCTGCTCTGGAAGTTTTCAGCAAACACTAGGGGGAACAATGTGTGAAATGTGCGAGATGTGATCACATACAGACTGTGCTTGTTATGAAAACGGGCGTTACTTTTGTGTTTATTGCAAATGAAAATCTGTTGTATAGTATTATGCAATTTGTTCTCAAATTTCAAGCAAATAGAACATGTCAGTTTGTAATTTGGACTAATAATTTAGCATTTACTACATGTTATTGCTGGTATTTCATATTTGCACCCCATTTTCTAAACAAGAAAGAATGTACTTTCGTCAGAAAGAAGGTATTTTAAGCACTTCGAGTTTCTTATGCAGTAGTGGTTTCATCAGTGATTATCATATTATACCTTCTCATAGTGAAACTTTTCACAATCATTTATTTCTTTATGTAGTTGTAAGTAACAGAAAAAAAAGTTGTATTCCATATTCCCATTCTTCCTCTCCTAATTTTTACGGTTTATAAGTGGGTCAAAGATGATCCATTTTGAAACGAATATGCAACGGGAAATTTCATATAACTACGTTACTTATGTGATATTTGCCCTGTGCTAATGGCGGCAACTCATGGCATCAAGACTTTTTATTGGAGTTTGACGGATACTCGAAATCTCTCAGACAGCGAACGACCGTGACTGCTCAACATCAGCGCATGGTGAAATGCCTACTAAACGGGAACAAATAGCACACGTAAAACTTCGTTGTATGTGTTTTCACACATATTCATCAAAAGTGATCATCTTCGCCACCATGCACGTCCTCGAAGTTTGTAACATTTGTTCTGAACCGCCCCTGTACTATCCTCTTTCGGATCCGACCACAATGATCGACCTGCTTCACTTCCAATTCTGCGGTATGCCGGCGGGCGTGCCACGTGCGCCCTCGGGAGGGGGAGGGCACGCGCGGTGGGCGGGGTCATTTTCGTCGGCGCGCGGCGCAAAATTGCAAACCGCATTTGCTACAATGCCTGTATTTATGGATTTACGCTGCATTGTTCTGGGTTGCATCATCGAGGCGCGGCGCGATGCGGATATTCTGCAGTGGGAACGCGGGGCGAAGCCCATTGGCTCTGGGCAACCGCACAAATCTACAGAGGGGGCGGGGCGGCGGAAGAGTTTCTTGCCAACCTTCCTCGACGACGAGTGTGCCAAGCCTGCCACTGAACGAATACGCTGAAGGAGTTGTGATGATGTACGACATGCACCGCTCCCAAGCACCGTACATTATTTCTACTTAGAATAATCATACTGAATTATCATTGTATGACATCTTTTCTGTATCTCAATTTGAATTTCGTATACACTGGAAATATCATACGCGGCATTATCGCTGAATGACAGCGTTACAATATTCGAATTCAAGCATATTACATATCAAAACTATTATTCTTTTAGAGAAGCTAAATAATGTCAAGAAGAAAGTAGAGTACAACTTATCACTTTACAAATGAATGAGAGATCCCTATTTTCTGGCTACATTTTCATTGAATTGCAATAGTTTTTATTCTAAAAGTTTGAACTGGAAATATATGCGATACTTAGAGATAATCATTAACTTATCATTATGTGTAACCACTGAAGATAATATCAATAACATGGAAAAAAAATGTTTCATCAAATATCACTATATCCTACCAGAGAACCTATCTTTGAAAAGAGCTAGAAATGATCATCTGTTACAGCACACACATACGCATAGAACATATCTACGAAATTTTCAAAAAGTGTTGCTTACATTCATATTATTTGTTACGAATAGAAACACTAAGACTAGAAAATAAAAATGTTAATTTTTTATTCAATTTTCCTTTCACAGAATGCCAGATTACTACGTGAAAAGTCATAAAGACTCTTTAATATCTTCTACAAAGCTTCAATAAAAATATTTACACTAACTTGGTTTTGAATTGGCCAGTGAACAAATCGACGATCCCAGTCAATTCATGAGACAATTATAAAACCTGAGTAAATTCACTATCGATAATACAGATCTGCGAACTCCCAGTCTTCCCTGAAACTGACAACGTAAACTTCTTTTGCGGAAAGAGTTGTTCGGTAGCAGTTTCGTGACGAAGCCCGAGTTTGTCCACCCTGGAATTGCTCCGCGCGAGTGCGGCTGCAATGACGTCGCGAGGAGAGTGGCGAAGCGAGCCGTGCGTTGCGGAGCACATCAGGCCAGTGACAGAAGATCAGGTCAGGCTAGGCCAGGCCAGGACGAGGGTGGGGATGGTATGTAGGGCAGGGCTGGCAGGGTAGTGTCGTGGCGAAACAGGGCACGACAGAACTGAGCTGGGCACGGCAGGCCGGGGCGGGGCGAAAGGGTGGGTTGTGTAGAACGGGCGGAGCGGTTGGCGCGGAACGTGGCTTGCGGGGAAGAGCGGGAGCAGGACTACGGAGGGAAGGCCAAGGCAGCAGGGTGAGCCAGGGAGGGTCGAGGGAGGTGAGGTGGGGAAGGGCTGGACAGAGCTGATCAGGTCGGGGGGGGGTATGGGAAGGGAAGGATGGGGCGTGACGGGACGGGCAGGGCGGGGCGGAATGAGGGGCGCGGACGCTTATTGGCCGCGCGTCAAGTGTTTCCCGCGTGTGGGCGGAGAGCGTTGTTCCCAACTCCGAGGAAACTGTTGCCGGGGCGCGGAGTAGAAACTCGTGGCCGCGGCGGAAGCGGTCCGCATGCGGAACCGGCTCAATGGCTCGCGCCCGCCAACATTCCCGCCAGAGCGCTCCTCTCGGGAGCACCCTGGGGGTGGGAGGCGTAGGGGGTGGGAGGCGTGAATTTAAAACTCGCTGGCCAGTTCGTGCGCTTCCGCTTGCCGCGTCGACGAGAGAGCGTGAAGGAGCAGAATGAACAGCGATTCGTTTAGACCCATTTTAATGTTTCTACTAGTTTTCCCTGGGAAATGCGTTTGCAGAATATTCATTAGTATATAACGTTAGTTCACATTGTTGCTAATTCGCGAGTTGGTCGGACGCATTCAGAAAGAAAATTCGATCGGTTTACAAATACTTAAACAAAATACAAACGATTTATGAACCTACAGTAGCACATAAGCGTCACTTTGGCCTTAAAAGAGAGTATTCTAGAAATATGTTGGGAAACAATTCAATGTTAATTCCATTCTTTTAATTCTAACAGTAATTAACACTCCAATATAAGTTCAGTAATAATTATGTACTCACAATTACACAGTTCGCCAAAGGAATGTCAGCTTACTTACCTGAAACAAAATGCATATGATATAAAATCAATGTTATAAAACTAAAATTGTTACTACGTTATTTCTTTTTCTCAATCAATTCAATTATTGTATTTTGACCACCTTTGCGCGCTGCAGCAAGGCAATTTGCAACGAATTTTAAGTAGAGTGTTTTAAAAAAAAATTAGTTCCCGAATATTAACAATTATTATATAACTGTATCATATATTTTAGACTAACTTTAGGATGTTGGTAAGAAAATGGTATATATCTCCATTTAAAAAATCGAAGTTACTGAATATATTTACAATATAAATGACACAAACGAGAAAAAGCAAATGTTACTTGTCACAACTACAACACCTTGATGCAAATTACTTCTAGGTACTTCAAACCAATTTGAAGACATTTGCTATATCCAACTTACGCGGCCTGTTATGCGTACTCAATTATAACGGAAAGGAATTAATTGTCAGCGGAATGGAATTAAACGCAGATACGAGAAATAAGAGAAAGAAAATTTGGAACTTATACGAGGGTCTGATCAAATAGGAACTGACATATTATGTCATGAACACACCCAGTTCTCATCAGGGGACAGACCTATTTGTGAATCAGCCTACCAAAGATTTGTTTAATACCGAACGTTTTTGCAATGCATCAATCTCTGCTTGTCGTTACTGAAACTCTAATGCAGTCAAAATATGCCCTATTTAAAGTTAAAAAAATTACACATAACATTGTCAAACAAATTAACTGTCTAACTAAGTAAAAAATTAGAGAATAATAACTATTACTAGCAAAATGAAAAAAATTCTGTCATATGAGAAAATGACAACGCTGTCCGAAACTCTACATGGAGCTTGTCAGCCTCGTGTTCATGCTGTGTCCCTGGCCCAGCGTTTCTTCTCGCTCCCATCGGCTCCGCCTCTCGGCAACAAAACTTGCGGCATTAGTGCTTCACCGAGCCAGTCTGTCTCAGACGCAAGCCATGTTATTACGCAATCCTATTACACAGCCTTGTGATCGGGGTTGTATAATTTGAGAACAGCAGTTTATTTAGAGTACGTAACATAAAAAGGAGTGCTTCTAAGTCTTAGCAAAATTCCACTTCTGCACATAAAGTTCTCCATTGTTTAATTGGTCTTAAATAAATGAAACTTGACCGCGTGTCTTGTTCTTAATCTCCATAGCCTCCATAAAAGTAGTTTATGACATTTATGTTAGAGCGCCCATAACTATACAAAGGAGCACAAAAGAATTCATTTAGAAAACAATAAATGGAAGTAAATCATTATGGTTTGTCCCGAAAGTACAGGAATACAGTAGTTAGAACATTTAAGTTGAAGAACTTAGCTGTTGCAAATACACAGTTATACACCAACGTAACACGTAAAACTAACAAAGTTTAACCGTACAACTTACGTGAACATGCCTTGATGCAAAACGTAGTAAGACAACCGTCCGGGCTTAAAAACATACGATTTCAGACATGACACAATCTGAAATGTCAATAAAATAGCCAATAAAATTACGCTCTTATTTCAATTGTCAATATTAAAAAACCTGATTCAGATTTCTAAGCAAATGGCGAATCTATACCACCAATCTTGAATTAGTGGTAAACTTGCATTATATTAACATTTCAGCGGTCGCAAACGCTAGGAAGCACCCGGGCGTGGATGCACAAAAGAGGGATTTATAGATTTTACTGTCCCGCCCCAATTTCTTTCCATGGCGGCTCCAGTAACTTGAGAGCACCAGACTATTCTTTTCGATCTGCTTCGATACACAGCCAGTGTTTCTACGTCGACACTAATCGGTATTGGGCAATCGATTATTTGGGTCCGCAAGCACAACTTCTCTCATATTGGATCATTTCCCGACTCCAATTGTTTGGCACATTTTTCCTGATCCCCGGCACGACTACGCTTCCCACTGTTTGTATTAGACAGAAACATGGATCATTGTCCACGGAAGGAATGCGAGGCAATATTAGTTTATAGGCACCTGAAGTTTCGGTAAAAGTTTCATTGAAACATTTACTTACTTATTTGAATGTTTTTATTAAGTTCAATAATTATTATTGTTCTGGTAGTTCATGTTATATAATTAAAATTATTGGACTTGGTTATAATACAAGTGAATAATAACCACACTCCCAGTGAAGTGCTTAGCAAACATACACTGCTAATTAATAGTTCAAGCAAACGCACTTGCGTTTTCTCCATTGTGTGGCTAGTTCTCGATGACGGCTATAATGAAACATACAGAGAAGGTGATAGACAAACACCATACACCCAGTTGGCCTACCCACCAAATCTTCCAAACAGGCCTTAATTTCCATACATACGCTGTAACAGTGTCATCCTTTAGAATTTGATCTTCATTAGAAAAATTAATAAATGCGACTACAAAAAGATTTGTAAAAAGCTAAAAATATATTTAAATTCTCTTGAATAGAGCCATCCACTCATTTCAAATTACGTCCAAATCCAGCTCTAACAGCTAATGTCCCTTACTGCCACCAGGGTTTCCTATAAATACTCTTCCATATCCTCTGGATGCAACCCACTCTGCGCGATCTCGGCGACTATCTCCTTCACCTTCCTCCATCTCCGGAGCCGCGCGCACATAACTGCTTGGGAACGCGCCGCTCCTAATCGCATGGAGGTCATTAGCTGCCAATAAGGTGCCTGGCGGCGCTCGCGATTTCGTCAGCGCCCCTTGGCGCGTCGTGTCACGTTGCGTCGCGTCGCATCGTGACGGCAGCTAGGCGCGGCGCAAGACCGCCTTCCGTCGATTCGGCGGAGGCTGCGCGGCGCGGCGCGGCGCCGCCACGATCGACGCTAATGACGCGCCGGAACGACGGCGACGGCGAGGGCGGGGGCGAGGCGGCTACAAACGCGGTGGTTGAGAGCGGAGCGCGCGGCGATAAGGAGTGGAGTAGACGCTGCGGTGGGCGTGGAAGGGCGCCCGCTTCACTCAGACGACAACTCGTACGCCGTTACGTCAGAGCGTGCGTTGGGTACGAGAGGATTATGTTGGAGCACATAACGATTGATCATTACTTCGATAAAGAAAGCAGTCAATGTTTGCACTGTAATATTATTTTATTAAGAACATGATGCAAGCAACTATTCACGTCCTTCACTTCTAAATAGATTAAAATTTAATAAAAAAGGAATTTACGGTGAAGTTCTTTCAATATTTAACAATTTCAAATGGAGCGTGGTTAGTATAGAGAATAGCAATGGTGCACGAAAAACTGTTTTTTCGGCTGAAAAATTCCAATTCTCGATCCCGAACAAATGAATAATTCTTCTTCGTATATTTAGTAAATTATTTCTTCTAGTATGTTCTGTAGTCAGAATCAGCTTCATGGAAGGCCACGATACTAAACCATCGGTTTATAGCAATCCGTCTGTTGGGTCCGGCCTTCTGGGACTTAGTGGCTAAAGGGTATACAGCATTTTCACCAAAATTCGTGATGACTAATTTCTTTTTCTGCTGTAGGGGTCTCTTGAATTTGAAACGGATATGTTAATTTCGGGGATTACTTTTCTTGAAGCCTCAACAGTATATTCAATTTTTCTCAAAATCGATTCCCAAATTTAAATTTTTTATAGAGAAAAGTACGGATATGCTGTAGGTCCGATTTTCGTTGAATTATCTTAATTTTCGAAAATTTACAAAGTTAACATTTTTCGGCGTCTTTCTACAACTCCAATATTGAAGAAAGAGAGGTTTTCATTCAGATAAAAATTGTTCTCCCCTAGTAGTTTTTTAATGAATGTAATATAACTTTTTTCGAAAATATTAGGTGTTTTAGTGAAATTTTGAATGAAATATTGCAAAATTCACAAAAAGTTTTCTCAGAAACGGCTCCATTTTTTCTTTAACGTTTTGAACGGAAAGTACTAAAGGCACTGCTGAAGATCACATAAACGCTATTTTGATATATTCTTATATTTTTTATATTCTATATTTTATATTTTCAAAAATTACACAAATGCAATATTTTCTTTAAGTATCTCTAACGTAGTTAATATTTAAACTACGGACGTTTTTATAACTTTATATACTCAATTGTGAACAAGTGTACGTCAAATAATTTCTCATGGAGTTCAAAAGTCAAAAACTCAACAAACGTGTTCTGTCAATGTGAGCCCAAAATTGGGTCCAAATTTTTCTTTAAACTTTTTATAGCGATAGTGTTTATTGGACTGAATAACATGACAAACTTTTTTCGATGTTTGCTTGTAAATGTTGAAAAATTATGCTTATGCAATGTATATACTTAAAACATCTGTAAGGTCGCGATATCTCTAACATCACGATCACTTTATATACATAACAGCATTTGCGACCGCAATTGTTTCAAATGATTTCTGATGAAGAATTTCGAAAACTCACAAGTTTTCTGCGAAAATAAGTTCAAAATTGCGCATTTTCAGAAACGCTCAAACGATATTTTCTCAAGAACGGCTCTAAACTTCTCAATAAAAATGGATTCGCCGGTAAGTTCATGATTTACTCTTCTATGGTATTCTTAAAGACATATTTCGATCCCACTATTACGGGAGTCAAAAATTGAGAAAAGGTGAAAAACTGTCTTTGAGACACAGATAGCACCTGGGAAGATGATCGGGCAATACCGAAAAGCTAGTCTAGTCGAAAAAGGTTAGAAAACTAGAACGAGAAACTTTGTGCCATTCTGTAGCACCAGTAGTTTTAACTTCTTGATAACACGATATTAATAAAGTTGTTCGCACATTTTCATTTGCGATTCACACGAAACTTCAAAAGAATGAAATTAGATGTGATGAATATTATTTGTTTGTTCTTGATTGACTGTCTATACTCCAGCAAAGAGCAATTGTAAACCCTACATTTCTATTGTTTACTGTTTAAGGTTAATCATGAGATCTCCATATCTTTTAGCATTAACGTCAATTTTTAAAACGTAAAACAAGACTTCTTTGTTTTTCCCTGCACCAAAAGAAGCCATCAAATATCAAAAGCCTTGTGCCGCGCATCAAGAAACACAAGGACATGAGAGCCGAGAGGCGCGATGTGCTAAGCTGGTGCGGACGGGCAGGTCACGGCGTGGGCGGCGCCGGTCTTGACGGGGCGTCGCGTCGGGCCGCCGCCCCGCGCCACCCCCGCCCCAGCCCCCGCCCCCGCCGGCGCGCCATCAATGCCCCGAGGGAGGAGCCAAGTGGAGCGTTTCACCCCGTCTCCGCCGCCACCGCCCGCACCCCCCGCGCCACCGTCACCGCCATCAAGGCATCGCGTGAGATCAATCACGCGCCTGGCGAGGCCGGGCGCCGAGGGCGGAGTCACACGGCCGGCGACGGCTGGCGGCCAAGGCAAGAAACGGTCCACACACATTTTATAAGGCGTTATCGGAGTCCTCCGGTTGGCAACGGTGAGTGGAACAGTGGCTTAGCCTAATAAAGAGACCACTTGCTTGGCGGTCCCAAAGTATCGTCAGCAATGTAAGAGATAATCATATTGACACGATTACGATATTATTATGTTCTACTCATTCACACTGTTCTTGTTACAACACTTCAGATTAGCTGTGTGGTGAGACAGTATGTAAGGCCTCACCAATTACAAATGCTCCTCGTTTGAAGCAAAACTGTCGCGAAGTCAAACGGGTAATACCGCAAACTAAGGAAACATGTTTTAGACATTAATCAAAAAGAATCTGGAAGTTCAAGAGCTTAGAGTTAGTGCGCAAGAAGATAATATAATTCTCAAATAACAAGGAAATACGAGTTCCTAAACAACGAGAAACTAGTAATTACCAAAATGAATGCTTTTCACTGCCCAAATAGGAATATTAACCTTGAGAACGTACGCATCTCATAAATTTAACAATATCTTTCACAGATATTTACAAAAATATTTCTACACGCAAACAAATTTAATGTAATCATTTGATAAAATAATGTTGTTAATATTTCTGCTCAGCCATTACCCAGGTTGTTGTTGGAAGGGGTTACACGTTATTGCATTAATAAAAAGTCGGCAAAATTGCTGGAAGATCGTGTAAGCAAATCACTTTGGAAGATATTAGACAACTGAACAAACGGTATCTTAACGCTTACTGTTCAGTGTATGAAATGATATGACACGTAACGTTTACTGATATGTTCATGCAAGAAATACTGCATAAAAGACCCGAGTAAAAATAGTGAAAAAAACACACATCCCTGTCACGCATGAAAATCATTTAACATAATTATTTTACCAATCTGCATGTTCGAATTCGGGTACTCGATGAGTCCTCTCACCCAAAATAAACCTTAAAATTTTAACCAAAATTACATCAAACCATAAAACATACGTAAAATTGATTGGAGTGATGTATGCGTTTTCCATAAAAAATGAAATCATTAAAAAAATAGCACCGATCTAAAGAAATTATTGTTGTTTTGAAAAGTAATGGAATTACCATGCTGGTAGTTTTGTATACAGTGGACAAAATTTTAGCACGGTATGTTTCAAATTCTATTACATTATTCTCTTAATACTAGCTTAATTCTCAACACTAAAAGTCACGTAACACAGTAGAGAAAAATAAGACGTCAATCAATGGGTCAATAAAACATAAAACGACACAAACATCACTAGCTGTCACTAATTCGAAACTGACGTTCACCTTTTGGTAATTATATTTTCAACATTAACTTTGCCATTTAGTTGGATATTAGAATAAATATTTCAGTATTTCATGTCACAAACTCGAAAGGAAACAGGCAGTATATTGCAAAGTAATAATTTAATTTATGTACACATACGGTACAAACGTTCGCTGAATCGTTCGTGAGAATCGCTGCATATGCATCATCAAAGGTATAAACAATCTAATTTGATAAACTGTCAATGAAGACCATTTTGAAATCCGTGCATTCAAACATCAGGATTCATCGGAAATGTAAAACAATCAATTCGATTGCGGACGTAGAAGCCCCGAAATCTCTATACAGCGGAATTTCAATAGCGTACAAACAAATATTCCCTTACACCTGATTTCATACTATTAATTTACTCTCATATCAAGAATTAGAGTTATTTCCGTTCTTTCACTCGTATGATTACCGTTCGATGTTCCAGAAACTATACAATTGTTGTCGATTCGATTTCTAATAAAAAGTACCACAAGATAAATTATTATGGATAAACCGCCAAGAAAACTATCGACACGGATAAATAATATTCCAAGAGAAATAAATAAAAAAATCCTTAAGTGTCAACAACTAAACAGCGTCAACGACCAACTAGTGTATTCGCAGAGATTTTACGGTATTGATTGCGTGAATGACAAAATAACAGTAGATTATTGAGAGTATTCATTAATAAATGGATGACTACATTTTCTGCATTAGGGGTTATCCCAGAAAAAAGTCATGTCGAAATTAATTCTCAGAGTGACACAAAAATGGGAAATAAAAATATTAAGATATCACACAAAGAGAACAAATGAGATGCTTATGATGAAAAACGGGTGCAAAACCAGATTTTAATGGTAATTGTTCATGAATAAAACGCAAATTACCATCTCTTCCAAAACGTTTTCTTCCGAATGTAATTGGAGCTACACTTTACCTACAGACCACTTGACAGAATATACAGCACCTACCGGATCAAAATGAAGCATTGATTCACAATGAAGCATTTTTTCTCATCACCAGACTCATCCCTACTATTTGATAATCTGGTTTCAATGAACGTTTTTACAAATTTAAATGTTATGCAATCTCAAAATCAATCATGATTTCTAAACATCCAAATGTAGTACACTAAAAAAATGAAATATACTGAAAATTTGAAATAATTTAATACTGTTCTTCATTATCAACTAATTGTACCCTATTATCACCTAACTGGAACATACTTTACTTTAAATTTCGGGCACTTAAAAATGATACGTACAGCACATACGTTTACGATACTTCCAAAAGCGTTCAGTCGCTGAGAAATGATGTAAGAAAACACTACATGTTAAGTTTTTTCAACAATGTACGCTGCATATTAATTTTCGCTTTCTTATTCCAGTTCCCTGTTGGTTTTAAATCGGACTTTTCCAAACAAGGTTTTGAAAGTGACAGCGGGCGCCGCCGGGAGACGTCAGCCTGCCGCGACGCCAGTTGCAAGGGAACTCGCGGCGGCGCGGGAGAAGCATCACGTCTCAAGGTATCAGCACGCCAGGCACGTTTGCTGCAATTTCGCGGCAACCGTTATAAAATTAAACAGCGCTCGCTCAAATAGAGCGCTCGCAAATATTTGCGAAATGGGCCGGCGGCGGCGGCGGATCGTAGCTCGTTAAAATGCGTGTAAACGCGGAGCTTAAACAAGTTAAATGATATCGAACGCGCCCCGTCGAGTTGGAAACGGAGTAGCCTCATAGCTCGCGTGCGCCTGGCGGGCGACGACGCATCTTGGCGATGCGAGCCGATAGCGGCGCGCGGCCGTAACGGAGCTCCGCCGCATTCAAAGAGAAGAGGCGCCCCGCCCACTGCGCGGAACCCGGCAATGCAAACGCACCCGCTGTAGTAGACGGAAAATCAAAACCCCGAGAGGACTCGCCGACGCCCCGCAACACGCTCAGGAGGGACCAAAGAGATGGAGATTTAGATAACGTGTTGAATAGACGGCCCACACACGAGTTTGCTCGCAACGGAGAACGCTCTTCGGTCCGCGAAGGCCTTGCAAGGCCGCACGTTTACCCCTCGTGATGAGTTCGAGAACAACTTGCACGCTAAATAATGAGGCGTGGAGAGAACTGTTTGAGAGTTGATGATTTTGTTGCTTTGCATGAAATCCGGAATTTTCATGGCACAAAATTATCCTGCATAACTAATAAATCATTCATTTATAAGATTTTGAAATATTTTGTTTTCGTGTAATTTAGCTTTACCAGCGTATCCGTGCGAGAACTCTCGCATGTCAAATTCCCCCTCTTATCTATCTTTCCATATTGAGAGGGGAAGTTGTTAATGAAAAGTGTTTATTTGTTTAAAAAATTGAAAATGTAACTTCTAATGTACTTAGAGAATTTAAAATAAAAATAAAGAACAATGAAATTGATGTTTGAAACAAGTTTTGAATAATTTGGATGATGTTTTTCAGTGGTATAGACATATTCATGAAACAATTCACAACACTTCTTTATAAACAACATTTGAAGTTATTACACAATCTTCCTTTACAGTTTTTCGCTTTCCATGATAATCACAAAATATTTCAAATGGTTTTTACTCTCGAGAAAGCTACGTAAAGTTGTCCATGTCTTTAAAATACAGGATCGGGCAAGCACAACCCTACTCTTTGGAATATTATTTAACATTATTAACGAACTGAGAGGTACACCCGTGCAATTTAATAATCTAGAATTACTCAAAGCAAGTAATTAATTTAATTTCACATACAGTTGCAGATTATGCACTTGTCTGAACAGGCTGGGTAGTGTTGAGAAACGCCGGAGCAGCAAAATATAATAAAATGTCCAAAAATTCCTTATCCTGTAGACTCCTAGCTTTCGGCCTCAGAATTCCAGGTTTTATGGTCCTAAAATGCTTCGTTTATGAGTTATTCAACTATATAGATCTCAGAATGCGGCCGAGTGTTGCGGGTTGCATCTGACGACTATTTAAATTTTTCCCACAAAACATTCACATTTTTTAAGTTAAAATTCAATTCGTTTCATCTCCGTGAAGTACACGTTCTTTAGAGACCTCATGTATAAAGATTGGTTGCGTTTGAGAGCCGCAAAAGGTATGTGTACTACTAAAATAATACAGGAGATCGTGTGCAATAACACAAACATAAATTTACATCAAATAAATCATTAAGAACAAAACAAAAATCAAGAGAAAATACTGAACGTCGCGATGCAGAAAAATGCGCAGAAAGTCAATTTCACTGTTCAAAGTTCATAACCTTTCAGCATTCCTGGGTTATTACGCGAATAAAATTTTACACGGGAGAAAAAATAAACCTCACTGGTTTCGATCTAAAACGTCAAAAATATTGATAATAATCTCTTTCACATTCCAATTTTTAGAACTCATAGATATATCGTACGTCAGAAGTCGACGACTTTGTTAGAAACCTGCGCCATTTGATACGGAGCTCTAGCAAACGAGAGATCTGAGAGAGGAAGCAGTGAAGGGATTTTATTTGAAATTGGGGAACGGAACGTCCAGGTAGCCTCGCAATCGCTTCGCAATTGAAATCCTTCACAGCTATTCAACCTTTTATGCTTCTGCTAGGCTTCCTAATATTTTATTTGCCGGACCTTAGACGTGCACCCGGCAAACCTTTGAAGACCGTGTTCCAGGAATATTGCCCATTCGATTTGTGTATTATTCCGCGAACCTGCAGCAACAAAGCGACCTTCTCTTTATTTATCTGATCGAAGGGTTGGCCTGTAAAACGATGTCTTTGACCTGAGTAAAATCTTATTCTCGTCCTACTTGTAATGTTGAGTCCATCCTTTGTATTTGAACATCATTACTTAACTTTATCTCACATCACAACATACTTTATACCAACCCAGCCGAAAACTAAAAAAAATATTAAAAACATATCCTCCACGAATGCTCCTAGTCACAATAACACACAATGCCGAAGTAAAAATCTACTCTTCGTAATAATAACATGACTTAACATTTCTTACTATTGAAACACCCAGTGTGAGAGGGAGCTAACTCACAAATTTCAAAATTTAGATTTATTAACAAATTCAATGTGTTCGTAGTCGAATACGGTCACGAATCAATATTTTGATTTTTTTCTTCTTTCTCCCTCTCTCACTGGATGCCTCAATTCTTGCCTCAGAGAAGGATACTTTCCGGAATCTTGGAAGCATTGAATAGTTATTCCCAACCCAACCCCATGTGAACATCATTAGCACAAGTTTGTTTTCAACCTTATATAAGATATTTGAAAAAAAAATGAAAGATTTTTAAGAGCACTCACAGGCAGTTAAAACAATTATCAACCAACGATTTAGATTCACGAAAAAATCTTTACGTTATACCAACTTCATCGGATATCTGAACACCTTTGTACCTCTTTTCAAAAGTAAATACCACACTGTAGCAGTTTTTTACAACATCACACAGGTGTTTCATCGGACTTGGCATCAAGAATTCAAGTATTAAACTAAGAAATGAAGCATGCTGCATTACATCCAAAGAATTACACTACGTTTCATAAGTAATAGAAAGAACCTTCTCGGTTACGGTAAAAAACACCATTTCAACCTAAAGCCAATTTTAGCAGTATTACTGCAAGGCTCACGGCTATCACCTACCTTATTCAATTTATACGTCGCAGACATTCCCAAACTAAACGATATCCACATTTCACAGTCGTCTAATGATTGTTATAAAAATTCTGGAAATTCACTCACTTATTTCACCAACAAAGTTCAATTATATCTTAACCCAATTGACAGTTGGGCTTCAAATACAAAATTCAACTCAACTGAATTAAAACGACCGCCAAAATCTTCCAGCTGCTCAAACCGCATTCATCCGCGAGACTAAAGACCAACGCATCACCTGTTTAGCTATCTTTTCAAACATATCCTAAATTCCTTCAATATCATTTCACAGACTCGGCAATAACCTTTTACACGCAACTGGAATACAAACCAAAACTCCGGATTAAATATTAAGAATGAGTTATCTAACACAAATGAGTTGTCTATCGACAAAATCGAGTAGTTGACATGCTAAGGGAGAAAATCACGTTTTATTAAACAATGAAATTAATATTAAAGAAAATATGTAGCGTTATTCTTTCATATTTGTAGATGTCGAGGTGAATAAATTGGAAGGATTTTCTTCGCATTCATGTTCTCGGAACTCCTCGCATTCATGTTGTATTCCCCAGAAAAAAATGTTCCTACAATTAAAAAGAGGTTGTCAGAAATATTCCGATAAAAGAAGAATATGTTGAAAAAAATGGTTCTGATTTCGAGTAATTATTTAACTTCATTTAAACATTTTTTGCTAAAATGACAGGTGAGACTAGTACGTGTATTTGCTGCAATCTAGCCAAGGAGTGGATTGTGAATTCTCGAAGTCAGAGAATAAATGTTAGAATTGTTTTCCTCCAATATTTTTTATAAGCAAAGTAGTGAAATAATCAACGAAAACCATTTATTTTTACAGTATTACAGAATTTAGGTGGTCTTTATAATAGAATGAAAGGGTGAATGCTAGTTGGTTTGAGGGATCTTCTGGATCATTTGGTCAAGAAAATGATCCCCCACAAGGGAGCACAAATAATGCACGGCTATTTATACCTCTCTCTCTCTCTCTCTCTCTCTCTCTCTCTCTCTCTCTCTCTCTCTCTCTCTCTCTCTCTCTCGCTCGCTCGTATACACACAAACCATAACGAATTCGTGTACGTGAAAGGTTTCTTCTTACCTACATTAACAAATATGTAATAATAATCAATGAAGTGCAAAATCGACTAACTCTTAGGGGACACGTTACGTCTATCTTTTGAGGGTGATTTGAGGAGATGATTTTGTAAAGAATTATCAAAGTTATTGTTGCTTTAACGTTTTACAACACAATTAATGTAGTATATTTATCACAAGATATCAATACTTACTATGTAAGTAATAACCTCGAAATCGATGTCTCAAGATAAAAATGTACTGTTAATATTTGTTTTGACCTTCCATTCTTTGATTATTGCGGTCACAGATGAAATATAAAGATAACAGTACAGAATATACGAGTCTTAACTCGTAACATCATATCGTCTAAAACAACTGTCAAATGACAAGTTAGTTTCTGCGCCAAAATTATTTCTGGGATAAAATACTTGCGTTATGTGTTTCAAGAGCTACTCAGGAACGTACCATAAAAAAGAATCCTATGACATTAACATTTAGCATCGAGTCTGATACTGCTTCTGGGAATCTTTGTCTAAAAGTGACAGCGGGCTGCAGGAGGGAAGCCGCCCACTATTAATGTAATTAGAGGAGCGGGAGGTTCACCTCCCGCTTCCACATACACTAGGCCAAGACACTAATTAATTAGCACGCTCTTCGTACTACCTACATAAACTAGCGCACACTGTCCACATTGTGACGCACGGTAACTGCGATGTGGCACGGCACTGCCCGGACTAATGGGACAGCCGGGCACCAGCGCTGACCCCCAAGGCGACTCACGTCCTCATAATGAGGCTGAGTGGATGTGGACAAGATGAATGGTCAAAGTTTTTGTAAAAACACCGAAATCGCATTATTGTACACGCGCGCTCAAGACAAAAATATACCGGAGAGCCTGGAAACACGACACTCTATACATTTTAACAACTTTGCCGCGATGACAAACTTCAAGAGTGAATAAAAAAAATCACAAACTCGCTGTCAACGTCTGACAGCGATTGACAACGCTTCCTTGTACACAACCAACGTCCGCTCGACACGTCGGTACTCACAAGTCATCCTTCAAATTGTCGAAGCTCCCCTTGAGGCCCTCCAGGTAGTCCTTGACGTTGTTGAACATGGTGGCGGTGGGCGAGCGGGGCCGCGTGCGGGGCCGCGAGCGGGGCGGCGAGCGGGACGCAAGCGGCGCTGCGGCCGGCATGTGACTAGCGTCGGAGCGCCCGGCGGCGTGCGTCGCGCGAGCGGTGGGGGTGGCGGCGCGAGCCGGGGTGGGGAGCGCTGGCGGGGCAGCGTGCCCGGCCAGGCCCGGCCCACGTGACGCCCCGGCGCCGGCGCCGCGTCGTCATAGCGACGGAGTCCGCGCCAGGAGGGCTCGCGGCCAGCGGCATGACCTGTCCCGCCGCGGGGGCGGTGGTGGTAGTAGTGGACGGCGGGTCGCCTCGGGGCTCACACGACGCTTCGCACCGTTCTTCTTAGCACTCAATGGGAGCAGAATGATTTTTTGTCTTCCTGGGGCTTTTTTTTCAGCTTCAGGCAATCCCGTTTCGACTATCTGCGCAGGTGCCCACTATGTCCCTCATGGGGACACATATTAACCGTTTATTCTAGACAATGATACACATGCGAGCTCCTCGCTCTGTGGTGAGCAGATTCACAAGACCTCCCGCGACAACACATTACATAAAAGACAAAGGACAAACAATCATGCCCACGGCGAGATTCGGACCCGCGACCCTTGGGACCGAGGCGCTGAGTCGGCACACGCACTAGCCACCTCGGCCATCCAGGTCTGCTCGAGGAAAATGATACATTAAAATACCACTGCCTTTTACGCTGTTTTACTAGATATCTATTAGCGAAAGAATACAATACCTACAAGATTTAACCGTTGTTTCGAAACAATGTACCTCATCATTGTGGGATCTATTTTTTAGGTGAGCACCGACTGAATTCAATCAAAAGTTTGTTCGAAGGTTCAAAGATAAAACAATCAGAGCTCACGTTCATAAATTTCATAGGAATTTAATTCGAAGTTTTGTAGCGCTACGCAAGGCAGAGGAAAATGTTTTTCTCTTGAAACGTTTTCGTAGACGGTTGTTTTTTCATTTCTAAAAACAGAAGAATGAAAAACTCGGTCACTGCAATAGCACAGCACCGAAATTTAAAATGTCATCAATAGTACTTTGTTTGTTTTTATCTTGAAAGTCATCTCAACAAGATTGGCCACAACATAGTAACCACCGTGAATATTCTCTACATCTAGTAAGCAGGTTCTACAGCCTAATCCGTCCATAGGAAATTGTGATGGGGGAAATAGGTTCGCGGCAGGCTATCACAGGGCCCTCTTTGCCCTGTATTTTTCTTTAACATTTCAATCAATCTTCATTCCAGATCTTCATTTATCATTTAAAACCAATCAAATTCCGCCTTCGTATCGTTGCATCGTCATCCCTCAGATAAATCAGCTATGCTCGATGGCACTAATGACTGGTGGAACACGGTAACTTGATCGTGACATCAAAGTAGAAAGTACATTAAAATAATGTTTAGGATCACAACAAGTTAATTTTAGGTTTGAAATAATTAACTTCGTGAAGAATAACTACAACTGAGGAGAAGTGTTCTTTACGTAACCTCTTTCATAATTAAAAATTCGGAGTCGAGAAGACTAACGTCAATCACATCCCGGAACCAACATAATGTTTCAATAACGATAGCAAAATGCCGTTTCTCTAAATATCAATTCAGGTGATGAGCAATTGTTTGGCGTCCTTCGTTGGCCCTGCACACGAGACGGGTTTTGTGCGCAGGTTGGACCGCCGCCTCCAAATACTTTGAAGAGGTCGAGCCCGCTCTAATAGTCTCCCTTCCCCTTCGTTAATGGATCGAAGCATCAATGAGGGAGAAAGCTCTCGTTCCTTCGCTGCCTACGCCCCGATGGGTCTTAAGTGGCACTTCGCCGCGGAATAGACAGATCGACGGACCTCAGGAAGCTCTTACACATTGAACCCACATCCACCATTCACCTGCGTAACAGCCAATTAGCGCACTTTAAAGTGGTTGAATCCGAGATTGAAATACAAAAATAGCTTTATTTTTAAAAAACATTTGCAGTGGGGTCATTGAAAAAATAATTTCGCAAAACAGGTGAAACACAATGAACACACTTGTTTTATTTATTTGTAAAGAGTGGCGGTGCTGAAACGCATTGACAAAATATGTGCCATTATTGCTATTCAAATGAATCAAGTGATTTTTTTTATATTCAGGAGATATTTTAATTGTGTGACGTTTGAAGTTGCGAGAATGTAAACAGGTTCCAGGTATTGTAGGGTCTCTTTCCCTGTTGTATTGAAACCGGTACAAAGGGAAGTTGTACAATTTCAACAATTACACTGCACATTGCCAAGAGCCTAAACGCAATTTTCAATTTGAAAATATTACCTCCATTTCACATGGAAAAACGAATGATTTTAATTTTTTTTCTCGAACCGCAAGTTCACAAATCACATACAACATACGCGATACAAATTTCCTATATGGCGTGCCTCTTTCTGCTGTCATATGTATTTCAGTAGCACAACTTTAACTTTAGCTCATTATCAGTCGCACAAAAATGTTATTGTGGTTCCAGGAGATCACCAGTGAAGAGGTCAATGCTGGATACCAGAATAAGTAGCAATGAAACTCAAAGAACAGAGTATGTATTTAAAAACATATTACAAAAATTTTCTGTTTTAAAATATTTTCAGTTCTTGAGGAACAGCAAGGGATATACATTTTGAATACTTTCTGTGTTTGAAGTCCCCCGCGGGAACATAATTGTCTATGTCCTTTACTTGAAGAACTAGTTCAATATTAATTTTTCCCTACTGCATAATTTCTATCTACATCGACAGGTACCAAAGTAATATTGCAACGTGTTTATAAGTATGCTCGACTGTAAGAGAACACAGGATTTTCCACAAAGTTATTACACATGGCCACCATGATTTGTTTTTTAAAATCTGTTGGGCGTTGAAAGACGAAGCTGTCACTTCGGGTTAAGAAAGATTCTAATAATATGATGAAACTATAACTCCTTACCTAAACAAATATTTGAGGAAAATATCGTATTCACGGATGTTCATCGTTTACCCCCTTCCCATTGGTATGCGACAAGAGAATAAAGACGAATAAATATCAGAAATATGCTCATATTTCATTCATTTGTGGTTACAATAGCACGTAAATTCAATATTTTACTGCTTCGTTTTATTAACAAACAAGAAATATGATTCAGAAGAACTTTCTTCTCCACTTACTTTGCTGCACAACGAAAATTTGCGGTGAATGAGTTCTTGGATCGGTGTATCTAACTATACATCTTATGAAATATACTCACTGAAAAAAAATCCAATGCGCTTTCTGAATAACATGCATCTTTTCAAAATGCCACTATTGGTAAAAATATTCTATAGTCTTCATTCAGGTTCTTCATAAATTTTCAGTAGAGATTTATTTTTAAAAAGAAAACTGGCGTGCATGTATTGTATCCCTTTTATAAGTGTTCCGTAACAATCGTTTGAAATAAGAGGAGAAATGGCTTGTTCAACTTCACTACTTAATACTTTTCCCCCAATTTTTGCTCTTGCTCAAGGTAATATTCTAATATCGCAGTCATTAGTAAAGCCAAACGCTTTTTCTTACAAAGCAAAACATGTCGTTCATGCCACACCTAACGTCGTCACGTGTAGGAAAGGAGAAAGACCAGTTCAACGGAAAGCCTTACGATACAATCGCGGCCGCAACAAACAACGCCCCGTCACGCGAGGGCACGGTTGCAAATCGGAACAGAAGTCAATTCGCCTGCCCTGGAGGGGCGGAATAAGTGAAATGACGTCGCTGCCTCAGAGGAGGGCTGCTACGTTATGCATGAATTTTCTGTCGGCAGACATTCGGCAGCGGGAACCGCCCACTAAAGCGGACCCGATCCTGGGAGCGGTAGGGCGACGGGACGGGGTGGAGCAGGGAGGGGTCATGGAGAGCGGGTCGGCGTCTGGCGTTGCGGGCCGAGGCGGGACGAGGGGGGCGATAGGGGACGATTGGGGGCGTTAGGGAGCGATGGGGGGCGAGGAGGGGGCGAGGAGGGGGCGAGGCGGGGCGAGGCGGGGCGAGGCGGGGCAGGGGGGTGAGCGGGCGGGCGGCAGGGGCGGGGCGAGGCGGGGCAGAGGCGGGGAGGGCAGTGGGTGCCAGGGCTGAGGGATTGGCTTGGGCGAGGACTTTTGTGGCCGGAGCAGGGCGGAGCAAGGAGCGGAGCTGGGAGCAGACAGGGCAGACACAGGGAGCGGGCAGGGCGGGCAGGGAGCGGGCAGGGCGGGTGGGGGCGAACGGGGAGGGCGGGCAGGGCGGAGGCAAGGGCGGGCTGGGGGCAGGGCGGGCAGGGCGAACGGGAGCGGGTGGGGCGGGCAGGGCGGGCTGGGGGCGAGCAGGGGAGCGGGTAAGGGGGCGGGCAGGGCGGGCAGGGGCGAACGGGGCGAGGGCAGGGCGAAGACGGGGCGGGCGGGGCCGGGCAGGGGCGGGCAGGGCGAGAGCAGGCTGGGGCGGAGCAGGGCGGGGCGGAGCAGGGCGGGCAGGGCGGAGCAGGAGCCCAGGGCGGAGCAGGGCTGGGAGCGGAGCAGGGCGGAGCAGGGCGGAGCAGGGCGGAGCAGGGCGGAGCAGGGCGGAGCAGGGCGGAGCAGGGCGGAGCAGCGCGGAGCAGGGCGGAGCAGGGCGGAGCAGGGCGGAGCAGGGCGGAGCAGGGCGGAGCAGGGCGGAGCAGGGCGGAGCAGGGCGGAGCAGGGCAGAGCGAGGCGGTGTGGAGAGGGTTGGGGATAGCAGGTCGGAGCGGGGCAATGGGTAGGGAAGTGAGTAGGGGCCTGAGGGCGGTCGCGAGTGAGTAGGGAGAGGGTCGGGGCAGAGCGGCAAGCGACCATTCCACGCGCCAGGTGAATGGAGAATAAGTTCGAGGAAGCAGCGCGGGTGCGACCTGAGGCGCATGGGAACCTCTAGGCTCTGTGCGGGCGGACGCGCGGGCTGGAATACAAGGACGCCCGCTTCAAAGGCTCCTCAATGGGTCGTTATGCCTCTGATGTTGGATGCAAGGGGGCGACGTGCTGCTTGCAATAGCACCAACTCCCCGAGCGATGGCAGGAAGGGCAGGACGCAAGGGCTGGGAGGATTTGTACCCATTCGGCCCCAATTCGCTATATTCTTTGCACGTACCGCGCGAAGAGTTATATCAAGGCAAGCTCACGTTGGCTTATCTGAAGACGTATTTCACGCTGGGAATTAGTACACCCAGCAGGATATATTTTTATGCAAAAGATGCAAAAAAAAATAACTTCACTATTATAAAAACCGATTTTCA
Source organism: Teleogryllus occipitalis (assembly GCA_011170035.1). Lineage (NCBI taxonomy): Eukaryota > Metazoa > Arthropoda > Insecta > Orthoptera > Gryllidae > Teleogryllus > Teleogryllus occipitalis. The sequence goes on along the minus strand of BLKR01000777.1, from coordinate 43,924 downwards.
TAAACACTTTATACGCGGACGATTTTCATAAACACTTTATTATCTTCTGCGTCTTTTACCTTTCAAGTTTTTTAGCTCTACTCCGAGGATTGGCTAGTCAGATATGTGAAGAATCTCGAAATCTCTGTAAAAGTATATCAATTATTCTTTAAAATTTAATCGCGCATCTCTAAGTTGTTTTGTTCGTCAATAAACTATACTAGAATGTAAACTCACGCACCGTATCGGACGTTTTGATCTACCGAATCGTTCAGGAGACAAATTAAGTATATCTTTAATTTTGAATATAATTTTGTACGAAAAATTATTATTCCTTTTATGAAGTTTAGGCATACTGTTTAGACATCATACATGTACCAGCGACAACAAAGTCAAGATAATCAATATCATATTTGTTAAAATTTGTAATAATTCATTCGTAATCACAATTACTACCTTCTTCCCTTTCCTTTGTGGGGAAGTTACTCGAACATTCTAACTGCTTCTGTTTGTTGATCGTATAACTCGAATGGAATACCGTGCACGCGACTACCAACTGCCTTGAAATAATCGTTCTCGGGTTCATTAATAACCGTCTCTCAAACACTCAATACACTTCCATCGAGCATACTCATATTTCCATGCTACACGTCCACGACATCAGTCTGCCATCAACTAATGCTGGCCCTTCCAGGAAATCCCAGAGCGCCATCAGTGTGATAAACACGCACTCGTAAACATGTATCCAGTTACAGGAATTAAGATCGATATGAATATCATTATCCTCAAAGATTGCAATCAATAATGAAAATAATGAAGTATATAAATTATAGAAAAATGTATACATCTAACAGATTTATTTTTAAGTAAAATTTAATAAAAAGACACATTTAAATAAATGTTCTTCTTACTCGTTCTTCTCGAATCACGAGAATGCATTCTTTGCATGCACAATTACTGCAATAAACATCAAGCCTAATAAAAAATTACATAATAATATTGATTAAAACATGGAAGAACTAGTATATTATGCACATTTAACTGGATAACAAATATGCAACTGTGAGACCGAAGGGCGCGTTCAAGGAAACTAATGTTTACGAGCACAAGAGCGAGATTGGATGGTAACTGACGGGGCGAATTCGATTAGGAGTTGTGCAGAACCCGGGCGTGTCAGACACGAGATATGTGAAGCCCGTCCGTGACAGGGTCTGGAGGGGAGAAACGTAAATGAACCAAGAAGGAACACCGATTAGTATTGGTCGAGAAACATGGAAGGTCATAATAATGAAAGGAATTGGAGAAGGTATGTATCAAAATTATCTGGGAGAGGGCGAAGAAGTAAGAAAAAATAAGACGGAAATTAATAAGATTTATCCATATAATTTAGACAATAAAGGGTATTTCATTGGGAACGAGTAGCGTTCTTTTGAAGTGGGGTACCGTCCAGAGAGTTCCGTCCAGCGAAAGACACCAAGCTTCCATTTTAGTTTTCTCGTCGCGTACTTTTAAATCATTTTCAGGCTTGTTCAGCAAGATGGATTCGTAGGCTTCCGTGGTCGGAGTCATTGCATTCTCAGATGTCCGGCATGAGCCGCGTCTCAGTCGAAGGAGCTGACGTTTCGGCCATCTTGTTGTGGCCTTCTTCAGAGCTATACTGAGAGAATTGTTCAGCATGTTCTCTTATGACCTACACAAATGTGATCTTAACTTCCGTGATCTTAACTTGCGATATTTCCGTTCCTTTCGACTGGCCAAGAGCTGACATGTCTGTTTACGGTCTACAGTCTACCTAATCGGTCTCCGAAATATTTTGTTTAGTGCTCAACAGTAGGATTAAGATCATATAGATCTCGAAGTTCTAGAAAACAGTGTATCAATGTGTTCATTACTAATGTGCTTATATGATGATTTTTATGAATTGTTGCGTGAATACTGTTCTCAATGCTCTAATACTGTTATGATTATCATATGATGTCTTTATTACCAAACGTCAGCATATACTCGCATAGAAAATGGAAGCGATTAGAACAGTTTTGTCACCGTAACCTTTTCTTTTGAACATATACGTAAACAATTACATGTAACATTACGTAACAAATTATCACACACGTATCAAAAGGCAGTCGTTTCGTAACCGCCGAAAATTAATATCGTTTATGGAAGGAACTTAACTATATACATGCAAAACGATAGGAACTTCATAATCGCTTTCAAAATTAAACGAACAACATTATCTTTTTCCTTACTGCGGTGACACGCGTTTACTGGCATTTCTATTAGGCTGTCGGTCAACATTCATCACTCAACGGGCATGATAACAAAGTTGGAGAACCCATAAATCTATCTCCGCGAGAACCGATCTCAAACAGCGGAGCGGCGCGCGCTCAGCTGCCGGTCGGGTGTAGTGGCACAGCGTCGCCGTCAGCGCGCTTGCGCGGGACTCGTCGGAATCCCGTCGCCAAGGAGGCATGTAACATTTCACCCGGCGTCAGCCTCAACCCGCGCCGCCCTGCGCGCCTGCAAAGTCACGTGCGGGTTATTCCTTCCCCATTATTCATCCCCGGGCTAAGTACCGCCGCGCCGCTGACGGCGTCGTCTTCGCCCGTGCTTTCCTCTGTGATTAGCTCGCGCGACGGGGGCGGCTGTGCGGTGACGGAGACGACGCGAGGGCCGGGGCGGGCCGTGACGGGTCGTGGCGGGCCGGGGAGGGGTGGGACGGAGTGAGGCGGGGTGAGACGGCGTGGGGCGTGGCGTGGCGGGGCGGCAAAAGTCAACGCGGGTGGAGAAAGGAGTTGTGGCTGCGGTGAGGAAAGCAGGGTGATTGGGAAGAATGGCGGAGGGTAGCGGTGTGGTGCGGAAGGGGCCCAGCAGTGAAAGCGGACGGGTTCGCGGGGGCGGCGGGCAATGGTGGTGGCAGGCGAGCTCCGCAAGCCGCCGTGTAATTAGGGCTAAGAATCGCGGAAGGCGCGAACTCATCACGCCGGAAGGAGGCATGCCAGTCCTCCTCAATTAGGAGAGCTTAGTTAGGAAGGAGAGGAGAAAGAAACAGTGGTGGCGCGGAAGCAGCGCAAAAGAGGGCGACAAATAAGAGCAAGAATGAAGAAGTGGACGAGCGAGTTTTCTGATGGGGTTTGAGTGATAGCAGAGAAGGGAGGGAAAATAATAGTACTAGAGAAAGAAGTCAACCCCGACGTACACTGTGAAAACAGAAGGTGAGTTTGAAGAAATCGTGAGCCTAATTAAGTAGTAACACAAGTGGGAATAAAAGGGAAATTGCAAAAGAATTAAGAAATAAGACAAAAAAGGTTGTACATAGTGGTGAATAATAACTGTACGATATTAACTATACTTGCAAAGAAGCGTGAAAGAGGAGATCGAGTGAGTTTAAATACAAAACAGAAAATAATGAAAGAAAATCAGGGGTCAATGTTAAGAGGTTAATAACTGCTTGAAATGGTTAAGATGCAAATGTAAGCACAAGTGAATGGAAATACGTGAGACCTAATGACACAGCTTCCGACGCAGTAAAGACTGGAAACGGGAAGAAGACATAATTATCGTTTACGTTTCCTTTGTAAGAATAATGATGGATATAGTCCATTATTATACTCTTAGTCGATAAGAAAAGTAAAGAATTAAATTTTTACATCACAATACAAAGCAACAAAAATGATCTTAGTGCAAGCCTCTAACATTAAGTTTTTGTTTCTAAAAGGCAAATATGTCCGTAAAGAAAGTTTGTTTAATGTTATGAACACGTACAAACGACTTTTTCCCAACTGCAGAGTAATTTGGCTTGTTTTCTAAATTCGACGGTTTTTAATGAATTGAATAAAGCTAGAAAAGAATTTTCATTATATTTTTTTGTTCTTTAAACTCACTGAATAGGCCCCGGAAAACGAGACAAACTTTCAATCAAAGCATTTCAAACCAACTCTACATTGTATGGAAGGACTACATTGTCCTGAATTTTTCACCATTGTAGCCCAAAAAGTGCTATACAACAGTTTCGTAACAAGTTTCATGTAAATGACGAAGTTTACCGACTCAATGACAGCTAGATGAATTGCTTATTTTAGATAAAAATACCAATCTGTCGAGTGGATCGTCGAAGTTAACATCATGACACACTAACGGAGAACCAACTGTCAAAACGCCTTCACGATTAGAAGAAACACGCTGGGTCATGAAGGTTCATGGAAACACATTTAAATACTAATTTAATTTCACAGAATCAAAGCGCTTAATGTTGGCTGATAACATAGCTACCATACACGAACGGTTGAATTAGTTTTATCCAGTGACTTTATTTGCCGTGAAGAAAGATGATAATTTTTTTCCCATTCGTCTGCTTTAATTCAATTTATTTAAGCTTTACTTGCGACATTGCAAATGGAGAGAGATATGATATCTCCCATATAGTATCAGCATATTTTGTTTTTTGAGACATTGGTCATTATGACTGCCATTGATAATTTTATACTCCGTATACATTTATAAAAAATCAATTCAAACTTCTAAACCAAACGTTTAGAATTTCTAACTCTCTATTCCCATTAAATCGGAGAAACATTAACTAGAGGATAAGCAAATGCCATTCATCATCTCTTCCTGATACAATTCTAAACAGAAATATTTCTTTTCCAGATGTTTCAAAAGCCGAATTTATATTAACATGTATTTTCCTTCTGGGAAAAAAGTTATCAAAATGCGAAGAAAATAAAATATACATATTTTTAAATATAAAATCAATTTAAAAACTTGCAATGGAAGTATACTAATTAAAAAATACCCACAAAGTAGTAAACAAATAATCTAGTTTGCAACGTAAAATAGTACGTTTTACAGATTAAAATATTTAAAAGTGCAAAATATAATCGAAAAATTATAAGTACATAAAACACCGTGTTTGATGAATGGGTAGCTTTTAATCACGTGTACTATTATATTGAGGAAGCAAAAATTATTACAGTTCTCCAAAAGTTGAACAGACAGGTTTTGAATTGTGTTGAATCATTTAGGACTGTGAACAGGAAAAATTCAAATATTTTCAAGCAAGAAATATGGAACTAGCTAAATGAGAGCGATTACCCCTCACAAACGGAGCTGTAGAAAAGTTACAGCAGAAAATAACGGTTACTGAAGAAATGATGTTTCATGTCGTTCAGTTCTTGTTATCCTTGTTTAATAAAACGAAAGACTTGCAAATTCTATAACAATATTCTAACAATTCAAGTGAACATATAGTTAAACATGTTTCTGAAGATGTAATTGAAATGTTAAATGTTTACCGAGATCTGTACACATATGTTAAAGTTGCCTACAGCGAGGTATCCTGGCATCCACTTTAACTTTAACATAAATTTTTGTTGGATAAGAGTATAGTTTTCTTGTTTTTAGACTGTTAAGTATTAAAATTCATAACCTAATACAACAAAATTAATTCTTGATTGTCTGAAAACAAGACAAGGGTACCCTAATATAACTTTTTTTCCTTTCTTGTATACGTACGTATATACAAGACGTAGGTATATGCAATATAGAGAAAGTTTGTAATGCTGCGCCAAAAAAGGTGAATTTTTTAAAGACAATTAATCAAGAGAACAAGTATTTAAACAACTTTATTTTTTTAAAAGAAGCATTTTTCAGACTATTGATCGATGTCGAGCTCACATGCGAAGGCATGTATTCACCTTCCAACATAAAAACCTTGCTATGGTCGCTTCACTATTATATCACACACGTGCCAGACGATGACTGGTTTAGATAGATCGATAGCAATTCGCGCCCCAAAACGAAGCAAGACCGAATATTGTAGTTGATCTTTAATATGTTTTTAAAAATGAGTTTACATGCACTAATTTTAAGATACTGACACACGTTTGATTTTTATAAACAATCCGTTAACAAGAGAAAGTGATAATACATATAGGACTCTCTACCTTTGAGTTAAAGAAACAAATCACGATAGTAGAGTAGAAAACTCAAACTTCTTTCTAAACAGAATCACTAACAGCTTCATTACTGTACAATAGTTTCTTAACGATTTATCATCATCATTAACGTTCCGAAGCTTGTAGCTACAGTGAGGCCCAGCAATGAGAATATTTCTATTGGCTATGATAAATTCTGCTTTTACCTGTTACAAACGAGAAAAAAAATTAATTGATGGAATTGTGGTGCAAATTACGAAAATCTTGTCAGTGCTTACGACACAGATGATGTCATGAGAAGGCAAGGCCTCAAAGAAAAGGTCGCGCATCTTTAAATATTTGCTATTCACGTGTTATGTTATGGATCACCACCATTTTTTTTTATTCTTGTTATACAAAGAACCGTTATAATGTACTACATATACATACGTTATTGCAGCATTCATGAAGACTACTTTTGATAAAACATGTGATTATTATGGTTTTATTCCAAAGTTCTTATTTGTTGTTCTTCAGCAGTGTGCGTGCTACTTTTTGGAAAACTATTTTGTGTGAGTCATCAGCAGTATTTTTGGGGCGACAAGTCACTAGTTAGTATTAATTTTCATTGATATTTAGGAACAAAGAGTAACAAAAAGTTTTTCTAGTAGACATTATGACATAATATTCTATTGTTTGAGTTTTTACATCTTTATTTTCCTTTAGACACGGTTGTTGATCTTAGAACCTTGCTTCCATTTCTGCCGCAATCACTGCCAGCAGCGGCGCAATACGTGCCATTACTCTCGCCCACGCGCCGTACTCGAACTTCCGCAGGGTTAAAAACCATTCGCCTCGCACCCTCCGCCCTCTCCGTGCCGATGCCTTTCTATTTAGCGTTTTAATGCGAACGCCCCACGAAACGACCGTTGGTGAACTTCCGTTCGCTCGTTCCGTTCGTAACTTGCAATCGTTACCCAAGTTGGAATGAAAGAAGTCCGCCATTTTTCTTACCGTCGGAGGAGCTGCAGCAGTGAACGTGGGAGGGGCATCAAGAAAGAGATCCCAAATCTTGTCACGTCGCCGTAATTCTTGTCGGTCTCTAGGGCTTCGAGATCTTTCAAACGATTTAAATCTTTGATTCTTAGTCGCAAAGTTTTTCTCAACGATATAAAATTTATGCAGGTAGATTATAAAAGAGCTTTATCTTCGGTTTTTTTGCTGAACCACTGACAGTAAAACGGCACATTCTTTTTCAAAATGTCATTGTGCTGCACTAGTCTATTTTGATCTTTTTGAATGTGGCGCTATAGGTATTGTAGAGCATCAGAATATTTCATAAAATGTCGGCTAAATAAGTTTGCGAAGAAATGTGACTATTTTACTAACCAAATGTCTAGAAATATATTACTAATGAATTATCTTATAATTTTAATTTTAAGATTTATTTAATTATTTGTAACTTAATAATTATCATACACAGCAAAAACGTTCTAGAAATTACACACATTACAACAGTTCTGAACATTTTAAATATTATTTTTTACCAGAAGTTCTAGAGAGAATATCATAACACCATTATCTTTTCTATAGGGTCTACTCTTATTATAATTATTTGTCTAAAGCTAACTGAGAGATATTTTGGTGTCAAACTCACAATATGTTTCCATCTACATATTTTACCACATAGATAACAGTGAATATAACACTCGTAAAATTAAGATCAATAACGTTGGGAAACGCCAATCAAGACGGTGTATCCCAAATGTAGAGCTTTCTCTTACTACCTCCTTCTTTTTGGACAAGGTGCAATATAAGGTTGTCGTGTGCACTCGGTGTGCGAACATAATCTTTAGCACATTCTCAACCATTTTGAAAGTAATTTCATTCTTGAAAAAATCTTATTAAAAACAAGTCGTGCATTTCAAATCTATACTAATAAAATTAAATTCACGGACATGTAGCCGTAATCGATTTTACAGAGTTGTGAGTGAAAAGATAAGATTTTTTACAGGCCCTTCTTTTGGATTTCTGCAGTGTCCTAGCAAAGTTTGATAAAAAATAATACAACACAAACGCAGAAAAATAAATCATTTAAACAATACGCTGGCAGATGCACCACGATCATTATTTTTCGCCTCTCGGTGAAAGCAGATTGGTTCCTAATATATTACGCCAGAGGCCAGTAGCAATGTAGCAAAATTGGTACTACATAATAGGTTCGCCAGTAGCAGTGTATAACATTAAAACTGTTTAATTTAAAGGCAAAGAACTTTGAATTAAAATAAAACAAAGTTAGAGTATTTTATTAAAATTTGAGCGAATTACATTAAAAATAATAATCTTAAATATCGTGAATTATGTAATATTGATTTTTCCCCTCTTTTCGACGGATTGGATATGAAAAAAGTCCGAGCAACGCCGGGTATTTCACTAGTTTCCAATAAAATCCTGGTCCGTATAAAAACGAGGGAGTTCATCTGGTAAGTGGTATTACCTACAATTATTCCGAACGGTAGATCGCGCAAGTAATCCCAAAAGTCGAATACATCAGGCATGCATTTCCACAGTGCCACTAAAAGGTCAAGGTGACCTAGGCAAACCCGCACAACGCTCGTGCGCGGAGGGTTGCTAGCTGCCAGCATCAGGCGTCGCGCCGCAGCGCAACGCAGCGAGCACCATCGCGCGATACAGGCGGTCAGCCTACATAAATCGTCAATCATGGACCAACCCGCGCAAACAACTCGATTTTCACGCCAGGGCCCAGCGGCACGCCGCGCCGCTCGCGCTGGCAGCGGGGCGGCGAAAATCACGGAACAAAAGTGCCGGCGGCCCCGCCCTCCGCCGCTCCCTCTCAGCGCCCCGCCCCTCCCCGCCCCGCGCCGCGCTGGCCAGTGTGTTCGTGATCGAACGCGCGCGTTGTCGGCCGGCCGGAGAGTAATTGCACCCGCGATAACAGATTGTTCGCCGGTCCACTATCTATATTAGTTTATAGAGGAGCCCAAAAATGGTCTCGCATTGTGTATTTGGTGAGCAAATATTTGGCCTGTCCGCAGCGCGCCGTCGGTGGCGGGGGAGGGGGGGCTACGGTTTGGGCGGCGGAGGCCGAAGGGGAAGGGGAAGAGTCTCGAAGAGACGAAACCGGGCGATTCGTCACCGCAAGCTGACTTCGACTCACCCACTTTCCATTTCTCTTTCGCCGACCGAAGGTTCGGGTCAACGCGGTCTTGCTGCTTCGGTAGCATATTGGACCAACGCCGTCACACACCCGCATACGAAAGATCTGCAGCAGCATCGATCCTCCAGCAGATGTACGCTCAGTAAAAAGACAAAATTTCTTGTATTCAGATGCGAACTCTTGAAAACTGAGCAATTTTGGATTCTCCGAATAATTGAAATACTAAAAGATATTAAGGATGAGACATCAAACATTTTTCACGGCTTGAACTTATACATTTATGAGTACTGATATATTTATGAAACAACCAAAATCTTCAATGTTGCTTGAGTCATACATTAAGAAAATGTAGAATTATCTCAGAACGTAGTTTAATCCAGAGGAAAATGACCGTTTATTTTCCCGATAAAACGAAAACAGCATATTTTTAACACAAACTTCTCTCATTGAAATCCCATGCTCAACTCTTACATGCATATAACATAACATCCAGCACCTACGATTATTAGCAAGTGCCTCATTTCCATGCAACGAACCAATCCCCGGCTTTCCTCTACGGCACAGCGGCCTCCGTAATCTGCCGTCTCGTAGCTTCACGGATCTGTGCCCAGGCACGAGTATTACCGCACAGCGAAACCGGGCGCGGGCACGCATGTCGATACCGCAAAATCGAGCTCGAATTACCGCTCGGTCGCGTCTCGCCCGCGGCGATAACCGTTCCGGAGCGCGACCGACCGCCCCCTCAGTGAACCCACGCGTCCAGATCCGACTCCGACTTCGGCTTCGGCTCCGCGCGCGAGACCCACCGCCCGTTTCGCCGCATTGGATGCCGATATTTCGCCCCTCGTAGCGGGGCCGCTGCCGAAGCAATAGCGGGGCGGGGGAGATCAAAGGCGGGCCGTACTTCGATCCGGGCGGGTCGGACGACCGATCGGCCACAACGCGGCCTTCCGTGGGGAGAGTTTTCCATGTCCTTTCCAACTGAAGTTATCGGATCGTACACTTTCTAATCTTCATATCGGCGCGCGCTCCGTTATGTGGCTACCCTTTCCGTTCATGCGCTATCCATTTCACGAGTTCAATAATTCGGAAAGGTCGAACATGCTTCGTGAATCATTCTCTGAGATTAGGCCGTCTGTGACCTGAACCTTCCCTACAGTGAGAGGTGAAATTCATTATTCACGTAAAAGGAACACGAACGATCACCTTGCCTCTTCCCTTACATTTCTCCAAGTTCTGAGCTGTAGTATAGAACTGTGCTGAATTACCAGGTTTTTAAAAAAAAAAGAATGTTGGAGTAGAGTATTTTTAACAAAGTTTTATATTGAAGCATTTTATGACATTTATGCCATAATGCAAATAATTAGAAAAATGATCTAATCTTAACGAGAAATAGATTTTTGTAATGAATTTTACAGTTCCTTTAAAGCTGGTATTATATGACGTACGATAAATTACAAAACTCGCTACCAAAGTGACCTCATGAAAAATGTAAAATTGAAACGACGAAAAGAGAAAGAAAATGCTCCAAAAGAAAACGCATCAGCGAAAACAAAAACGAAAAAAGCTTTCCATCGTCTTTTTTTCATTCTAATTTTCTCTGCTAGAGTTGCGTGTCAATTGTTCGCGTGACGTCTTAAATAACGGAGGCGGAATTTTCCGGCGAAGTCCCGCGGGCCTGTCTAGTGTGAATTTGGAAGGTGACGCCGACGGCAAAGGGAGACGCGGGGCGCTGTCGCCGGTAATGGACGTGCCGTGTAGTGATGGTTATGTAAAGCACATGCATTCATAATGCGAGCGGGGACCGGAGCCGATGCGATTGACAGGTTGCAAGGTCGAAGTGCCGTCGCGTCCCACAGACAGGTTCACAAATTAACGTGGGCACCTGGCTATTGTATCCGCTTAGGTTACAGGCAATTAGCACTTTCCCGAGAGAAAGCTTTCGCTTGATTATTATCAGTAGATCTTGAGAATGAACAAATAATTTAATTTAGACCACAGTGTAAAGGCACTGACAATGCTTGTTAACGAGACACGATATTTCAAGGCTTCTTATAAAGCGAGAAATTATTTGCACTGCGCAATTAAGACATCGTGTGTGCAATGGTAACATTACTTTGAATTTCAAAGCAGCATTCAATCTTCATCGAATTAACGGTCAATGTACGGATGAACTCCAGTTAAAATTACACTTCTTTTTTAAATCAACAAGAGAGCATTATTAATTACAGTAATAACATACAAATTTTAGCTGTGATAGGCGGAATTATTGGCATATCTGATAAAAATTGTAAAATGCTGAAACAACTATTTGGCACTATTTCTCGACACTAGAATAGGACGGGTAAATATTTATTTCACTCGAAACAAAATTCATGTGGTATTGATTAATAGTTTCACATTATTCCCGTTTGATTTGTTCGTATACACTATTTATATTTGCCAACTTCTCCTGATACCAATACAAATGCTGAATAGCACAAGGGAAATATCGGAATGTAGGACATGTCGACTATCCCTTTGTAACTTGGTTGTCCATTTATTCATTGCTCCTATTGCATATTCTTGATGAAAATAATAATGATAGTTCTCTTTAGAATACTTACAAATATTAAGAAGGAAATACAAAAGATATGAAAAATTTCCAAACACAGAGATCGGTAAAATATTTTGTTAATTAAATAGTCCACATAAGTACGAGTAATTACCCAAATTGAAGAATTCCGTACAATATTTATATAGAACGAACTTTCTAGATGACCCCGATAAATTCATTAGTAAAGACAATAAAGTACATGAATGATTTATGCAAAGAAAATTATCCAAACGATTATTATTTCATGTGCTTTACTACTAAAGCACCAACTTCAAAAGTTAATGGATATTCAATTAAAATTTTACTGTAACAGAAATCCGCGATCAATAATTTACTGATGAAATCGGGTCTAAGGCGAGAAAGCTCAAAAGATGAGGATTAAAAATTACAGAGAAGTATCTATGCATTGCATTAAATTTCACAAAGAGCTATCCCTACCTAACTAATGAGTAGCATTTAACAACAAAATGAAAAACTTGTTTCTCTCTTTGTGATGCTACCACAACCTACTTAGAGATTTGTTGTGATATCCGAGTACTTGCAGTATGCTTGGTTGTTCAACACAAACTAAGTTGTCAATGTAATCTGACTCCAACAATTTTGAAACATTATAAAAAATCAATAGCAGTTGACAGTGATTTTTAAATTTTAGAACATACACAAACACGACAGTTTTTAATATTACCTATTTTATTTGTTATATTTTGTTTATTTCAATCTTAGGTAAAAACTCTTGAAAATATCGTTCGCGGGATAGAATAGTGGCATAACTCAAAAACATCTGGTGTTGAGATAAATGAGTTTGAATGTTCCAACTTTGCATTGAAATGCGCCATTCTTGCATTCACACTTCTGCCATTTATTGGTGGAATAAAGTACTGTCAGATATGCTGCTGTTGCTGCTGGGAGGAAGACCAATTTGCAATTTTGTAGAGTTCATTAACACAAAATTCGTATATTTTGCGTTGTGCCACTATTGCACCCCAAGAAAGGTATGACTGGTCTATCAGCTAGTGTTTTAACCGGTCTCTTGCTTGACGACAAAATCCTGAAACTCTTACAATTGTTTCACTCTTAGTGACTGCTGATTATTTCTTAAATACGCTATCAGCACCACACATTAGTTGCGAATATTAGTTTCTAGTGCGAGCTTGCGTTTTGAATTCTCAGCAGTCGCGAAAACTACAGTTCCTATTTTTAAGCGATTTGTCGAAAAAATACAATTTACTTTTTACTTTGTAACATATTTACAACACTAATAACTTTTCACAACACTATTAGAGTGAAAATTAAATGCTTGTTACTTCTAACAAACAACAATAATCTGTTTCCATTTTCTAGTGATTCATCCGAAGAATTTATTACATGATTTTCCTTATAAGTTGGTAGTACAAAATGTATTGAAAGGTACATGGCAGATATCTGATTGGTTTGGTATGTTGCTCTATATGAACCTAAGGAATCTAAAGATTACTTTCGGGCTGAGAAATACTGATTTTTTTATGCTTTTCAACCTCCTTAAGGAAGTTATTTGCTTTTCTTTAAATCAAACTGTAGGGGAACCTGTAGGAAGAACACGTATAGATAACACAAACACACACAAGCATCCATGCCCGGTCCGAGATCACTACGACACTACTGCCTTAGCGATCTCGGCCACCGGGCCGGCAAAGAGAAATGCTGATTTATGAATTACGCATTTATTACGTGACCTGTCCCAAAAGTACATGACATTTATTCCAACAAAGTAATATTGCTTCAGCGGTGCCACATTCCACAATCAATGAGACTTTCATGTTTAGGAAAGCATTTTAGTGCCATCGCTGAGAGCTTCAATAGCGGTGTGTGGAAGGAAGCCTATTACAGAGGTATTAGTCGCACCTGCGTATCGACCAACATGATATTTATGCACTTATCCAGCCTTTCCTGACAAATTTGGAATACCCGACAATCTAAAGTAAACTGTGCATGTTTAGTAACAACTATAATAGATTGATAATTTGGCCACTTAGAGAATAAAATCCTTGATTATAATATAAACGAATAAGAGAGGAGAATAAATAGCACAATTTTGTACATCTTTGCATCCCAAAACTCAAATACAGCCTACCTTTAGGCACTGTAGGAGATGTACATGATTGGAGACAATTCACGCTAAATAAACGTAATATATTTTTTGTAACGCCATGATATGTTACCAATTTTCCACACCATTTGTTATTGGTATGCTTTCAGTTTTCGTATTCGAGTCTTCTGACAGAGAAGTTCCGTTTCTTGACGTTTCAATATCATGATCTAATTTCAGACATTTGCTGAGAAAATTTTACCAATTTGAGAAATCAAACATTTATAAAGCTAAAACTTTATAAAAGGTTTTTCCAAATACTTTTAGGTTAGAAGATTCGTTAAACAAATAAAGAGGTTCGTCATCTTGAAATAGGAACAACAATGTCCACATCGCAATGAAATCACAAGCTATTCCCCTTAAATAACGCGAGTGAATGAACACAATTCAATTTGCTATTGCCAAACACGAGTGACGCCCGTCCGTAACGTTGCAGGGTCCATGGATTCGTGAGCGTGCCCTACCCTCGTGGGCTTGCGCAGCGCACTTCCTTCGCCTGGCTGCCCCTCCCGCGCCTGTGCCGCAGCGGACGCGCCCCCGCCTTGCCTTTCCGTGTGGCCTGCGGGCGGCAGGCAGTAAGAAACAGCGCGCGCCCTACGAATATTGCGATGAATATGCATGCGTCCCCGCAGAGTACGGCGAGGGGCTGGGGGAGCCGAGGGCAGAAGTAAGGATTACTAACATTGGCCAGACCGCGCAAGCCCAAGATAAGCGTCAAGGAAGGCCGCGCATTAGTGGCGCAGAGAAGAATTTACGGCCTACGAGTCGCTCGACGTTGCGGCACCCCTCGTTTTCTTCCCCCTCTCCTGCCGCCACTACCGCCGTCGCCACAATTCTGTCGCGAGCATAAATGTGGAAACTGTTCCCGCTGCACCTTAGACTAATATTTAGTCTCGTATCATAAAAGGTACAAAGTTCAAGCAAACAGCTACGAGAATGTAAAATACACATGTCTTTATGGGAAACGTTTTATGAACAATATTTGCATTACATTTGAAATACACACGGTATTACTCATTTGCCTATGAAGCTCAGTTATCTCGTTTATCGTAATATTCTTGTCTCAGTTTGGTAAGTATTTAAATTACAACGAATGGAATTACAACATTCACCGTCGTACTTCCTATTGTATTTCCTTATTTTTTCTGAATTTTAAAAGCATTATTCAAACATAGAGCATGCCTATTATTCAGTCATATGAATGTGCTGAAATTATTAATGATGTATACATAAATCTAGATTATTTAAGATTACACTTCTATCCTGTCAATCGCTTCCTGGCATCAAAAATGTTGACTTTTAACTCGTTACATTTGACTGATAACTATTCTGCAATTTTCCTTCTTCAATAGTGTAAATGAAATATGGCACCTCTCACGGTGCAATAAATTTCACAATAACCCAGATACAACGGTAACCCCTGGTGGACGTGTCAAGGCAGCGGCGTAGGGGCAATGCAAACATCGTTGGAACGTTTCACGTACACAAGAGACGCTTTTAGAAGGTTTGCGGAGTAACCCAGGACGACTCTTCGCCGCTCGTGCTTCCTCCTCCACCACGAGCGCCCTTCGATGAAGGAGAGAGCGAAAGCGATTTACTGCTCACGTCCGCCACAGCGTCGTCCTGCCTGACGAGCTGTCTCCAATTTCACACGTCGCCTTCACCTCGAGGTCACCCCGGCACTCAACTCCATCGTCGCAGGCCTCTTATCCTCATATAGCATCCTCTCCACTCACCCGCACACGAACTACTACTCCAACTTTCAAAACGTGGTGTAGAGGTTACAGCGCAATGTTTCGGAAATTAATCAATAAAAATTGAGACGTAGGTTTTTACGAGCTTTTTCCTTATATGTTATCCCGCATATGTTGCCCCCACAATCCAATTCTCCATCAACGCGTTTTCTTTTATTTCACCAAGAAATATTTTTTAACATTGACTGTTCACATGATTATTTCACGAACGTCAAAATGCGAGTGCAGGTACAACCCAATTACGAGTTGGTTCTGCGAGCGTGGTATTCACGCCCTTATAAAAATAACGCCTGAGCCACCTTCATTTCCTTTTGGAACTCCGTCGCCACTTTCCTCTACTTCGCAAGGAATTGGGAAATTTCACGGGCACCCTCCATGACTCCCTCCTTTCCGCCTCGCCCGGCGGCAGCCTTCGTTGAGAACGGTACTGTCGTTACTTACGCGGGCGCTCCGCAGCCTCGTCACCGCGGCCTGCATCCGCCCCCTCCGCTCGTCTCGTTTTCGTCCCGCCCATCACCACCACCACCAGGCCGGATTTGGACGGCACGGCACGGCACGGCGCGCGCTCTAGCGCCAACGCCGCCGCGCGGTCGCTTCGCCGGTCTTCAGCGCTGAACGTGCCCGGCGCCGGATAATCATGAATGATAGATGAATCATTATCGCGTCGGCAGCCCTGCGCTGGGCGTAACGAGGCGCCCCTTCGCCAGCCAGTCCGCTCACCCCCCTGCACCGCCCGCCCCTTGTTCTGCTCACCCCTCGCTCCGTCCGCCAGTCCGCCCGCACCGAGCATTAGTGCCAAATCCAGTGCGCGAGCACTTGCCGTGTACCTGGCGCTAACGCCGCGCGGGAGGCTCTGCTAAAGGCCTCCTATTAAAGTTACGCGCGATAGCGACGACTGCCGCGCCACCCAGATGAAATTTGCGTGGAACAGAGGATGCAAATTTGCACGCTGAATATCATAATCCACCAGGACTGCACATCACGTAGAAGATATGAGTTACACTTCGGTGCGACGCGTCTGATGAATAATACGAGTGCCAACACGAAGTGTCATGAAAGAAGCACCGATGGGAATAGCTTTGGAATAGGAGCACAGCATTTTGAAATACTAATGCCTGACGAACTTTTTTTTCGTAAATACCATTAACAGTCACTTTTTAAATTTTGCGTATGTACTTTACAAATTGAAGAAATGAAATATTCTGTGGAAGTTAGCCAGATGAGCCTATTTCTGAACTCTTAACTTCAAGCAGTGTTGGTGAATTACCCATTAAAATAAAAGCGTTGAGAATTAATACACAGAGAATACGAGCAGCTCTTGAAGAAATAGATGGATTCGACAAACACGATGCAGATTCTAGTAGGAAGGTAAAAAGAGGATATGAACCCCTACTCTTCCGAAACTATAGAAAATGGAGCAACTAGAATGACAACTCCAAGACGCACCGACAAAAGACACTAATACGTGAAAGAGATTTATGAGGCTCATTCACTAAAATGAATAAGAATACTACAGTTCCTAGAGGTGAAAAATACTGCATTGCGATACTCACAAATTTAATTTATGCACAATGAGATACGCAAAGAAGAGCAGAAAACACCAAAAGGAAACTAGGATCTTGACAGTTCCACACTAATCTGTAGGAAAGCTTATGTTCCATTTTCTTTCACTTCATTTGTTAATAATAAACAACCTCGTTGCACGACATTTTTACAACTGAGAATTCACAAACAATCTCTTTGTCCAAATATTCAAACGAGCGTTTTCTAGAAACACTATATGCAGTCTCCGCAGCTTGTCAGAATATCTACTTAATATTTTCTTAGAAACTCGTTTGAACGAATAACAATAAGTTATAACAGGGTAAGAAATTTAAGAGCAACAACGCCGTTTTTTCCCTTGACACACAATACTTGTGGGTGGGGAAGGCGGACGCAGGAAAGGGTAGCGCGCAGCCGGGCTGCAGGTGCGGCAGGAGGCGAGTATTTACGCCCGCTCGCGCGACAGCCCCCAATTATTCAAGCGAGGCAGCGGGGATAGAAGGCGCGTGGGCGACCGACGGGGGATGGGGCGGGGGCGGGGGCGTGGCCACCCTCTGTCCCCCACGCAGGAGCGAGGGCCCTGGCAGCGGGCGCGGGCGTAGAGAGCAGAGCAAAGGATCGACTGCACATCTCTCCTAGAGCCTCTTCCTCCGTGATGTACTCGGCGAATCGCACATGAGCCACTTCACTCAGCAACTATCAGCCAAACTACTGCATCAAACAGCGACAACATTATAAGTAATAAATGAGCATCCAGACAACCATTTCTTTTGCAAGTTGAAAAAATTCTTAGCACGAGTTGACGAAATTTATGATTCTAATTTGATTCATCGGTCGAAACGTAATAAATGAGATGACAACTTATTGCACTATTTGGTGTAACTGAACTGAGAACAGAGCATTTAAGCATTCACTTTGGAAGCGTTTTAATCGAATTTTGTTATTATGATACATTAAAAAAGCGCAATACGATATAGAGTGGTGAGATTGTAAAACGTGCCTTAATTTAATGTCTCTGAACTCTAAATTAAAATCTCTTAACACTCGAAAGATTCTTAGAATATAGCATTCCGCATAAAACGCACATTATGCACTGTCATTCAAGATATTTGACCGTTTTATATTTTTCAAAATAATTCATATTTTGTTTATGTCAGTCACGCTACTGTCATTTTTCAATCAATAACTAAAAAGATCTGACACTATCAGGGTTGCAATAAATTTGCAACAGACCAATATTTTAATGAATCTTTATTCAAAGATGAAATTGAATGAACATTGAATTAAACATCGAGCCCTATAAAATAATATTTCTTAAAAATCCCTCACAGAATTTTCGCTCTGATTTTCATCAGACGACCGACTGATCAAATTCCTTCGGATGTGGAAGGTGTTCTTTTACAAAAGTGTTAGTGAGTTCAATTCAGATTCATTCGTCTTTCGACGT
Source organism: Teleogryllus occipitalis (assembly GCA_011170035.1). NCBI lineage: Eukaryota > Metazoa > Arthropoda > Insecta > Orthoptera > Gryllidae > Teleogryllus > Teleogryllus occipitalis. The sequence continues at coordinate 25,388 of BLKR01000777.1, read as the reverse complement.
GTAACGAAAAATTTGGGAGATAAATCTTTGAAATGTTTCTTCGTGGATAACAGATTCATTTTGTTCTATATAACTTCAAACGTTTAGCAGTTTTTTGATCATCAGACATGCTGGACTGTTAAGTAAACAATGAATTGGATTCACCGACGTAAACTAATTCAATAAATTATTTCAGTTATTTAGAATCCTAGTTATTATGAACCTAATAAGAAACAAAGTTATGGATTGAAACGTACTAAATTATATTTCAAATACTTTGGTTGGAAAGAAATTAAAACAAAACCGATATTTCATTTTATTTTATCCACCATAACGCATTTGCAAACACCATAACTTGGAAAACACCACATTGTAATAACTAAGAGTTCGTAGAAAGTTACTTTCCGCCTCACGTAATAGTTCATAAACTAAAACAAATATATTGAATTAATGTAAGAGTAATTACAGCCCTCAAATATTGCGAGCTTACTTATTCAAAACATCAGCTATATTTATTCAAAACATCATCTAAGTTGTTCGTTCCTTTTTTGCAACTACATTGCACGTTAATCATAAAATATAATGAATGCATCTCATTATTCATACAATTCCTAGGATTTTAATAGAAAATATAATTGTACTCTGTACACTTCGTATAAAATTGTTTTTATGGGTAGTAATTTTCTGTCATACATCCGTATTTTTATATAATCATCTGCATACGACATTCAGAAGGAAACCAATATATTTTTACTTCGAAAACTAACTGACAATGTTAGAGACTTTAAAACATTTGACAATTCTTTTATAATAAATTATCATAATGCAGTAGTATCTAAGCGGGAATAAATTTCTATCAATAACAAAATATTTCCCGAATTTCGGAATAACATGAATCATAAAGTGAATGAAGTACCGAATTTGTCTGTTTCAAACGAAAGTGACTTCTTAGAGCTGTGATCGCATCGAGTTTTCACAATGGAAGCATTTCACCGAACTGAAGTTTAATATTGTATCTCTGTCTACACGCAAAAGAATGCTCACAATAAATCACTCATTTTGAATCGACAAATTATTATACCGAATCTTCAATGGCATCAATTGTTTTTAAGCGTGACGACTTGACAACGGGAGAAAAATCCTGATTGATTGCAATGCAAGTCCAGTCGACAACTGCCATTCACTTCACTTTAAATACATTTTGATAAATGTTTCTAGTTATATTGGAGCAAATGCAGATATTTGATGTATACATTTCATCTTATATTGAATAAAACAGACCGATATTTTTAATTATCAAAGCGTGACAATGACAAAGAAACAAACGAAGAACAGACAGGAGAGAGATGGGACCGACGACGAAAAGTCACAGGACGTGACAGCATTATTTCAAACACAGAGCAGACGCATAAGCGAGAGTTATCTTTTATTCTGTTTGTGGGCAGAGGGGCCGCGAAGATTTGCTTGGTAGATTTTCTCAATCACAGATTAATACCATTTTCGTAACAATAAATGAGGAACTTTGGACGACGAAAACTTTAAGGATTAAAAGAAAATAAGGCAGCGATTTATGATAAGTAAAAATAAAATACACATGTTGTTCTAAAACATGTTCAATCGTGCTCAAACAAAAGAAATTCCAAGTACGTTCAAGATCTTTGACCGAGAAATCGATGAAGCACCGCTGCCCGCTTCCTGACAGGATTTCGAAGTGGCAGGAAGGAAGGGTGAGAGCCAGGGAGGAAGGAAGAGAGGTGGAAGCGCCGTGAGAGCAGAAATGGAAGAGGATGCCCGGGGCGCACGCGACCGGCCGCTCGCCCTCATCTCACCCACTCGGCCGCGCGCTCGCTCGTAATGGATGTGGCGCAGACAAACGGCTTCTTCGAGAGCGCCGCCCCTCGCATCCGCTACATCAGCCGTTGTCCTCGCGCGGCACGGCGCCGCGGAGCACGGGCTGGGTGTGGCAGAGCGGTGGCCGCCAGGGCACACGAGGAGGCGACATAGAAAGAATGGCCACAACGGCGACAGATGCAGGAGGGAAAGACGACGTGGGGTAGTTAAATAAGAACAATGGAGGTGCTGGTGATGATGGCTGCTAATGCAGGAAGATTATGCAGGAAGTGTAGCGGGGACAGGAATAATATTAGTACGGTGGAGGGCCCTGTTTCTGGCGGTAATAGTAGTTATGAAGATGATGGAGGTGCATTCGTAGTTTCGTTGGAGCTTTTTGTGATGAAGGTGGTGTTAGATTCGGAAGTGAAGCGAAAATAAAACAAATTATGACGAATTTAATAGTAGTGTAAGTACAAATAGCCGATATAGCATCAATGTCAGAAGCTTTTTGATAGCAGTATACGAATTAAGGCAGCTGTAGAAACCTCGAATATTATGTCAGTGATTATTACTGGTTATTATTTGTAAAAATTGATGACTGTTGTGATGTTCGGGACGACTTATCGGGTTAGGTGGTAATGGCAGCACTGGTGACGGCGATTCGGATAACAGAGTTGAGGCCACGAAGGCCAGAAGTGTGTGATATGTCCGTCTGTCAGCCAACACGGGAATCCCATTTCGCGAGAAAAGGACGGCGGAGAGGGTCACAGGGAGGACGGATTTGGTCCATTACTTGTGGAATTTTCTATTTGACTCACGATCGCCTCAATTTCACAATCGCTTTCTCGATCACAGAAAGTATTTCCGTACAACGAAACGTTTAATTCCACAGTTAGACAACTAAAATTGATGTAATTATAAATGAACTCCAGATTAAATGTTTCATTATATTGGGATTGGTAAATTATCCAAGAGAAACATCTAAGTAGAAAATCATAAGGGGAGACCGGGGTTGGGTGGTACAAGGGCTGGTAGGCATTAATGTCCATACACCATATATGTTCTTCATGAAGCCCTAGCTTCCCGATTTAATCAACATGTCCTTCACGACCAAATCAAATTCACACAGAAATTTCAGTATGATTAGTGAACCATTGATCTCAAATATGTCACAAGGGTTTGAAGAGTAATATTTTCCACTAGCTGTCTGCTGAAATATTGAGAAAAAAAGACCTTGCTTCTCTTTCTTTGATGAAACCTTCAACTAAGATCTACATTTTCATATAGGTTTTACTTTCTCGCATACGTACGCACAGAATCTCGAACGTACAGTACATTCCGTATACGTAGGTATAGTATAAGAGCAGCACAGAAATAACTGACCCATCGCGCTCAAACCGGGCCGCGTCTCCACCGCGCCGTCCAATCTGGTCACTACCGCCGCCCCCTTCGCCCCGAGGGCCCAATGTCTGCCGCTGTCAGCGCCCGCCGCAGCTCCGCCGCAGCCACCGCCGCTGATAAATTACAATACTTAATTTGAACGACGATTATAATGCTGCATGATGGATGCACGCGATCGCGGTCGGAGCGAGATCGAGTGGTTGGGCACCGAATGAAACGCGCGGGGGCAGGCAGATGGGGTGGGCGTGGTAACCAGAAAGCGTAGGTTTAGGCCGCACACAAAGAAACAAAACGAGGTGAAGAGGAACAACATGAGAAGGAAGAAGTTAACTGAGAAAGATGAATGATGAAATGGTAAAGAAAGAAATACGCAGGGGAATGGAACAGAAAAAGTCGGAAGAAAAACAGTAGGAATGATACAGAAAAATGACATGGAGTGAACGAGCAGGTAATAAATGGATCGTTTGAAAAAATTCCTTAGACGAAGGCGATCGAACAGGAAGAGCACGCGAAACACGACACCGAGAGGAACGGACAGAGAGGCGGGCTTCGTTTGCGGTGGCACGGCGGCGAGCTCAGGGGCATGATGGGTTACCCGAAACTGAAGAGGGAGGAACGGGAAGACCCAAAGCTCAGCGATGCAAAGCTGGTTGACAAGGGAATGGAAGGTGCAATAGGAGTAGGCTGATGTGCAAGAGGAGGGGAGTAAGATGGCAAGCAAATAGCGGGAAGAGGGGGGAGCGAAAGGCAGCGCTCAGTCAATCGATACGTCCTGGGAAAGGCGGGGAGGTCGCGGTCGCCCGCTGTGTTCGCTGCCCGCCAAGTGAATCAAGGGACAATGCAAGGAGTGCGAGCGCACCCCTTTTGTTGCTGGCACCGACAATGCGCTCTATAGGCTGAAGCTTTCAGCGGAATACTTCCCAGACAGTGGGTGAGTAAGTCCTGCGAAGACTAAATATCAAGGACACGAGAACAGACAAACAAAATGTATTTGAGGAGCTTGCTAGTATCAGTCCAGTCCAATATCGTAGTCCAAGTAGAATACATTACTAGGCCGGTAGACAGTTTCTTGCAGAATGTACGTACAGAAAACGTGCAGTCCAAACTGCATTTGTTCGGTATGAAAACTTTTGAGCATGTTCGCAATTATTCATAGAGAAAGCTTACTTCCATAGAGAAAACTTACATCTCAAGCGCCTCTAGTGGTAGAATCGTTCATTTACGGATTTGTTTACCCGACGCGACGGTAATCGGTCACTTCGATTGTGTGTTTAGGTTTGTCGATGTGCGATTGTGTGAAGTAATGCCCCTCATGGTCAATTTATACTTAATAAAGATCACAGCCAGAACGCACGCACAGAAACACTGCCACTGAAAGTACTCGGACGGCGCAATTCAGTTGTTTCCTGGAAGCCCCGCTAGCAGTGTCTTGTGGCAATTCGTACAGAATTCATTCAGAAAACGTACGCGCCGTGTATGCAGAACTCTTGGCTTTTATATCTCTAATTTGGGATCTTGACGTTTCTGTACAGAAACTGTACGAGAATATGCACGAAAACGGTACGTGCATGCCGGCCTTCAGTGTATTTTATTAACGTAAACTTGAGTTCGTGAAGAAAAGTTTGATGTGTATTTTAATTTATTTTTTCCTACAAATTTCTTTTCGGAAGTATAAGTGGGCATATGGAAGCATAAATACATTGCTCATTAGCTGCGATGCTGGCACAACTAAAAAACGTGACATACCTACAGTCCGCGGCAAGTATATATCCCTAAACTTCATTATTTTTGAGTTCATGGGTTTACACACCATAAACGATATTATGTGCCAGGATAAGATCATCTGAAGAAAACTAATACTTTAATTTCATTAAGTTTTATATTTTTGCGCCGAGAAAGAACCTTTAAAACAAAACTGCATATTGGGTCAAATCAGAATAAATTAAAATAAATAATCAATTTGGGAATATGAAGCTTACTAGTAGGTATTGAAATATAATTTTTCTCCTAGATTTTTTTAATATTCTATAACCAATACCAAACCCAGAACAACATCGTTTTTGTTCGTGATCTTCGATTTGTGATTGATTTATGGGCATGTGAATCACTACAGTCATTAGCCCCGTTAGTGTAGTGAATGATCTATCGCTGGAGGTGGAGGTATTCCACGTTGGATGATGAACGCCCATCTACTAGTCGGCTTGCTATGATTTTTACCTTTAGGTACAAATTCCCAGCGCAGCACCGAACCAGATGCGACAAGTTCCAAGGTTATAGGGAGAGGGTAGAACAAGGAAGAAGATGAATAAATCGCGTGCAGTCCGCGATCCCTCTATTAGGATACTACTCATTCACCTAGTTCCAATTTGTGGTTGATGCTTGCTGATCAATATAGGCGATGGTTTCAGCAATAACGGTATTGTAATAGAGAGTTATGTATATTAAAGGAAACATCCCAATAGCTCTGCATCATTTATTTCAGAAACAACATCATCTTGAGCTCCGAATCAAAGCCTGTGAACGTACTTGGCTTTGAAAATCGCCCCGTCCCCCTGTCGGTTTCCGCTCGGCAGTTCATTGGTCGGGTCGTCAGCGGGGCTCTTCCGCCCTTTCATCCGAAGCGAGATTGCGAGACTCGCACTTATCTGCATTCATTGCGCTCCTTCGAAAGGGAACAAAGAGTTGGCGGCGGTGGCGGCGGCGGAAGCTCGAGGGCGGGCGGGAGAGGCGGAGGTCCCCAGCAAAGACGGTGGCCGTGGACAAGGAGCCGTCGCGAACAAACAATTCAGCAATTCACCCGCAATTAGACACAATTAGAATGCATCACTATTTGTTCTCAAAGGAACTGACGTGCTGATATGGGAACATTCCGGTTAATCAAGCACGATTTTGAGCCATGATTTGACTTTTTCAAAAGAGTTCATTTCATTTACGATTATGTCTTGTGTATGTGAATATAATTTCATTCTTTATTTCTGAAGAAGAAAATTGCAGTATGTATGAATATTTAGAAAATAAAATTTGATCTCAAACTTTTGCTAAACAAGTGATGAAAAGAACATACTGCAACATACACAAGCCGCGTACTACATACGCATCTTACACAAGTCCTATTATGCAAACCGCATCGATTTTCAATTGTACAAAATTCGCAAGGGCGTCTGTGAGATAACATCATCCATTTCCTAAATAAACACAGTAAAATACTTCTGAACTAATCTTTAAGAATAGATTCATTGTTTGTAATAATAATAATAATAATAATAATAATAATAATAAGAAGAAGAAGAAGAAGAAGAAGAAGAAGAAAGGGAAAAAATGGATTCGTATATTCTTTCTTACTGAATTATTATTCTTCCTAGAGTATTTCATCATCTATTTGCCACGATAAATTTTGATATATTTCTTACGCGACTTTTTCGAAAGCATTTCGTAGACAAACATTTATCAATGTCTTCAAACATTCATCAGCTTTATTTAATCAATTGCTGAGCGAACCATTAGAAGCAATATATTATTAAAGAATATTTTCAGGGGTCCCCGCAATATTTTTTATCAAACCTTTACATTAGTTAATAAAAATGTTAAGTAATGATTATAATAATTATATAATACATAATAAATTAAAGTATTTGATTAATTTTACAAACACTTAAATAAATTTAATATAAAATTTAAAAGATCGATAATTAGGTTTTAAAAAACGCAAATGAATGTAGACGAAAACATTTTAAATTATATTTTATTGTAAATTTTAAAACATTTTCAATTTTTTTAATAGCAACGGTAATCATTTGATTCTCAAATTCATTTACATAACTTTGTGTTAAATATTTCACTATTACTAAGCCCTATTTTGGGCATGCTGAGAGACCCGTGAGGTATTAATCGGGCCCTGGAAGGAAGAAAAGAACATGCGCACGCCCACGGTTACGAAACGCAACAGCCGCTGCCAGAAAGCGGTGGCCGTTGGGTCGTTTACCGTAGCCACGCAACAGCAAAATGCGACGGCCGCATCCCTACGGCCTCACTCCGACCGTGGTTCAGCGCTTGGAGTTTCCCGACTATGAATCAACTAACGCGAGTTCAAGTTGGAGGACGCGGTGCGTGACAGAACGGAGCAAACGGCGCGGCAAGTAGCAGAAGTTCCGTTTGATCCTGCAGCGGATTACGACACACTGGGGAGTTCGTGACCAGTCCCTATTGGATGGAAGCTAATCCGACTAATAGGTTCAAAACTAGTCATATCAGTTCCTAGAAAATAATTACATGGAGCTGTTATGAAATTTAATGAAAATTAATTCTTTAATAATTAATTATATAATGAAAGTTTTAATTATAATACATTAAAAATTAAATAATATAATCAAAATCTTAATTAATTATATAATGAAAATTAATTCTTCATTATATAACTATTTTTTGTTTTTATAAGTATTATTACATTTAAATATTTTGGAAATGTATTAAAACCGTTACAAATAACTTATTTATAAACAAAGTAGCAGCTAATTCGTAGAGTAATTATAATTCTGATATTCTAAGCTGACAGAATCAGCTTCCGTTGGACAAGGGCTTCGATCCCTGTCCAAGAACGCGAAGGCTGCAGATTCGAATCCCGCGTAATCGTTTTTTTTTTAGTAAATAATATGATGGTAGCATGTTGACTCCTGGTACCATCCTTCCCACCTGTCATCATTCATTCATCACAATTAACCGCTTATGATCCCCCTACGTTGTTTCATACAGCAGAAGGAGAAGGCAAACTACCAATCTTATACAACAATGAAAGCTTTCATGGCCGGCATCAATGTTGAAATTGCTTACCTCCTGATCGGCTCCTGTCTGACTAATGGTCAGAGAAATTAGTCAGCCAGGAGCATGGACATTAGTCAATGGAATTAGTAGGTCAAGGTACATTAGTCAGCCAGGAGTTGACCAGAAGGCATTCACGACCACTTCCCAATCGCCACTGAGGATCTTCTGTAGGTACAGACGAAACGTCCGGTTCAAATGCTAATCCAACTGGAATCTCTATCAATCAACCTGGCAAGTAATTTCAACATGAACTGTCAATCAGTTTAAACAAAATTAAGTCACGCCTAAGCTCAGAAAATGGTATAGTCTTAATTCAAGCTTTAAATTTGTTTTCTATAAAATGTTTTAGTTGCTTATTACATGTTATTGCAACAAAGTTTAGATTAAAATTCGTTACATCTTAAATTCTAACATAGAGAAACTTCGTGTGTTTTGGTTTAAGCAAATATTTAGTTTCGTCGTCTATGAAGGACTTCTCTAATTTGTTATTGTAATTATTCTTCCGCACTGTTTGTCCGATAATTAATTTATATTAAATATACTCGCTGAAGTACCCAGCATTGCCCAGTATTAATCGCGGCAAAAGTTCTGTAACCATTTCAATCTTCAAATATCAGAGCCTAATTGGGCTATCAAAATGCATTGTGCACTACATTTTATGGACTTCAAGAAAGTGTTCATTCACTTTGGTCAATTTTCTCACCAATTTCAAAATATTTTCGAAACCTGAAAGAGCTACATACTCAAAAATGGATTTAGAGGGTAGAAAAGGTGAATAGAAAACTATTTTAGAAAATTTCATGTAGAAAATAACTTTACCCTTGTTTTCAAGGACATGCGTAAAACGATTCATTGAGATCGGAATAAAACTTAAGAACAGTATGAAAAAACAACCATTATTTTTTACATAAGAGAAAATAATAATTTTTTAAAAAAGTACCATAAGTTATAACCGAAAAACACCCTTAACTTACAGGGAAACCCTCTAGGAAATCGATTTAGCGGTTCTAGCGATTACTCGAACAAAAGACATAAATCGTAAAAACGATCGCAATGGATTTTATATCAACTAAATGAGCATACGATATTATTAAAAGACAGTTATTTTAAAATAACAGACAAACAATCCAATTTTATTTACATAGATTAGACGAGCGACAAATATGTCACTACCTCGAATATATTTCTTCAGTTGTTCGTTATAATAGTCTTGTTAACGGTCGTGGAAGGTGGCGATGATTATAGAAAACGTGGTAGCGCTGGGTGATACTACAGGCAAGGCAATGCTGCTGGCAGAATGGTATGTTGGAGAAAGCGGGTTGCAACGGTTGTGAGGGGGTGCGTGGGGCGAGAGGGGGTGATGGAGACGTCAGAAGCAGCGCGGCCAAGCAGCGCAAGAAGACGCCGCCGCCGAAAAGCTCCTGAGTGCTCTTTTCGAGCTGTCAATTTGCATCTTCCCAACTTTGTCAAGGCTTGTTCACAATGTGTGGTGCCTCTGATCAGAAGAGATACAAAGTTTCTACAAAGTTTCCTTAATCCATCAGGAGGCCTCCCCTCCTTCCGATCTAATATTGAAAGTTCGGATGCTGCGAAACATCAAAGACAGTAAATAGTCCCGAAAAGCAAAAGGCAACGACCTTTCGTTATTCTTGAAAATAAACATTCGACAATATTTTTCTATTGAAAATGCTCGATTTTCACACGAGTTCTTGGCCATCCGTTTACTCACGCCAGACCAACAAATTTAAGAGGGGAATGGAAGAAGACAACATACTTTCTGCTTTAACGAGATTAAACTATAACGTTCATTATAAAAACATTTATACAAGTATTTGTTTATCCATTCCCATTTTTAATTTTTTTCAGCGTTCCTGTGATGAGTTGAATTTCCTTTATGTTACATTACTGCTTCAAAAATATTGAATACATTCGATAAATGAGTTTTCATGCAAGATTCACGCACACATAATTTCAAATGTAATAGTTATTTTTACGAAATTTAAAAATAACTAATGTATTGTTATGGTTGGATAACGAGTCACAAATGCAAAACTTAACTTTGGATGATTGTTATGCACTTATTGTTTAAAAAACACACGAGTAATAATTTAAATAATCGCAAGGATCTCTCTTAATTTCTTTTTCATTCCCTAGAATTAGACAATAAAATTGTATTTTCGATTTCCCTACAATATCGTCAATTTTCTGTTTACTTCGTCACACTAACTTTAGCAAACCTCGATCCAAAGTAATGTCCGTTCTCGAGAACCTCGAGCATGTCGTTTAAATATTCTTTTTTAAGAAACAATTCTTAGGAAACTCCCGATTTAAATGAATGTTTTGGTTTTCAAATTTGATCTATTTAAAAAGAGTCAAGGTTTCCGATATTTATTTGAAAGGCTTAATAGAATGTATTTCGTAAACGTTCGCAGTATAATTAACATTTTCTCTCTATTTTTTAAATCGCAATTTTCCCTTGATTTCAATCATTATACTTTTTTGATACACCAACATATTACATATATGAAGTGCATCACCTATAGATCAGCGAGATACTTCTTACCGTTTTTTCACGTACCACCCTTGTATGGCTATAATCTATTAATACAATAATTGTGTTAAACCCTCAATCAGGAGCGGGCTTGGGGTTACGCTCCGCTAGTGGAGGGGCACAGACCCTCCCCTTCGCATTTACCGGGCGGTGGGGGTTAAAAACCATAGCCCGGCAGCGGAGCACTCTCTTCTTGTCACGGCGTACGAGTACATGCTGCTCGCGACGTGCCACAGTCCGTGGCATAACCTGTCCCCCCGGCCCTACGTGTGGGCACCGTAGGCGTCGCTGAGACCTTCAGTGTGCTGTTGCGCAGAAAGCCACTTCGCTGCCATCGGTGGGCAAGTTATCACTGCACCGGGCGATAGTGACAAGGTATCCTGCCACTGCCGGCCGTCGACCTGTGCGGTCGGCGCCACAATCATCAACCAGGGACACCGTACGGCAAGAACGCCATCCCACATAAATTCTTATTAATTTAGTTTTCGTTAACTTTCATTGTATTTGTTGGTGCAAAATTAAAGCGACTGAAAATCGTCTGTGTGAACATCGAACCCTGGATCCTGCAAATACAACATAATAATAATAATAATAATAATAATAATAATAATAATAATAATAATAATAATAATCCTACTTTTTCTCAGCTATCTTTCCTGATAAAAATGCTCACCTTCCGCAGAGTTGTTTTGGGGACAGGTTCCGTCTAAGAAGAAGAACTTCATCTTATATCTGGACTTAAGATAGAAATTTTCTAACGATATGGGCTGTTTGCAACAAAACTGTGCGCTGTCCCATGTTCAGAGCATTTTTCAGTAGCTTAAGTTCTGTTAAGTTTTTTAGGAAGTTTTTACTGACCAGGTCTTCCACCGATATCACGAGTGGGTATGTTTTGGTAGCATTTAATTTCCAAACATGTTTTAGTTCATAGGATATGTTTTCATACTTCGAAATTTTTTCTATTTCTTTCTGTTTGATGTTGTGGGATAATGGTACTGATATGTCTGTTATTACTCTTTATTTCTTCTTTTTATCTATAAGGAGAATATGTGGCCTCTTGTAATCTCCAGTACGATCAGTTAAAACTGGTCTGTCCAAGTACAAAAGGGTGGAACTTGTTTTCAGCACTGGAGGAGGGGTGTACTTATAGAATTGCGGCGTCGATTCATCCAATAATTTATGCTCTATTGCAATTGCACTATGCATGATTTTCGCAAATTGATTATGCCTTCCTAAGTAAGCACTGTCTGAGAGGGAAGAACATGCAGCTGTGATGTGTTCTATAGTTTCTCCTACAGCTCCACACTTCCTACATTTATCCACCACATCTTCTTTTAAGCAATGCTTTCTATAGTTTCTTGTCTTGATAACTCTGTCTTGAATTGATATTATAAAACCCTCGGTCTCAAGATATATTTGTTTCTCCAGTAGCCACTCCACCGAGGAACATCTGTCTACATCATCTCGAAACAAGAGTTTTGGGTATCTTCCACGTATTTCTTGTTGTTTCCATTCATTAAAGTTCGACTGGTGGGTAGAGATGTTTAATTCATAATTTCGTTCATGGAGGTTCAACGGAGTGAAGCCGCGGTCCTCATTAACAGTTAATTTCATTAATATGTCGGCGGAGTTTAAAAGGACCTGTCGCATTTTTTCCTCTTGTTTCAGGCAAAGGTTTTTATATTATTATTATTATCATTATTATTATTATTATTATTATTACCTAGGAATCCAATTCGATAGAGAATTAAGGTGGAAAAGTCACGTACATTTTGTTGTAGGGAAAGCGTGGAAATCTCTGCACTTAGTAATGCGCAAAAGAGTAAGGCAAACGTGAAGGAAATTGCTTATTTATCGATTGTTCGTTCGATAAAGGAATATTGAACAACTAGAGGTATACCCGTTCATTACATGAGCAGTTTCTTATTTCTCTATTTGGTAAGTACTTAAGTAAAGAAAAGAAACTTGCACTTTAGGTGGAAATACCTTGAAAACTAAGAAATCTCTTAGAAACGAAAGCATCGCTTTTTCAGAAGGATTGAAAGGATTCGCTGTAGGGCAGCTAAATTTACTTTTAGGGACAATAATATGGTAGGGTGGGATTCACTCGAAACCAGGCTATCATTAGCAAGACTGCGCTTTGTATAAAACTTAAAGCGGTCATCCAGCTTGGTAAGAAATTAATTGGCGGCTAAATATTCCTACAATCATCAGTAGAGGGGATTACAGCCACAAAATAAATTTATGACCGCAGAGAACGGATGTCGGGAATTTTTGTTTCACAAATCGAACGATAACGGAATGGAATAGATTGCCAGCAAAATCCTTTGAACCCTTTCCTCGAAACATTCAACAGATTAAAAAATTAATTTAGGGTATTACTAAGTTAAATGAGGTACTTCACTAATAATATGTTATACAGCGATGCATAAGTGTCATATTGTGACGTGGGGTGTCGTGTAGAGCTGAGAAATAACGAAAGAAGTGATTTACGGGTCTTAGTGAAGTGAATTGCAGTGCAGTGCAGTGCCAGTGCAGTGTGGTCTTAATTGTACAGAACATTCAGGGTGGAATTAGATTATAGAAGATACTTTTTCTTAACGTAACTTTGTTTTATGAATGACAGTTTTTATATTATTATTATTATATTATTATTATTATTATTATTATTTTATTATTATTATTATTATATTATTATTTATGTGTAGCTGCCACCGAGTTATACTCTATTGCGGTTTAAATAAATTTATCTTTATTGTATCATTTTTGAAATCCAGGGTTTCTTTTAGCTTCAAAAATCATTTTATACTCCTCTGGCTCATTTTTCTCGTCATTATTCAACTGGATGAAGTAGGTTTTCTGAAGAATTTCCCCACGCAAAAGCTCTAAGAGCAAGTAGATTACGAACAAAAAATAAAGTGGATTTCCAGACATCGCTGTAATAGGATACGTATCTTACGCCGGTTCATTAATTTCCTCCAATCCCTCAAAAACATCCTCACGCCAGTTAGTCATCAATCTTTCACCTTGTGTGACCCGACGGAATTAATGCTCGAGTCAACAAACACGTCATTTGGATTCTTAATAGGATTGTTGAAAATAGATGGGCAAAAATGAATGTGTCAAAGAACATTGCAGAATATTCTCCTTCGCTCTGCCACCCCATCCTCCTCCACTGGGAAGAATTCCGCTCGTTGGGCATCTTGCGCGGTCGCTGAACCGTTTCCTGGGCGCTGAGCTCGCCTCGAAGCGCAGCAGACGGATCAGAGGGGCCGCCCTTCCACTCTCCCCCTCTTCTCCACGCCGCGCCATGCGCTCCGATCGCTATTCGCGCGCGTAAATGCGCGTCGTTAGCATTGAGTGAGGGGATGTTTAGTCTGGCAGCGCTGCGTGTAATCCCGCGGCGGCGGCGGCTGCGCCTCCAGGGAGCCGCGAGTGAGCGGCGAAAACGTCTCGAGCGCCTACTGGCGAAGGACTCGTTGGCTGGCTGAGGGGAAGGGCGCACCCCAGCGGAACGTTTTTCAGACGCGACCGAAAGGGTGAAAGGGGGAAGAGGGGAGGGAGAGGGGGAGGGGTGGGAGAGATGGAGAGAGAGAGACAGAGAGACAGACAGAGAGGGAGGGAGGGAGGGAGGAAGGGAGGGTGGGTAGGAATGAAGAATGGGAGAAGGCCAGGAAGTTTAGAACCAATCTTTTTTATAGCGCAGAATTGACGTTGGTGAATCATTCCCTTCTCTATACATGATATTAGCGAACATCTTTGTCTTCCCATGTTTGTAGTTTTAAAACGGGTGATACCAAATGACTGTAAGGACATGTGCATTTATGCCCAACCCTTATGTTTTTCTATTTAACGAAATTGGAAAATTACTATTTTTCCATTCAAACCAATAACAATCAAATTATTTATAAAAGTTTTTGTGTTAATTGTATTGCTACCAGGTGAGAATGTCCTGAATGGCTTAAACCGCTCCAAGAATGTAAGGTCATCGCACGGAGATTCTGATTTACGAGGACGTGGTTCCTTTCCAACGGGTCGGGACTGCTGGAGCGCGTCGAGCGGCACAAGCAGTAGCTACGCCACTGCAAGGACCGCAATTCGTATCCGCGCCCGAGGGGCTTTTCTTTGCTCAGCGCACGCGGCCGATAATCGGATGTTCCCCCGCCGCACTCGCAGAATGGAGGAAGATTGATCACGGGCGACGGCTCGTGGAGGCGGGGGCGGCCCGGACCGGCCGGAGGGACGCGGGCGAGGCGTACGCGGCAGCAAAACCGCGCGGTCGCCCAGACAGCGTCGGCGGCGACACGAGCGCTACAAGCAAGGAGCTGGGAAGACGGTCACGAGCACGCCGGTGGGGGAGATGGCGCTGGCTTCACCACGTGCGATGAAAATAGTGAATTAGCGACTGCAGAATTGGCAAGATGGGCGTAAAAGAACTGCATATTAAATGATATCGAGAAGGAATATTAGTAGAGTATAGGAAACGATTGTCGATTGATTAAATGAGTGAACGTCATGGTATAACAGTTCATTTTTAAAATGGGAATGAATTTCAGGTGCAGGTGAAAGCCAAACAGAGGCCTTTGGACACAGATGACACTCAACCCGTACGCCAAGTCTGACTACCAGATACAGGACCAAGCACTACATTTCCACAACTTACAAAATGACTTGTTCCGTGACAAATTGAATTTTCACTACTCCGATGGAACTTTTGCAGGGTCGTATTTACTGAATATTTCTCACCCCAATTACCGTACAAAGCGGAATGTCCGCGAATGTTCCGAAATTCCGCGGAATGTCAAATGAAAATATGGCCGATCTGTATTTGTGGCGTACAAAATATTTTGTTAATGAGAGCACAAAAATATGCTAAGGCTCGCATACACATAGGTCAGCCAAAGTGGTCGAACACTGGAGAGGAAGGCAAGTGTCGGGGTACCCTCAGTTTCCGGATATACACGTCCAGCCAGTATACCCCCCTGGTGGCGTTGCCGGCGATGATCTCTGTAATGACAATGTCCACGGAGCTGACGAAAGCGGCGAGGCTCTGAGAGCCGCGGAGTTGGCGGGGCCTGGGCGGCTGTTGTGGACCGGCCGCGCGACCGCGAGCCCCCGACTCTGGGAAGGCGTGGCCTTGACCCCCACGCGCAGGCTGCCGGAGGCGGCGGAAGGCCTGCCCGCGCGGCGGCTGCCGCTGCCGCCCCCACCGTATCGACCGCCCGCGGAGCGAGGGAGAGCGCTTCGCAGCCGTGGAAGCGGGGGCGCGAGCGCGGGCGCGGGCGCCTGTCATGCGGTGGAGACGCGCTCCTGGTGATGTACGGGGAATCGCAGGCCGCGGCGAGCTGCTGGCGATGCTGGAGTAGGAACAGGGGCGGCAAGAGATTGTGACACTGATGGGATGTCGGAATGTACACGAGCGCACAAAGGGATACCTTTCATACAATGCAAGGGACGACGCGCGGTAAAGGCCTTTGGTAGCATCGGCGTGGCGCAACAGTGAGGGTAGTGGAGACTCGAGGACGGGATGAAGGTATAATGACAGGGAGCGACTCCTACTCGACAAATACAAAAGCTGCTAGGACAAGCCGGCATAATAAGGATGACTAATAACTACACATAAAAAGGTATTTAATCCGAAGTTTCCGCATTACAACAAGAACACTGAAATATAGCTTGTTGGATAATATATTTTATACATACAGAATATCTTAAACTGAATGTATTACGTACTAAAGAAAAACTGCTTCTCGAAGTCAGATCCCAACCATTGACAAAAGAAAGGATACATCCCAGTGCGATTTGAGTACACCCCTACGCTGTAAACATCCACAAATTTTCTTCCAAGAACAAAGGAAAGACCACGTGAAAACGGCCTGGGAAAGCGCGTTAAGAAGAAAAAGGTGTATATACATCAATATCAAGAAGGACCATCGAGAACTGGAAGGAAAAAGTTCGCCAACAATGATGAACCCTCGGTTGAAAGGCGTCTGAGCTGAAGGCGTTTGAGCCGCCAACGAGCTGCTGCGGTGGCGGCGGCGGCAGTGACGGGCGAGGCAGCGTAGCCTGCGGGGAAAGGACGAGGAAAAGACGTCACGCGGCGCCGGATGGAGACGGGTGCTTGCGGATGGGGTTTGGGAGGACGAGGGGGGCTGCGGCTGGCTACGCGAGAGCAGCGGCAACCAACGCTCCTCCCCCGCCCCTTCGTTTTGTTTGGCCGGGCCCTTCAAGCAGCGGTGGAAGCCTTTCCGGAAGCATCGCCGTGATTCGTCACAACGCCCTCCCCCCACCCGCCAGACCTCGCCACGCCCACTCTCTCCCTTGCTCTCCGCTGCCAGCGGTGGCGGTGGCTCGATGGCTCTCCACAGTCGCGCGGTCCAGGGCCTCGTAATTAACGACGCCCTCGTTGTGGGAAGTCAATTACGCAAATGGAGAATGCGTCTGTTATTTATTTGCGCGCGGCCCGGCAGTGGGTAACGTCAATTGAAGCGTTTGCGGACGGGGGGAGGTGGGGGAAGAGAGAACTGCCCCCGACTCTCTCCGAATCTAATTCTACCTCCCCTCGGCAGGTAACAACACAACAAACAGGGACGTGCACCGGTTCAATTGGATTCCCACGCCGGTAACACGTCTGCAAGAGAGAAACTCGAATTAGATCTACTGAGAACTCAATTCCTCCTTTCCGCCCTGCTACGTGAGAAGGACTCGAGCGTTCCAAGTTGCCAGAGATCTTTAATAGTGGTCACTTTTGGTCTCTCGTCTCTAGAAAACGCGCCCTAGGTATCCCATTCACATTACACCCCTAGTCATTCAATTTTGATTTCCGTCATTTCTACATTTATGATAATGACATATGTTTAATCCAATAGATATAAAAATATACACATATTAAATTATTCATTCATAAATTTTTGTACATTTTTAATTTTCAAGTACGAAATAGTCTTTCCTAATTCTAATATTTTTCTTGTACACACGAAAATAAGTAGAAAGACTGGAAATAGTAAATAATAATCTGAAATATAATTACAAGTTGTTTTCTATAAGTATTTTTACAGTGAAAGATGTACTGCGATGTAGAAAATATTAATGTAGAATTAATTAATGAAGCTAGTGTAGTGTAAGTTCTTTTTTTCCTTTAACACCTCCATGTGACGCATCCAATACTCATCACGCAATGGAACATAATTGCGATGTTTTATCAATTAATATTTTTGTTCCCTATGCGTTTGGCAAAGAGCTCAATTAAAAATTAATTTGCTCCATTTAAATGGAACGTATTTGCTTTCACAAAAACAGCGCATATGATTGTAATAAAAATGCAATGCTCGTTTTCTTAAGCAAGTTACATTAAGGGAGGTAACAAACCGGTGTACCAGCCATGCTAATTTACTTTAGTTCGAATACCATTTTCACAGAAACTATCAAAGATAGAAATCTAAAATTTTTAGAAATGCTTTATTATTTTATTGAACTTTTACTTAAATAGAATCATCTAAATTGTCTTATTTTTATTTAAAAGAAAATGTTTAGTAAGAATACATTCAAACTAAATTACAAATTGTATTTATTGAATTTAATTTTAATTACTCGTTTCAATGTAATAATTCTAGTTCACTAGCTGTCCCAACTGTATTCTGAAAATTTGAACAATGTAGCTTTAATATTTTCTGTTATTTCGCGACAAATATAGTGTTGCAGAAACTCAGTTAAAATATACAGAAACTCGCAGAAAAGAAGGGGGTATTAAGTATTTTCGTTGACAAAACATCCATTCTTCTTTTTCTTTATTCTCTTGCAAATTATTGTTCCTTATTTGTGATGTTACCTCCTTCTGTGAGAAATATGCTGTTCGTTGCGCCTTATCAATTTAACTATAATCCACATCTCGCAACTCCTACATTGTATTGTCTTCTGACTCAATACTTATTCGCTGAAGTTTTTAAATTATTTTACAGTTGCGATTCTTGTGATATAACTGCATCGCGAACACCAAATTTTAGTGTATTTTAATGCATAATATATTTTAGGTAGTCTTGCCTAATTTGAATTGTTAATCGATTCGTTGGAATTTTGTGTTCCGTCTAGAAAACACTTCACTTAGCACATATAAATTGACTAAACTATAAGCTCAACTACTATTTACACTACTTTCCAGTTTGGAGAAGTTTCCTTTGAACTTTGTGCTGGAGCTGCTCCCTTACAGTCAAAGTACGAGACTCGGAACCAGCCTTTACTGTACCAGGAAATGATCTCGCACGTCGTTCATATTACAGACATTTGTATATGTTTCTTAAAGATACCTATTTTTAAAGTCATATTGGGCCATAACAATCAAATCACACGTCACTACAAGCAGAGGAACACAGTCAACAACTCCCAAAAACACACTAGAATATAAACAATATCGCCCAAATAGACATGGCAGTGCATTCAACTTAAAGAATGCAAAGGGTTTCTCATTCTCTAAGGAAATCCATCTTCAGGTATATTTAAAATCCTCAGCCTTCTGGATTAGTTCGTTCCTAAGTTTTGGGCACACATGTAAACATGGACACTTATTTGGCAGTTGAGGACCTCACAATTTGCCATGTGCGATATATCATTTTATTAATAAAACTCTAAGTTTGAAATGAGTTTAAAAAATAAAAAAGTAAAAATTTTCAGATTTTTGCTTTGTTACTCCCTCTTCAAAATTATTAAGTATTATTATTAGGGCTAATATTAAATACTAATGATTAGTCATCTTCTAAATATCTACTACCGTTGTATTTGCAGAGATTTAGGAAACTAGAAAATGATACAAGCCTCAAGACCAAACATTGTTTCGACTAATTCTCTAAAGAAATATAATCACTAAAATAATAAAATGAATTATTATTATAATATGCAATTATTATGTAATTACATTTATAATACAATGAATGAGAACATTCATTATTTATGAATTACAATAATTAAGAGATTAGGATATCGTCCGTGGCACCCTAAGTTAATACTCGTATCAAACTCCATATCCTGCCTTTATAGTTACTGTCAGCTTTATGCGCTTCACCTTTCCTTCAGAAAGTGCGGTTATTGACATTTGCAACTTCCCACGACACATCGATTGATTATGTCGTGTTTCTGAGAGCGTCAATTGCTATCATGGTCATTAGTCCTGTGTATGTTTACATCGTGAGAGATATCGGTGTTCTTCCCCGCTGGATGGTGAGATCTGGGCCCGACCTACGCGTCGGCTTGCGGGCTTTTACCCATTCAGATATCTCCCGCCGGTGGGGCACCGACCCCATCCCGAACAAACTCTTAAGCTCCTGACTGATGTCCCGACATGCGTTTAGTGCTTGTAACTGTAAATGTGTGTAAGGGGGAGAATAGGACAAGAAAGCGGAAGCAAAGATCGCGCGCGGTTCATGACTCTGTTTGTTAGGGTGTTGTTCCGGCATTCGCCTTGTGTCGATCGGAGAAACCACAGAAAATTACACATTAGAGCAGCCGGCCTCCAGAATTCTCCTCCAGACTGTGACTGAATTCGATCTAGCTATCCAGCCAATGTCGAAAATCCTGCCACTTGGAGCTCGAACCCTAGAGTCTTTCGGTCATAAGCACTACAGTGACATCAATTGTTTTCCCTGAACCACCTCAGTCGGCACACATATTCGATTATTAAGTGTCTCAATAAAGTAAGACAAGAAGGTTTTCGAAGACGCAACATTTCCTGTTTCAGTAAGAGTTCACTGAAGTGCAAGCTTCCGGATGATACATTGAAATACGAGAAAGGTT
The DNA here is from genome assembly GCA_011170035.1 of Teleogryllus occipitalis. NCBI lineage: Eukaryota > Metazoa > Arthropoda > Insecta > Orthoptera > Gryllidae > Teleogryllus > Teleogryllus occipitalis. The sequence continues at coordinate 5,023 of BLKR01000777.1, read as the reverse complement.
ATGCCCAGAGTGAAGCAGCGTTTGCGCTTTTAACCTCTTTTTCTCAGCTCGTGCGTGCGCAAACTTCAACATTACTCTAAAGTGGTGACTGAAAATGCCATTCCACTATAATTAAAGAGAATCATCACGTAATTTGTAACATTCACTTAAACAGCCACGTGATCATGCAATTTGGGATACAAACTAAGCAATCCATTATGCAACGTGGTATTGATGTAACTAATATTTACAAACAATTATCTGTACATACAATAATTATATTTATTTAATAATAGAATTACTATATTATAATGTAGAATTATAATATAGAAATGCAGCTCAGGGACTGACGATGAGCTCTAGTCGAACATACACGAATCAAGTGGATGTTTCATTAAGAGACGTTCGCAGCACACACACTGCTGTCGCTGTTGATAACTATTTCCATTTAGAATGAAACATTGTGCAAAAACTACTTTTACATTTCCCACGCTAGTGGCAATATGATTGCCTCGCAGTTATTAAGACAACACTCTGCAAAAACTATTATTGTAAACGTATTGCAAATTACGAGTTTATAACACCGAACGAATTTCCTTTTATTATAATTAAGATTGAAAACTTATAAAAATTCTTTGAAATCAATACAAAAGTATTTTCTTCAATTCTGATAGGTTTCCATTAAACTATCGTTGATTGAATTTGATTACAGTCGACCCTCTCTTCCGCAACAAGAGCTGCTCTCATATACACAAACGTTCGATGTCTGCTGTGTAAATGTTTGTAACGCGGAAATCTACCGCTGGCAAACAGCGAGGCCGACGTTTACTGCTCGCGGTCGGAAGCAGAAGTGGCGGCAGACGCAGTGGCGGAGGGTTGGGGGCGTGGGGGGGGGATGCGAGCGCATTTCTTATGTCCGGGGCGCGAGAGCGCGCGGGCGGTGCGCTCCCACCAGCCCGCGGGCCCGGGTTCGTTACTTATTCAGCCAAGATGCCCACGGGAGCGCGCGCGGGTGAGAGGGCGAGAGGGCGGGCGAGTTGCCTGCGGCTACACCGCGGCTCGCGTACCCCTGAGTCGCCGCCACCGCCACGGCCTCCAACTGCTGGAGCAAAACGTCTCCCTTTCCGAGCTCGAGACGGGAGCGTTTGTTGGTTACGTGTACCGACCATAACACGGGGGATAGTGACGTGCAGTTTGAAGAACACGTTCGGTTCTGAACGCATCAAAGGATAAGCCTCTGCTAACAAATGAAAGCGCTCTACGCAACAATTATGCCAGCAATGGGCTGAAAGTGTTCATTGTTACAGAAATTAACAAGCGCCGTTCCGATGGCAGTTTCTTGGAGTCAATATTTCGACCTGCTGGCGTCGACAGTTTGGCTCAAGTCATTGTTACGCGTACATTCCGTGGAGCATTCCTCAAAGCGCTCGTCACACCCCGTGAGGTAACTTCTTTTTGATTTATAGAGCGTTGAAATGATTGCAACTGAATGAGTTGACCCTCTAAATGTGAACATTTTTGTGTAGAGTGAAAGAGAGGTCCCCCGTATTTTCGGAATATGCAATAGATAATAATTTCTTAATATTAATTATTATTATTATTATTATTATTATTATTATTATTATTATTATTATTATTATTATTATTATTATTATTATTATTATTATATACTAACGATTCAATTCAGCATATATGCTACGGATATCCCACATTGAATCAAACAGAATATCTTAAGACAACTGCGTTACAAAAGTAATTCCCCAGGCTCTTGCCAAGAGATACCACTCGGTAGAGAATGAGCAAACTTATTACAAGAGCAAACCAGGGCAAGTAATCGAGCTCCAATTCTGCGAGATAGTGTAATTATCAGTGACCAGTGTACAGTGGAAGCAAATAGACCAGATATTGTTCTTAGTTGTTCTTTTACAAAGAACAATCCAAATCAACACAGATCCAAACAATGCGAAACAATACAGATCATAGATGCAGTGGTCCCTACGGATGACACACTTGAAGCAGCTGTTGCTGAGAAGAGGAAATACCAACCACTGGTTGTTAACAAGAAGAACATGTATGGATTGGGCACAGTGGAAATGTGCAAAAAGTGGTTCAGTGATGATGTCAGCAAGTGGATTAGTCACCAAGGAATGGCAAAAGACAGCAAAGAAATTAAATGTAACTGAAAATCATTAGGGGATCATTCAGAAAACTGCATTATTGGGAATTTCAAATTTCATTCTTACGGCTGAATTGACGGAATCAAAAACCAACCATGTTCTCGATCCACTTTACGTCCAAACCACTCTTGCCTTGGGTGATTTTGAGAACGCCGACATCAGTAGAGATCCAGAGAAAAATGGAAAGTAAGAATACATACATACATACTACTAATACATAAATAATACATAAAGGTGTACAAATAATTGTAATAACTCAAAATAGTTAATGTTGCAGTGCCATGTGAATAGGAAGTCGCAACCACCGAGGGAGAGTAAGGTCTTAAATCGATGAGTTTGAAAATCTCGAGCAGCCGCATGTGGGACATGAAAACCCAGGTCGTACCAATAGCATGGGTTGGAACCCTGGGATTTTCCCAGCTAAATATCAGTTAAAGTATATCCTGATTTTCAGGTTGGAGGAGCTAGTCACCGTATTACTGGGAATAGCCTATATTTGGTAAGTATTTTAGAAGCATAGTCACTAGATGTGCTACCAAAGAGGCTGATTTGAACCTGGAGTACAATCTTTAATTAGCCTAGAATACAATGAGAATAAGAATTGGATTTGAAAAATTATTAACAGCTATGGAGAATTATTTCGCACATTAATGTGGTAAATATTGGAGTAACTTCTTCCAAAACATTTTTTTAAATGACCATTTATGATTGGGGATATTAGCGTAATTAAAAATAACTAAGTTTCAATGCGTTACTGTAGTAGCTTTGAATTTTTTGAGTTACTCTGTAATAGAGAGTATACTGTAGTAAACATCAAGTTTTGACGAGGTACGCAAAATAATTTTGTTTCATGAATTGCTTGAACAAGGATCTTCAAGCTGTTTCCTTTCTACGACTTGTAAGTAGTTTGACTGTTAAAAGTAAATTTTTCGATATAATTGTAGTATACCAAGTGAGTCCACTTAGAAACAGAAAATAAAGAAAATATATAGTAGTGGGTTATATTCATTATAAACCAGAAAGAGATTCTCAATTTTCCTAATTAACAGCCGAAGTTATTCTATATTTATTTATTTATTTATTATCGCCCTTTCCGATATGAATTTTTGTGTCGTCTGGATCACCGAAATTATCAGATGCATTTAGAACAAAGTGAAGAAGGGTTCGATTACTCAGGCTTCCATATGTTTTTTTCTGGTATGGCCGTTAGTACAGTACTGGAAACATAAATTGATCGCGGCCGTCTGCGGCTAAGTTCAGCTTTTGCACGGCTTGGACAGCCCTTGTCATGACGAAACGTCGCAGGCGGAGCCTCACAAACCATCGTAGCCAATCTCAACGCAGGGGGGAGTGCCCTAACAAAATTACGTCGTACAAAATGGCGGGCGCCGCCAGTTCAGATGTGGAAGTATTTTCAAATGAAAAATACATGAAAGAAACACTTCAATGAACATGAAAGTAAATTCATTGAAATATATATGAACTCATAGCACTTAATCACTGTTAACACAATTCTTTTTTAAGAAATTGCATTGATGTCAGATAAAATAACACTAATTTTAGAACAGTTACGTTCTTATAGATATTTAAATTCCAATATTCTTGTCCAACCGCAATTTATGAACTTTATCAAATGACCAGTTTACTACAGAATTTTGCGATAAGAAAAACGATTATAATTGCATATTTTCAATTGTTCATATGTATATTACATTTGCAAAAATGCAAAATACTGTCTTCCTCGAATCGTTAGGACTTCTAGGGAACCATTTCAATAAGGGAAAGTAAAATTCAAAGACCAGCTGTATATTTATCATTAAAGTAACAATTAAACTAGATATTAAGCAATTAATTTGCATCTCATGTCAAAATTGTTATTTTACTATCATCAAATCAGGGACAATTTGGGGACAATCCCCGGCAGGAATAGCGCACATTTCGGAATTGTTTATAAAATTGTTAATTGTTGCAAAATTGTTAATTCGCAGTTTTTGGTTCTGGGACATCAGAAAACCCTTCCCACTTTAGAATTGCAAAATTTGGAAATTGTTTATAAATTTTTAAATTTTACAAAAAAACGTATTGCTTTTTTAAAATTGCCTAAAAACGAGATGTAAAATGCCGCAATCTGATTAGCGCTTCCTTTCGTTTTCGAGATACGTAAGTGTTTATAAGAAATTAGCATGTCATGGCAACTATTTTTTTGGCAGTTCCCACGTTAAGCTTTTCTATAAGCCGTTTTGCAACGGCTTGCTTAGTTTCTCCGGCAAATACATTTGAAGTTCCTAACGGGGTGGAGGGGACAAGCTTCCACAACGCTTGCATTAATTGCCTCGAAAATTGTTGCTGGTTAGATATTCCTGGTTTTCAGCTCCTTAATTTTTCATTTTATTCTAAATACTTTAAGTTCCATTTGTTTAACAATTACAGCATAAATTTTAAAATACTACTCGAGTCGGCTATCGAACAATCTTCAACTTGGAAGCAAGAAAGAGTCATCAATTGGCTTTCAGAAATACCTCCCGGTGAAAATTGCGTCCTTCCTCCACACGCTTCAAGGCGAAGTAGGCTGAGTTTGTAAGCATAAATCGTAACACTCGCTTTCCCTCGAGAAAGCCTTTATCCACCTTAGGAAGCCAATTCTTTACATATAAAATTGTGGAAAATTTTTCAAATTAAATATACAAGAAAACAATAATTTTGCATTAATTGTCTTGACGTATAAATATTGACATTAAAGCTTCCAGCTCCTCAGTATTCACACGTTCCAAATACGAAATACATTGTTATAACATTCAAAATTTCATTCTAACCAGTAAGTCTGCTGCCTTTCAAAGCATATCGCATCAGTATGGAATATGCGAAAA